>SJYA01001333.1:1708143-1797412 GCA_006410615.1 Neotragus moschatus
CCTCACCCCACCCCCCACCAGGTAGGAACACCACTGCTTCAAAAACACATTGGTTTCCTGTATTATCTTTCTCACTTTATTTTGGTGCAATTCAGGAAATTTTGAAATTAAATCATTTCTGAAGTTGGGCATTATCAAATGTCACAGTAAAATTATATGAATGCCTCCTTATTTCCACGTGTAGTTTCAATTTCCTGAAGCTAATTTCTCCCTTCTAATTATGAGCACTCCAAGAAGAATTAGTTTTTGCAACTCAGCATGAGAGCAAGTAACTCTTATTTCTTCAGGCTGAGTTGAATGCAGGAGACTTCCTGAATGTGCCTGAATACAAGTGCCTAAGGTACAAGATAAGTGTTTCCTGTTCTGTTATTATTATTCTATTTTTAATGCTAAGGGTCTTTGGGGAAATGATTTCCCAATGGTCAGAACTGTGTGCTTGATATTTTTAAAGGAATTTTACCCTGGTGATAGGTAACAAGAAAACTTGTATGATTTCTTTTATTTCCCCCCAGATGGGTAACATTTACGTGAAAGTTTCAACTGTGTGTTAAATGTTGTTTTAAAATTACAAGGTTGATTTAGACATATTTATCAAATCCAAATGTACTTTTAAGTATCTTACTGTTTGCTCATGAAAAAAATAAAAGCGTACATGTTCACTTAAGTGGATTTTGCTTTCCCATAAATAAGTGACTAGAATGTCTTTCCACACTGAACTTTTTGTTGTTCTTTTCGCCCCTCACCCAAGTAACTAGGCTGGAAAAGGGAAAGGAGAGTAACATTGCCTTTCAGGCAGAATTAAAACATCTTACGTTGAGAGTAGTGTTCAGAATTATCCATGGACTCGTTCTAATTTTCCTGACTGTAACGCAGTGAATCTACCAAGGGTTTTTGTTGTTGTTGTTGTGTTTTTGTGGATTCATTATTAGTTAGCTAAGAACCAAATATGCTAATTGTTTTAGAACCAGAATTCTTCTACTTCCTGGGATCCAGCACACAACCTTCCTCCCTTTCTTAACGAGTTGTTGTACCTTGTCTGGTTCTAAAGTTGGTTCCACAAATATTGTATCAAAACAAAGCAAAAATAAGTCTGCTTTCATTGTTCTCATATCTTTAAAATTCATGTGCCTGGGTTTTAATTCCTTAGTGTAAGTTCTTTTGTTAATGCAGTCTTACAAAATAGTCAGGATCCTATCTTGTTCCCTATGGAAACCTTGGAAATGACAGTAATCTCTCTCTCTTATTTTTCATCTGAGAACATAACAAAAAGGCATAAGAACTCTGTAGTACTTTTCTATCCCCATCTCCTTTATTTTCAGATCATTAAATAGGAACTATGGCTATTTTAGCAAAATGATGTACTGTCTACCTCTTCTAATGGCTTATTATGTACCAGGAACTAGGTTAAATACTTGGCATGACATTTGACTCTCGAATAACATAGATTTGAACTGCACAGTTCCATTTATATGCAGATTTTTTCCCACTAATTGTGTACCACACACCCTGCTGTTGGTTGGATATACGGATGCAGGACCATGGGTATGGAGACCCAGCTATAAGTTATATTCAGACTTTTGACTGTTCAGGGACTGGTACCTCTAACCTCCACATTGTTCAAAGGGCAACCATACTTTGACTCAGTTGGTACAACAAAGTAGATATTAGCATCCCCATTCTAAGTGGGAAAACTGACTCTTTGAAAAGTCAATTTCACATAGATAGAAAATGAAGGAGCCAGAAAATGGTCGCTGGGCCCCCTCTCATTAGGAGGCCACCCTCAAAAATATGGATGTGGTGAGTAAGGTAAGAAAATGTAGTGTCAAGTGAAGCAGTGTGCAGTTTCATCACTGACAGTTAGCTGTAAAGATAGCGGGTTCTCTGTCTGCATGGAGACACACCAGAGTACATATGTGCCCATATGAGGGGGTGCAGAGATTACCACCTGCCCCTGTCATACCTCAAGGGAGAGAGCAAGTCATCCTCTCTCCTCCAAATGTTCTGACCCATCCTTTGCAAATATCCTTCTAAAATGAAGGTGGTAAACGAGAAGCAAAGAAAATAACCACACAAGCTGCATGATAAGTTGCCATATTTCCAAGTTAAGTAAGAGAGTCATAGCTCACATTCAAGATTGAACTGAATAAGTATCCTGATTAGAATTTCTTGCAGGCACTGAGTCAAATGCTGTCTAGAAAAGAACACGTCCTTTGAAAGAGAACGAAAGACTGTGACTATGTACTCAGATTTGTTTTCTGTGTGTTTATTAGTTTTGCAGTTCTTTGATGAAAGTATCTTCCATTCAGTAGTGTCTGTGATCTTCAGTGCCAGCAGCCATAAGAAATAGATATTCAATAGTTGAATAACTGTTTATTGCAAATTAAGATCACTCCCATAGCTGTCTGTGCCTTGGTGCCCAGTGTTGGGCTCTGTACCACATCCTCTTTCCTTCAGAACACTGAAAATGGAGACTCCGTTTCAGCTCAGACCTTTTTCGTATCCCACACAGCCATCCAGAATAGTTAACATTGCTAAGTTCTTTGTTAAATTACAAGTCTACTGCCTGGCTAAATAAGTGCACAAGCAATGTTCAAGAGCTCTTCAGTTTGGGCTTTAGCTTGTTGTAATTTTCTAATGATGATGCAAGATTCTACACAGGATGACAGGGCCAGAATTGGGAGCCTTTTTGAGGAAACTGAAAATCCTCACCCTTTTAAAACTTTACGTCCACTAGTATCACACCATTTCTCAAATTAAAGGTTACATTTTCTGCCTCCCTAAGACTATCGTCACCTCTCCAAGTGGAAAACAAGAGCGGCATTTGGCATTCGCTTATCCCAAACCCAAATCGCTGACCCTTTGTTTTTAGTACTTTGCCCTTTTGCTTTTGCTTTTTTAATTTGCTTGTGACTCTCTGCTTCCCCCATCTTTTTTTTTTTTTTGGTACAATGATTCTTACCTTGTCTTTCCCCAGTCCGTTTCTGACCTGGAGAGACGTGCAGCATGTTATTGTCAGGACTTCCCGTGCAGGACATTTGAACGCTAATGACTGGAAAACCAATGCTGCTGGTTTTAAGGGTGAGAACTTCTTTCATCTTCTGTCACAGGCAAAATATTTTTATTTTCCCCCATTTTAAATGGAGAGCAGGAAACAGAACCCCTCCACAGAAACTTTAAATTTTGTACTGACACAGGAAGAGCTTGATCTCTTAGTAAAAATATTAAAAATTAAAAAGGCAGATTCCTCTTTAAAAAAAATTAAAACAACATATTTATGGCAGATTTCCTTGGCTTCCCATATCATAGGTCAGATTTTCTAAGGTAACCATCTCCCAAGTATTGTCGACCTATGAGGCTCCTCGTTAGCTTACTATTTGCTGTCCTTGATTTTCTGAGTGATATTTGTAACAATGAATTTAAAAATTCCTTACCGTCTGGAGTGATTACTTCCAATTAATAACAGCTGGTATCTTTTGTTCCTTTGAGGGTAGCACTGTTAGTTGGTAGGCTATGCTTTCTATATATTTTGGTTTTGTTTTCCCCCAAAATTCCCCAAATAGGAAAACGGGCCTAATTCTTTACTTTACATAAACTAATAATTCTTATGAAGCTTCATAATGCAGCCTTATGTAAGTGTACACAGGCTATAATAAGTGCTAACTATTTTCCCCATGGCTGATACGGATTATAGTTCCCTCAAACTATCTTACTAACAGTAACTATTTTGTTTGTTGTCATTCATAACATATACTATAATCAAAAGAAAATAATTATATAAAGTGGATGTCCTACAATTTAGTATCTTTACTCAGGTTTCAGATAACCTAAATTTTAAACCATTAATTTAAGTTATAATAAAGATTACTTTTTGTCATATCTGCAGACTTACATTTATTCCCAAATAATATTTGTTTCATTATATATCCCTATAGATGAGAAACAGTATTCCAAAACAGAAGGAATATCTACTTACAAATTGCAGTTCTGGTCCTCAGATCATTGGTAATAAGCTGAATAATCCTGGGCAAGTCATTTAATTTTTCCAGGCCCTAACTTCCCCAACTTAGTTTAGAAGCTAAATAATATTAACTACATAGAATATCTTATGTATGATTTCCATATATCCATAGTGTATTATACTCAATGTATATAAATATTCATGCTGAAAATGTAATGTGTAATTTTAAAAATTATTTTCAAGGAGCTTATTAGAGTCTCATGCTTTGCCAAAACCTTTCAATATGCCAGTTAACCAGTGCCATATAAAAGAGTTCTTTGACTAACATCTTCACTGAAGACTTCACTTTTAGAAAAGATAAAGACTAGCCTTCTTCTTTTGAGTATTATCAAATACCTTTCCATGCTTGTAAACTATATAATGCAGCNCCTTTCAATATGCCAGTTAACCAGTGCCATATAAAAGAGTTCTTTGACTAACATCTTCACTGAAGACTTCACTTTTAGAAAAGATAAAGACTAGCCTTCTTCTTTTGAGTATTATCAAATACCTTTCCATGCTTGTAAACTATATAATGCAGCAGTGTTCAATGAGCTTTTAATCAAAAGCATTGTAAATACCAGTTGGGATCATATTTTCTGAAGCCCAAATCAAGATACAGTCCCAAAATAGTAAATGCTAAGTGCAGCATAAAAAACATTTGAAAGTTCAGTTGTTCAAGAAAATCCAGGATGTAATTTGCCATATGTATGTTTCCTGTTGATTAGCTTCCACATGCTTCCAACCCCTACTATAAATTCAGGCAGTCAAGGGGTTGAGTTTGGGGAGCAAGATGGGGTGGGGGAAGGGATGAAAACATAACCTTGGTTGGTTCAACACTGCAATGAACTTCTTAGTAGAAGGTTCATAGACTAAGTACATTGACCTCCATGAAGCTGAGGAATCAACTTTAACCCAAATAAAAGTCTTAGTTTTACTTATTCCTTCTTGGCAACTTAAAAAGAGCAAATGGTTCTAATAAAAAATGCAACTCTTTTGAAAACCTCTGTTGGTTTTGGAGAGGGGGAAGCAGAGGCTTTAGACTGAATCTCACCAGATCCAAACCTGAGTCTGAAGGGGGCTATCCACTGCTTCTGGCAGGGGGCAAAGAGCGTTTTACTATTGCACGTGGCAATATTTAGTATAATATTTCACTCTTCTCTTAGATTACTGCCAAGAGTAACAATTAAAGTTCGCTTTTTCATAGATGAATTACCCTGAATGGTCTGGACTCCCAGCGGAATTGTTTTGTAATTTTGTTGATGGCAAGCCCCATATTTCATCTAAACATGATCATAATAAGAATTTTTGACATTTTATTCCCTTCCCTAAGCATTCTCATCCACTCCCTAGCATCCCACAAATAAAAGCAATGAAGGCAGAGGCTAGCAGGAGAGGAGTCGTGCTCTGGCAGGCAGGGGTTCGGGAATGCAGGTCACTAGGACTGGAGAAAGATGGGCTGACTTTATGGAATAAGAACTGAATGAACAAAAAATAGGGAAGGCTTGGAAAATGTTCATGCAATGAGAGCTCATATTTTAAATTAGGTCAGCCAGCTTTTGCAGGCCTTACTTAGTGGGAACACATGGCCAAGTGTTTCTCCTTAGGCAACAGAAGTTGCCTGCAAACAGAAGCCTGCAACCCTGGGTGTGCGCCCTTATCACTGGGCTTGGTCCTAATGCTGAGTGAGATGTAGGTATAAAACAAATCTGAAAACACCTGTGCTTCCCTGGGCTTGCTCCTATGACCTCATGTTGAGTGATTTAACTTGTATGAAGAGTGGAGTGTTGGTTGTTTTTTTGTTTTTTTTTTTAATCACTAGAATTTCATAAACTGGTTGGCAGGTACTCTTCTGCAATGGGGCTGTCAGTATTAATGTCCAGATTTCCTCTTTCTCACCTGGTAAGGCAGACAGCTCAGTTTAGCAACCAGTTAGATTTGGGGGTCTCGCCATCAATAGACTTGACAGTCTTAGTTCTCACTGGTAACTTGGGAGAAGCCAGCACCCTACAGATCAGTCTTTCCCCAGGCCCTGCCAAGTGCCTTTCATACAGCGTCCTTACATATCTTTGAACCTACCCATGTGTGGTCCATCTAAATTAGAGAATAGACCCAGATGCTATCAGATCTAGACTGATGTGGGTCTCTGTTCAAGGCGGACTTGATCCACTCTTACCTACATGTGTTATGCCTGGATTCCTGGCCCCTGGAAGGACATTCCTTCCAGCAGCAACTGCTGGCTTCCGTTAACTGGCAAGGACAAATTGCATTCAGGCAAGGAAGTTGCCTAGGGAGGACTGATTCCTCTGTGCGTTTCTCTGAGAACAGAGTTACAGATGAGCTGGATGCAGAGAACTTTCTTCCCATTTCTCTGCACTCTGCTTACAGTGAGATCAATTTATAAACAGTCCTGTCGTGATATCCGTTCACAGTGAAGGCAGCCCCAAACCTGGAAGCCACTCATCAACATTTTTATGTTATGGTAGCTTAACTTTTAACAATGTTAACTGAAGTAAGATGATTCTATCTTGCTGCTGCTTTATAATAATAATAATAATCTAATATAGATAAAATACCTTTTGTAGAAGATCTGTTTTTTAAAATATAATTCAATGAATACATACCTATGAAAACTAACTGGGTATTGTTTTGATATGTTCATCCTGTGAATAATCCTAGCTAAGTTTCAGACAACACCTTTTGATTTTAAACCTCTTCCAAGATAGTTTAATAATAAATGGAATAAATATGATGCATCTATCAAATAATCTGAGATTATGCATGAAAATAGGAAAGTATTTGCATGAAACCACATCAACAGATGTGTTATCTGCCACTAGAGAACTAAAATCCAAATTCCAGTATTTTTGCTACTGACCAACATTTACAATGCCTGGAGACAACTTTGGCATTCAGTTGTTTGCTTGGGAGTTTCTTTAGTATTTCTTTCTCCTTTTTTCCCTTTGCTCTTATGAAATGTCTTTTCTATTTTTTCTTTCTGCTCTTTCTAATAACCCCCTCATGCTCCTTAAAATGTGCAATTCAACCATTGAAGTGAGGGTTTTGCCATCTGGGTGATTTTTTTCAAGGAATTTAGTTTACGTAGTCTCCTGATTTGGCACCCCATTCCAGTACCCTTGCCTGGAAAATCCGATGGACAGAGAAGCCTGGTAGGCTACAGTCCATGGGGTCACAAAGAGTCGGACACGACTGAGTGACTTCACTTTCTTTCTTTCTTTTCCTGATTTACTTATTCACAAATATTTCCTGCACACTGTCAGCAGGCCAGCCCAACACATGATGAAGCACACCCAAAGAGCAGAAGCAGAAGGGAATGTCCAGGTCCTATGATTTTGCCTCCTGTGATCTGGCTGCACTGTGATTTACCTACAGAAACAGAAGTTTACACTACTTTTTTCTCCCTCCAGTCAAACCCAATCAGTCTTTCAGGTTCATGTTTATAAAAGTGTCAGTGATCCTTCTCTCACCATCTAAAATGCAGCCCAGCCTGAGCAGCAGAAGGCAGCTAATGAAAGAATCTCTCCTGTGGCATGCCACATACATTTTGACGAGTTCTGTTTTTACAAAGAAGGTGTATGGATCCTAGGGCCCTAGAGAGGGCTTGCTTGAATTCTGCATTCTTCTAGAATCCATGGCTCAGAGCCTTTCAGGAAGAACGCCTCCCTCTTTCTGCTTTAATTTGAGGACCCTACCTGTTTCCTACCCACTCTTCCCCCAGTCTCCTGGGCTGTGCTCACTGAATCTTTCCCCCACATCCATAGCCCTGGTTTGCTGATGCAGCTATGAGAAGTCTAATTGAATGCATGCAACATCAATGCTATAGTTTTTTTTTTTTTTTCAAAGTGTCTGTATTTGGATATGATAACTTGATATTATACAGTTAAACTCTCTTAAATCTAGGAACAGGAATAGACGTCAGATAATAAATTAGGAACTTCTGTCATCTTTACTAGGCGAAAGAAAGAAAATAATGTCATTGAAAATCAAAATGACAACTAAGTGAGCGAGGTTACCACGCCTTCCATTTCACTGCCCTCCCAGACTATGTAAGTCTCTTTTTTTCTACCAGCATGTTGCTGAAACCTCCCCATCCCCCACTGACTCTTTCTTTGACCACAACTAAACTACTAGATTTTTACATTTTTATTTCTAACTGATTTCCCACTGTGGGGAAAACAATTGACAGTCTAACATGACTTCTTAGCCTCAAAGGCCCTTAACTTTTAATAACCTTTATTACTTTTAATTGCCATCATTTTATTTCTACTGGTAGGGCTGGTAATTTTTAAGATGTTCCAATATATTTTTAATACCTACTTGTCTTGCTTTCAGTTTGTAACACTTATTTAAAAAGAATTTAGAAGTGCTGAAACCATTAAGCATGCCATGTGTTTAATTGAAACTAAAGGTTTTGAAATGTGTGGGGCTTTTTTTGCATATATAAGTGATATCTGATGTGTTACCATTTGAAAGAGTAAAGCTATATTGTTATTATATTATTTCACTGTACAAATAACATTTTATCTTTGCCACCTTGCATGCTGATGTGATGTTGGTAGCTATGTTTAAAGTCCATAATGTACCTTAATTGGAAATGTGCACATCAAGTTTTCCAAAAAAGGTCAAAGTGAAATGTTATTCATCTGGTCAGTGTCGGAGGGGATATTCGAATCAGATGCTTGACTTCGGTCCCAATCCTGTTTTCAGAAATAAAGCATTTAGTTCCTTTAAAATGCAGAGAGGTATATAAATACATTTGATCCTACCTAATAAAATTTGCTCCCTAGAAATGCTACCTGAGTTTCTTTCAAGATTCTGAATTTTATTCCATTGTACTCTATGAACTCGTATTTATTTAATATATTAACTTAAAACCTTTCATTTTGCATTTATTGATCATTGAATATATGAGCTTACCTTCTTGCTCATTGATAAAAAAAGATATGAACCACACATAATTTAGGGATTTTACTTGTATTCTTTTGTCTCCCGGATGATGTATCTAAATATCTACCTGAGAACAGCAATATAGGACCCCTGACAGCCATCTGCCTGATCACTGCTCAATCTGGAGTCTTGTATTCACAGTGCTCACTTGCCCCATCAGAGTGTTCTATTCATACATACTAAATATGTGAGATTTAAAGATATTTTCTGCTAATGAAAATGCAACAAAATGTTGTTTTCTCATTGCTGGTCTTTGAATGGTACTGTTAGGTTTGTTAGACTTTGGGGATAATTTTGTTTTATACCCCTGCACACAGAAGTTTTAAATGTATGTGGTTTCACACTTAAAATCCTTCNAGAGTGTTCTATTCATACATACTAAATATGTGAGATTTAAAGATATTTTCTGCTAATGAAAATGCAACAAAATGTTGTTTTCTCATTGCTGGTCTTTGAATGGTACTGTTAGGTTTGTTAGACTTTGGGGATAATTTTGTTTTATACCCCTGCACACAGAAGTTTTAAATGTATGTGGTTTCACACTTAAAATCCTTCTTCAAAATAGAATTAAAATAATGGTTGTACTACATGACTGTTACCTCTTTACCAGATATAATTAGTTAATGAAGAGAATTATGTTTAGAGTAGTTTTGTGGTTTTGCCACAGTCTTAAGAACCTTATTCTAGTAGAGTCTGTTATTGATATTTTCTTTGGCCTTTGAAGAAACCAATTAAAGTTTTTGTATCTTGGGTTTTTAGAATGTGGGTAACAAAATACCAAACATAATGAGAAGGCTGAGTTGAATGAAAAGTGCTTTGAAATTGGAAAATACCAAACATAAAAAGAGTCTTGACAAAGATAAGACTCTTAAAGTGTATTTTCATATGTCACAGCTTTCTACTGCAAAATAAGGATAAAGATACAGAACTACATTGTGAATTAGAATACTGTTTTAGGGGTGAAGTTAATTGAATTATATGAGTGAGCAAGACAAAATGCATTAAGGCTTTTGTAATGAAATTAGCACAATAGGTCTTCCTTTTATTCCATAATTGCATATCAGTGACTATACTATAATCATATATAAACACAGCTCTACTCTTTTGCAAATTAATTTTAATGTTTAAATATCACCTTGGCGTCAACCTACTAAATATTGGAAATTTGTTTTAGCATAAGAACTAATGACAGAAATCTGAACTAATTGTAGTTATAAATGTCCTGTCAACTCTTTAGCCATTAATGTACAGTATAAAAGCTACCAGCATAAAATTTGATTTTTTAACAATATGCAAAATTTGTATACTTAAGAGAGAGTTAATGTCTCTTTTTGTGCTATCACTTGATGAAACTCCATTTTGCTAATTCTAATCGGGCTGGACTTCCTTAGGTATTTTTAAAACTCTTCTTTCAGCAAATGAATTTGGCTATCCTTCATGTTAACAAAGCTTAATATTTTGTGGTTACAATTGATATTTTAGACAAAGATAAAAATCATCAAGCTGTAAACTTGGTAATTACAGAGAGTGATCAACCAGGGCCAGTGCTATTTCAGACCAAAAGTGTGTTGTTAACCATGAAGTAATGAAACGGATTCATGTGAATCACTAATAACTGGATTCTGAATCCAGTTCTAAAATAAGATGCCTGAAAGACTTAAGCCAAGGCTGTCTTATCGGAAAAACACTTACCTACACATATATGCACATTCTTTTACAGAGATTTTTTAAAATTCAACAGTGATAAATAAACAGTACATCTGGAAATCTGCATATATTCTTAACTTTACTGGAGTGAGTTTACATATTATAAGAAGTACTATTTTAAAAGTATAGATGTATACATCTATATAACCATCACCACAGCCAAAGTGTAAAACATTCCCATCACCCCCAAAATTTTTTTTGCATTCTTTCTTATCCCCCCCATCCCCTCAATCCCGCCCTGTGCAACCAGATATATTTGCTATTACTATAGGTTAGGTTGTCTTTTCTAGACTTTCATACAGATAGGATTATTTGAAACTAGCTTCTTTCTCTCCATATATTTTTTGAGGTTCATCCATGTCATTAAGTATATGAGGGGTTTATTCTATTTATTACTGACCTGTATTCTATTGTAAGAATGTACCACAATTGGTATTATCATTCACTATTTCATAGATGATTTTAAGTTTTATTTTTTATTGAGGTATATTTGATCTATACATTATGCAAATACCAAGTATATGACATAGTGATTCACAACTTTGAAAAGCTGTACTCCATTTATAGTTATAAAATATTGGCTATATTCCCTGTGTTGTACAATATAGCTTATTTATTTCATATATAGTATCTTGCCTCTTCCTGTTTCCCTCTCCCCACTGATCTCTGTGAGTTTGTTCTCTGTATCTGTGAATCTGTTTCTTTTTTGTTGTATCCAGTAGTTTGTTTTAGTTTTTAAGTTCTGCATATATGTGGTATCATACCATATTTGTCTTTCTCTCTAACTTATTTTACTTGCATAAGTCCCTCCTGGTCCATCCATGTTGTTGCAAATGCAAACTTTTATGCCTTTTTATGGCTGAGTAGTGTTCTGTTGTGTATATATACCATGTCTACTTAATCTATTCATCTGTTGATGGACCCTTAGGTTGTTTCCATATCCTAATTATAAATAATGTTACTATGAACATTGGGGTGAATGTACTTTTCCAAATTAGTGCTTTGGTTTCTTTGGATATGTACTCAAAGGTGGATTACTGGATCATATGGTGCTCGTTTCAGTTTTTTTGAGAAACCTCCATACTCTTCTCCATAGTGGCTACACCAATTTACATTTCCACTAACAGTGCACAAAGATTCCCCTTTCCATGGATAATTTTACTGTTTCTAGTTTGGGGGTGTTGTGAGTAAAGCTGGTATGAATGTTCATGGACAAGCCTCTGTGTGGACAAATTACAACTTTTTAAACTTAACACACTAGGCAAAAGACCTAATTTAGGGAGAGACTTTGAGGAGTAAGGGGATGGTCCAAAAGACTAACCAGATGTAAAGAACATTTCAGGCCAGGTATATAGCACACACTAAGACTCAGTCAAGGAAAAGCTGGAAGACCACTCATCCCAGCTGCAGTGTGTGGCAAGGGAAGAAGAAGGAAAACAGTATCATATACAGAGCTGAGCACAGCTCTTCCTTCTTGGTAGACACTCAGGGAACTTGATCATCTACATGTTATGCATCTTTCTCATACAACATTTAATATTGAATTAATAAATGGTTAATATTCGTAGAAGTTTGTATGATAAAAATGGAGCACGCATTTTATATATATATATATGTATATATATGCACATACACACACACACACAGAAAGTAGCTTAGGAATGAAACTAGCTCCACTCTCCCTTGCAAATATGCCTTTCACTACTATATTCACATATTTCTTGTAATTCTGCCCCCCTCTCTGTGGTCTGTTTTATCTGATCTGGGTTCTTGTTTCCATTTGCCAAGATTTTAGTTGATGGTTCTGGATGAAGGATTAATTTCCTTATTTGTGTTCTCTGCTTTTCTGGAAGACTACTTGGATTTCAAGAAACAATAGGTAGACTCAGAAGTTTTGAAAAAAAGCATAATCTGCTGATCATGAGTGATTTGAGTTAATGGTATGTGTATAACCCAGATGAGGCATAGATGAGCGTAAAGAGACTGTTGAGAGCTACTCCTAGGAACCAAAACTTGTATGAAATAGTTTATAAAGCAGTTAGTTTAAATAGATGCATTATTTTTTCTTTGTGTCTCTTGGAGAATTTGGAGATTAAAACTGGAGGAAACAGCTGTGCTAAAAGCATTGGCCAGGATAAGGGAGGAGAGAGGGCCCAGTATGCGAAAAGGGTACGTGTCATGTGATGAGTGAAGTAATCTAAAAGAAACTGAGAACAAAGCTACCTGAATCTTAGAGTAAAAAGTCCTTATTTGATTTGAAAAACATTTTGGAGCCACTGCAGTGATTTGAGAAAGTGAGCTGGATAACAGTAATGACTTTCAAGAAAGTCAATTCCAGTTGCTTTGATGTCAGAGTTTTCTTTTTTTAAGCTGACTGTGTAAATCCATGGGTCCTATGATACGTGCTACAGAATGACATGGATAGAAGAAATTGACTTGCTAAAATGGGTGAAAATGCTCTTGCAGTGATGTTTTCTCTCATCTTAGCATGCAATTGTACATTCGTCACCTCAAAGGTTGTGACATTCAGTGGAATTTTTTTATCATCTCTTGGTCTCCTTCTAAATGAGGAGAGTTATAGAGGTGGTATATATAATCATCTTTACTAAATTCTTTTTTTTTAAGTGACGACAAAGAAATGCTTTTAGAAATGGCTCTTTAATAAACCCAGGGCAAAGAGTGTGGTGAAGAGATTGCTTCTTGCAAAGTGTCAGGCCAGATCCTGTACTTTAAGAAGACTTCACAAATTTCCTTCAAACTAGCATTTTTGTTGCTTATTATTGTTCACCATGACCTTCAGAAAGCCACTTAACTTCCAATATTTGAATTATTTTCACATACAGCTGTGGTCTTTGATTTTGCCATGTCAGTTTGCAGACATTTAAAGAAAGCCAGTGACACGATTCTGGTTAGCTTCTGGAGTCACTGTGAGACTCTTGCAGGTAGAGTGACAGATTCATTTACAGTTTGTAAGTGGCTTTTTCCCTTTCTTAAGTTTTACATTAGTATTCTTTTTCTTAGCTGTGAAGCAAACTTAGAATCATCTGTAGTCCTGGGAAGCTGCATAAATTTTTTGAACCTGCCAGAGGCTACAGTGTCTATGTTTTCTTAATATACTGTATGGGATGCTTTTGTCTAGAAATCCTTTGCTGTTCTTTATATGTTTTGCCCTCAGAATTGACTTTAGAACCAAGGTAAAAGATATGTGTCCAGCTTTCTTCCAGGGTTCAATATTGTACATCTTACAAGCCTAAAACTTGCACTAAACTCCAGCTATATATGATTAAACAATCAGAGGATATACCTAAAAATGCATGATGTCTATGATTACATGTTAGGGTGTACCATAGTTTTTTGTACAGATTATTTAACTGAACTAGGGAATCAAATAAGGAAATTGAGCGGAGACTGAAATCTAGCCTATAATAGACTCAACAAGTCATGTGCCCCAGAGTGAGATGTTGTTGTTTAGTTGCAAAGGTGTGTCTGACTCTTTTGTGATCCCAGGAGCTGTATCCCACCAGGCTCCTCTCTCCATGGGATTTTCCAGGCAAGAATACTGGAGTGGGTTTTCACTTCCTTCTCCAGGGGACCTTTCCGACCCAGGGATCAAACCTGTGTCTCCTGCATCGACAGGTGGATTCTTTACCACTGAGCCAACAGGAAAGCCCCCAGAGTGGGATGACGTTCCCCTAAAGCAAGAGGCATCTAATTCACAGGGGTCCCATGTAGGTAACCATGTTGCATGGAATTTGGTTGTAATTTCTCCCACAATTGTCAAAAAGGCACGGGTATCTTTCCAAAGGTATCTCTCTCCAGAGATGGTTTTGATCATTTTAACCTTCATCTATTGCTTCAAGCTTGACATTCACAGGACCTTCATTTGCAAAGTTATTGCAGTCAGATAGAGTTTTCCAATATCTTTTTCATCATCCCCAGCTTCTAGACATAGTTTGATGTAAAATCTTAGAATTTTGAGTGAATGAGTTTAAGCACAAATCTATTTTTCTCTTCTTCTTCTTTCTCCATTCTGCCTGATTTTTTGACCAAAAATGATCGAAGCTTCATGCATTCAAATGTATGCTTATTTCACGTGGAGTCAGTAGGAGATTCTTATGTGGGGTGATTAAAAATTGACATATGCAGGACACATGAGCACGGGCATAAGGCAGTGGTGCAAAAGCTATATGAGATGCTTTCATGGTTATCAACAAGCTGTCTTGTAAGGTACTCCCAACAGACCTTTTCTACAAAGGAATAGAGCTTTAAATGTGTGTGAGAGAGGTGACTGAGGCACACAGGAGGAACTCTGTCATTGAAATTAGTCCTTGCCTATCAGTTTTGGACTCTGGCATCAGCTTTCTTAGAACAGACTACGGCACCAGTTCCCAGACCCCCATGAGGGACAGGAGGCTCTAACTTGCTGTGACCACGACAAGACCATGCCAAATGGGCAGTGTTGCAGCTGTGAAAATCAGTTCAAGATCCGTGTACATGCTGTGCCGTGCTAAGTTGCTTCAGTTGTGTCTGACTCTGTTGAGACCCTATGGACTTCCCGCCAGACTCCTCTGTCTGTGGGATTCTCCAGGCAAGAATACTGGAGTGGATGGCCATGCCCTCCTTCAGAGGGCCTCCTTCCTGACCCAAGGATTGAACCCATATCTCTTAAGTCTCCTGCATTGGCAGGCGGGTTCTTTACCACTTGCGCTGCATAGGAAGCCCTCAAGATCAATAAGATAAGCCAAATGAACGAGAGGAAAGGGGGCCTTATTACATCTTTTTAAACTTTAGTAAAGATGATTTTGCCTATCCTTTTTTTTCTACCCATGGAGATCTTTATATTCATGCTAGTGTCTACAATATAAACCAGACCCAAGGATTCAAAAAGAAATCCTGAAAATTAATCCCTCCCTAGTTTTATGCGTAACTTCCTAGGGCCACTGCATCTAGGAAGATACAGTTACACACACCAGGCGCTCACTTTGTGGAATCCATCTGGATACATCTTCTGTGACATAAATAGATCCAGACTTTTTTTTCCTTAGAATTTCAATTCAACTCTTTACACATGTTCACATCTTGCTAGCCTTAGGCATTTCAAAGCAATTAAACTTCCATCACACATCCCAGTAATAGTTTCAACAGGCTTCATTTTATGATGTTCTACCAGAAGCCATGGTACACCCTGAAGTTTCCAGAGTCATCTTTGAAAGAGCCAAAAAAAGACAGTATTGTGATCACTGCTGGATGTTAACAAATGGGAANATTTCAAAGCAATTAAACTTCCATCACACATCCCAGTAATAGTTTCAACAGGCTTCATTTTATGATGTTCTACCAGAAGCCATGGTACACCCTGAAGTTTCCAGAGTCATCTTTGAAAGAGCCAAAAAAAGACAGTATTGTGATCACTGCTGGATGTTAACAAATGGGAAGCTGCTCTTTGCCACCCAGTGCCATTCGTTCATCTGTGCGTGCCTAGTTAGCTGTAATAAAAAAAAAATGGCCTCAGCATGAATATAAAATAAAGTAACTTTGCCATATTAATAATATTTTCTCACTCAGAGAAAACTCCTGATAGAAATGACTGAAGAAGGTCATTTCTCAGCAAGAATAAGGGCTCTGGGCCAAATAACTTTTCTTCCAAACTTCACATATATCTTTTTCTGCACATACTATTTTAATGAGTTTTGAAGAAGAGAGCAGTTTTTAATGCAGTTGATTTGCAGAAAGCAGAGAGGATAAAAATGTTCCAGTGTTCATTTGTGATATATAGATAAATCCCAAAATGTACCCCCCCACACCTTTGTTGTCTTATTCTGAGAATTTATGATTGATTTGAGTACTTCATTGAAAGAAATACTATGTGTCTTTTGTACAGTGGTGATCACTGAATTATGTATATAATACATGAAGATTTTGAATACTTGGAATCAAGTCCCAGTTAAGAGAGTTGTTGTGGTTTTTTTTTTAATGGTCATGAGACTTAGTATTTTCAACTGTGAATTGTGAATAATCAGCTCAGTTCAGTCGCTTAATCATGTCAGAATCTTTGTGACTCCATGAATCGCATCACACCAGGCCTTCCTGTCCATCACCAACTCCCAGAGTTCACTCAGACTCACGTCCATCGAGNTCTGTTAGGTCCATACCATTTCTGTCCTTTATCGTGCCCATCTTTGCATGAAATGTTCCCTTGGTATCTGTAATTTTCTTGAAGAGATCTTGCTAATAGGATTGTTTTAAAGATTTCACTGGCTAATATATTTAAAAGGTGCGTGTATGAGATATGTTTACCACCCATACGAAACTTCTGGGCCTCTTCTTATGGGAAGCATACTTGAAACATGCTTGATAAGTGCACTTCAGTTATAGAGGCGGTAGGGTTAAGAGATAGCTACCTCACTGCATTTACTGTTTCAGCACTGCGATTGACCATGATTTTGTATCTCAGTCAAACACTGATTCTATCCTAACAATGTAGAGAACTTAACTCCTCAGGCGATGTGCATCCACAGAAGAAAATAGCAGCACAAACCTGTGCTCGAACAACGAGGGATCTGCATCTAGAGATTAATTAGGAGAACTTTATTGTGTAAAAATTTTATAAGAGAAGCAAAAACATTTCTGGTAGGTAGCCCACATGAAAAGATATTGGCATGATCTTCTGTGTAAGCAGCTTACTTCCGGCACGAGGGCAGGATATTTGTAAACCATGCCTGCAGAGACTCAAGCCCTATGTTGGAGATATTAGCCTGATTAACCAGGCTTTATCATTGGTAAACCAGGTTTCCAGGAAAGATGCTCATTGTAGTAGCTTCAAGAAGTGTCTCTCAAAGTGGGGTCCCTGAACCAACAATAGCAGCATCACCCAGGAACTTGGTAAAAATGCAAATCTGAGCCTTGCCTTGAAACTACTAATCGGTGGGGTTGCACAATGTGTGCCCTCACAAGTCCTCTTGGTGACGCACATGTAGGTTTGGGAAACATCAACCCAAGTTATCCACTGTATGTAGTGAATGAATTTCTCTCCTAGTCAACTTTGAGTGTTGCTAATTGAAATAGTATCCTCAGAAGAAATGAACGAAATTTCTCTCGTGATTTTTTTTTCTGTAGGTTGGATAAGGAATCCCATATGTGAAAGATGCTCTATAAAAAGTCTCATCTCTTGTCATTCTCTTACTGCATGCCTGTACTCCCAGCTGCATGCGTTCTCCTTTTGGTCAACTGGATGATCACGTTCTCTTTTCAAACTTTGCATCTCCCATTTTGGGGAGGGGGGGAGAACTTTTACATTATCCTCCTGTGTTAGTTCTGTGCTTGCTTACACAATTAAAATTCCCAACAAGTAGTGTGATTTAGGGGCTTCCCTAGTGGCTCAGATAATCAGGAGTCCACCTGCCATGCAGGGGATCAGTATTCCATCTCTGTGTTGGGAAGATCCCATAGAGAAAGAACTGGCAACCCACTCCAGTACTCTTGCCTGGAGAATCCCATGGACACACAGTCCATGGGATCGCAAAGGTCGGACACAACTGAGTGACTAACACGCCAGTCTGATTTGGCTGCTTCCGTTTCCTTTCTCTGCAGTCTTTTCGTTCTCCTGCAGTCTTGTTTCCACTTCCGGCTTTGACGTGCAGTTACTCTTTAAGATGTTCAACCATGTCCTGCTTGCCAGATCAGAAGGATCCTTGTTTTTCTCCAGGGTTTCATGCTTTTGATGTACACAGTCCAGAACTACTTTTCCTTGCCTTTTGTGCTGCAGAGATACAGCCCCATTCTTCTTTGATACTCTCCTGAGTCCTTTCTCTCTCTTTCCCTGAGCCATTCCCTAAGGACTGTTGCTTTGAGAGCTCTAGAGGGAGAACACCTTGGCTCTCTTTCCTTCTCCGCTCCTCTCTGCCTTCTTCCTTTCCTCCCTTTTATGTTCTCTTAATTCCACATTCACATCCCTGCCTTCCATTCAATGACAAGGACCACCTCCTGACTACTGATTCCCAGTTCTACCATCTTCCACATTGGCTTCATCCATTACCGACTTAGACTCTCTGCACAAGGCTCTCCTGTGTCATTTAAAACTCAGAACTTCCAAAACGACTATCAGTCGTCTTTTTCCTCCAAGGCTACCTCTATCCTCAGGGAATATGCTTCTCTAGATCACCCCGTTCACTCTGATCCTGTTCACTCTGACTGAGCATCCTACACTGTGAGATGTGAAATTTCTTTGCTCCTTCCTTACGTGATTTCTTATTTCATTCACCTCTTCCATAACCTTCTTTATGGTTTTCCATGCCTACACCATTGAAATAACTAGTTCCCTGCCTCAGTCCTTCTGCTATTTCATACCCCACGCATCAATGCCAGATCAGTCTTTCTAAATATTAAGTAAATGATGTCATTTTTTGATTGCTGGCTACTTCATTACCTGCAGCTTAAATCCATCCATGGGATTTCAGGCCCACATCGCTTTCTTGAGGAGACACCATTCCAAATATCCCCATCTCATTATTTACTCCATAAATTATACCTCCATGAGTCTTCCCTGGTGGCTCAGATGGTAAAGCATCTGCCTGCAATGCTGGAGACCCGGGTTCGATCCCTGGGTTGGGAAGATCTCCTGGAGAAGGAAATGGCAACCCACGCCAGTACTCTTGCCTGGAGAATCCCACGGACGGAAGAGCCTGGTAGTCTACAGTCCATGGGGTCACAGAGTCAGACACAACTAAGCGACTTCACTTTCACTTTCATACCTCCGTGAATCCAAATCTTACTCCAGGACATAACCATCTCAAGTATTACTTCTTTTAAGAGAATATGCAGTCTTCTATAATGGCCTATTTTTCTGAGTTTTACAGAAATTTCCTTATTATTGTTCCTTATTTGAGTTTTATGTCAATGAAAAGGAATTTTCAGAAGCCTTATATAGCACTTGAAACTTAAAAAGATAAGTGTTAGCTTTCTTCCCAATTAGAAGTTGATGTTCCTAGCTGCAAGGAATAAGTTCTTCTGTGTGTCACTCTTTGTGGTTTGCCACCCATCATATCAACAGTAGGTAATGGCATCATATCAGGTGAGCCATGGATGTTTGGTGTAGTTGGATAAAATAATCATGTCTTTGTAACCTCTGTTAACTACTGAGTATAAAAATATACTCGAAATATAAACATCAGCCAGATTTTCTATTCCTTTATGCAAACATAAAGAAAAGTTAAATGAAGAGTTATCTATAAATAATATGTGAATAATTCAAAAATAAGAATTTTTGACTGCTGGCTCATTAAGATCCCAGTCTGGTAATTGTTTGTCCAGGTTATATGCCAAGAAGATCTAGGCTGACATATGGTCAGCCTAATCTTCAATTAGCTTTCACCCAAAAGCCCTTGNGTCAGACACAACTGAGCGACTTCACTTTCACTTTCATACCTCCATGAATCCAAATCTTACTCCAGGACATAACCATCTCAAGTATTACTTCTTTTAAGAGAATATGCAGTCTTCTTTAATGGCCTATTTTTCTGAGTTTTACAGAAATTTCCTTATTATTGTTCCTTATTTGAGTTTTATGTCAATGAAAAGGAATTTTCAGAAGCCTTATATAGCACTTGAAACTTAAAAAGATAAGTGTTAGCTTTCTTCCCAATTAGAAGTTGATGTTCCTAGCTGCAAGGAATAAGTTCTTCTGTGTGTCACTCTTTGTGGTTTGCCACCCATCATATCAACAGTAGGTAATGGCATCATATCAGGTGAGCCATGGATGTTTGGTGTAGTTGGATAAAATAATCATGTCTTTGTAACCTCTGTTAACTACTGAGTATAAAAATATACTCGAAATATAAACATCAGCCAGATTTTCTATTCCTTTATGCAAACATAAAGAAAAGTTAAATGAAGAGTTATCTATAAATAATATGTGAATAATTCAAAAATAAGAATTTTTGACTGCTGGCTCATTAAGATCCCAGTCTGGTAATTGTTTGTCCAGGTTATATGCCAAGAAGATCTAGGCTGACATATGGTCAGCCTAATCTTCAATTAGCTTTCACCCAAAAGCCCTTGTGGGACATTTTTTATTTTGTTCTCACCTCTGTCTGAGCAATCATAGTTTCCTAAAGACAAGCCCAGTTGTGATCTATGTATGCCTAGGAATACTTGGCTAAGTTTCCCCAAGGTAGTAAAATAGTTTTCCTACCTGCAGTCAAGAAATACTAGTCAAGTGCCTTAAACAAATTACTTTCCTATTATAGTCACTTTGGAAGCAAACAAAGGAAGAATGGCCAGAGAAGAAGAGAAAATAATTTGACATGTTTACCTTTTCTTAAATCCCCTTAAGAGAAGACAGACGTATCTTCTTAACTCTGTAAATTTTAAAAGATAAGAGTAAATATGTACCTTAAATATGCATGTGTAATAAATTGCATGCGTATGCACCAAGTATAATGAAGTACATTGTACATGGAGGAGAAGAACTCAGCAGTGGGTTCCTAAACTCTTTTTACTTCATTTCAGTAATGGTGAGCCTGCCTGACTACCTACAGCTGCTGACCAAACATATCCCGAGGGGTGCTTTGAAGTGCAGACCCCGCAGACAGCCAAGTGTCAGTGTCTGGAAACCTTCCACATGCAATTCCTTGATAGTGCTGGTGATGGCTGGCATCTTTGGATCTGGCTGCAGTTGTTAGTAGAGCCTACAATTTTAGGAAAAGCAAAGGAAAACTAAAAGCAAACCATGCAAAGTAAGGCAATAAGGCAGGTGCTGGCTGTGGGGTTTTTCCTGCCCCCCGGGGAGTCTGCATTTTGCTGGAGGAGGCAGAAGAAAGCACTGCAGCTCTAGTTCTGATTGCTCTAAGAAGCTTATGTGCTTTTCATGCTGAAATTTAAAGGGTACATAATAAAGAGATAGATGTCTGAGAAAGAGAGTAAGAAGAGGGAAGAAACGGCTAATTCTGCAAGCGTCCTGTTTTCATTTGTCAAGATGTTTGGGTGTAGAAATGCTGACACAGACGGAAGAGTACTACTTCTGCTTCTTCATGCTTATGAATCTTACATTTTATGTTTTCCTATTTAGCTGTTTACTTCTACTTTAAAAGAAGCAGTACTTAAGAATTTACATTATTCATGTGCAATGGGGTGCGTTTCACGCCCTCTGCCTGGTTTGATTAGTAGGTGCGGGAGGTGCAGGGTCCCTGCTGGGAGCAGTTATTTCAGAACAGGTGGTTCAGCACATTGAGGATCAAAGAACCCAAAGGTGCGAGGACTCCAGCAGCCACAGGAGCTCTTTGATCTCAGTTGAAGTTTCAACCCCACCCTGCAGATCGGCAGCCCCGCTCAAGCCAGGAATTTGCATGTGCCTAACTCTCTCTCAGGCTGGTGGTTTCCCTTAGGTAGAAGAACAGCAGCCTGACTGATGGCAGGAGACACCCCACAGTCACGGCTGGCATTCAGTTCCCCCACAGTCCCCTCTCTCCCCCTTACTTCCGGCCATGGAGACTGCTAATGCCCATCCCCTGCTGACGACTCTCCCCACACGCCAGGGCTGCCATTTTGCTCACAGACCTGATGATTCTTTAATCGGGAGGCTCCGTTCTGGCCCCAGCTGTCCTCCCTGCATCTCCACCTCACTGAATCCGACGAAAGTGCCAAAGCCCAGTCCAGATATCACCTTCCCCTCTATGTCATCTTCCCAACTCCAAATTTCAGCTAACATGCATTGAGTACTTTCTATAGAGCAGGCTCTATTGATAGCTTTTTATCCATTATCTTTTTTTTTTTAACTGATTTCTTTTCTTGACTTTTGAAGTCTTTTGTACACACTTAGACAGTGATTACACTGTTACCACTAAAGTGAAATCATAGAGCTATTCTTATCTCAGCCCCTGGCAGTCTGAGAACTCATAGCATTTTCTGTTTCTTTCAAAGCCTCATGGTGTTGACTATAGTAGGTGCTCCAAACCACACAAGTGATATCATAATTAATGAGATAAATTCTTAGCTTATATCAGTGAAGTGTTTTGAAACTGTCCCTTTCTAACAATTGAGTAATCGAACCTAATTTATCAACCACATTTTATATTTTGATGATTGAATACATCTCAGCAAATACAAAGCTCAGTAGGCCTGTACAGCTGCCTCCCAGTTACTAGGCTGTTGATAGAAAACGATGTGAAAGTTCAGCGCCACTCCATACTCCCTCAGCTCCACGTGCGGCAGCTTCTCACCTGGTTTGCCCATGAGTAAGGAGTTTCTCCAGGACATAGGAATTCCGTGCTCAAACCAGGACAACGTTGGGTAAACCTAGACATTTAGTCAAACTAGTCATAAGAAATGATTTCCCTAATGGAATAAATTGACTGTACTTTTATACTAAATGCTCAGGAATGGATAGCTGTCACTTACTTGTATTTTTTGCAGTCACAGGCAAAAATTTAAATCTCTCATAGCCATTTTTGTTGTCATTTGCCCTTCTGGTTGCTACATAGCACTGTCTGTATATCTGACAGCTGGTAGCAAAAAGCCTTATTACTTCAGGGAGCTCAAAAAAGTTAAAAATCAAACAAACAAACTTGTTCTAATCAATTCCTTTATTATATCAGACAAGGCTTTACTAATAAGCCATTTAGAGTTATCATGAAATAGCCAATCAGTGTGATATTTCTTCTTCAAGGGTTTTAAATAGCTGGCATCAGTAAGGATATATTAAATTCCCTGGTTATAACTTCCTGTGCCCCAAAATTCCAATTTTTATTTTCCTACTAAGTTTTCTAACTTTTCTTTAGAATTGACTTTTTTAGGTCTCATAGCTAGTACTACTGTCTAAATCAACTGTGTCTGCTTTTGAACTATGCAATTATTTACTTGTGTATTTAATGACTAGCTCCTCTTGGCATTTCTAGTCTCATCAGAAATGAAAATATACCTCCCAGGAACATTGTCCATTTTCCTCTCTTTGCTTGTCCACCTAACTAGTCCAAGCAGGGAAACCTTTGGATTATTTGGAATAAAACTAGTTATACTTCTGGCACAAGGCAGTTCCACTTTTTGGAACTTCTCTGCATAAACCGTCATGCCACCTTATGGAACAAATATACTATTAAGTTTTTCAAATTCCTTTTATTAAGTTTGTTCAACAACATTCTTCAAAGAGTTAGATTTAGTTTCTGAAATACCTATCATAGCTGTGCTTCAAGATATTTAGTCTATATACATGCTTTATTCCCTCAATGTCTTTCTAAATAGAGAATCCATAGAATTTTGCATTTGGCACAGTGCCTGCATGGAGAGATTCCACTTGATCTTCATAAAATTATTTTCAGGCTCAGGTCATGGCATGAGAACTGTGCATAGATAAAACTATTTTAGTTATGGAATGGTCATATCACAACCAGTTGTTTGCATGACATATTATATAGAGGCAATTGTAAAATTTTTGAAAGTGGGAATATTGGCTCTACACTAGGATACATTTTTAGTTATTAATGATGAGTTTATGGGAGTCTGTAACAAAAAGAACAGGCCTCCTAATTCCCCTTTACAATTCTCCTGTAAACATTTTATGCCACTTGGTGAATTAAATACAGTTTCTCAGATCAGTTAACATTCATTTACTTCACAAATATATTTGGAACCTCTTCTCTAAGCCAGATGCTCTGCAGTCACAGAAGAGAAATCATACCCCATGTGGCATGGTAACAGTGGTAACAGTGTGATGAGCGAGATGTGACTCAAATGGCCACCAAAACAGAAACAAACAAACAAAATAAAACACGTGTTCTAAATTTATAAGTTAATTTTAGAGTGTGAAACTTCATGTCATATAAAAATTATTACATGTCACATATCTCATAAAACTACTAGAGCTTTCAAACCATTTAATGGCTATTTTCCCTGTTAACACCATGTTTTGAAAGAGTTTATCTGCCCAGCACATTTCTTGTGTAATTATTTTCTCTTTAGTATTTACCAAAAACCAAACAAATAACTGCCATTCAGAAGAGAGTTGATACATTGCCGGCACTGCCCCCCTCCTCCCAAAAAAAGGAAAAAATAAATTTATTTCATTTTTTTCCTTCAGCTGTGTATCATGATTGTGGACAGATTCTCAATTTCAGTATATTAAAATATTTTAAAATGCTTCAAGTCTCCATTAGTGATTCGGTGGCCTTCACTGATCTAGTCTAATTTCCTTGTTCATTAATATTCCAGTAATAAACATTTTTTCTGTTGACTCGCCAATCTGTAGTTTAACTGGAGCTACTCAGCCTCTGTTCTGAACACCTCCTTTGAATATTGCATGAACACACCTTGTCTCTGGAGGGTAGGAATTGAGTCGGAAAAGGAAACAATTTACAGCCTTCATAAAGACTCAAGGTGCTTTTCTACTTAACTCAAGTGGTTGTTTAACAGGCATGAAGTGTTTGTTGTATTTGACAGCTCTGCGTGTTAATTTATTCTAAAGGTTGTTAAGTTGACAATTATTGGGGGTGGGGAGTGGGGAAGAGCAGTGTGCAAAGCTGAGCTGGGGCTGAGACACCCATTTTGCAGACTATTCAAAATCCTTACTCTCCCCAAACCCACTTCCTCACCCTCTTCCCTACCCCCTTCATATCAATTAAATCTCTCATCTTATTTCCCTGAACTGAGATAAAATTATAAATTATACTGGTTTAAAATCACTTGACAGTGGCTTGGAGATATTTGGGTACCATGAAGAATTAGAGAGCCTCGCATTGCGTCTTTGTCAATAATTTCAATTCCTCCAGGGCAAGAAAATACCTTTGAATATCCATGGTGAAATGATATAGACTGTAGTTAAGTGATAAGTGACAACATAGGATTTCAATAAACTTTAACAAAAGAGCTCCACAGTTTGGTTTCCTTAATCCCAAATTTGACATTTGTCTTCTATTATATGTGTATTACTCTGTATCTTTTCAAATTAAGGAGGCAAACTTGCCTTATGTAATATTATGTAACTAAATCTAAATAGACTTGTTAATAACAGTTACCAATTTGTGATGAGGTTATTGATGAGTTTTATTTATTCTTTTCTGGATGTATTTGCAAGTTTTTGCAATGAACATACATTATGTTTTAATTATGGAAAAATCATTTATAATAAAAGTTGCAAAAGTACCTGTATAAAAATTCTATATATATCTTTGTCATAGCAGAGTAAAGTATGACTTTGTGTTTAAAAATATAAAAGAATTTAATGCAAGGTGGAGATTTTATGTATTCAACTGAGATTTTTAAGTATTTTTAGAAAGAATTGCAAATGTAGATATCACTGTATCATCATTAAATTTTCTTATATATAAGTAAAGTTTCTGAGAAATTTAGGTTAAATTTAGCTTTAGATCAATAGATAGTCTCATTGAGAACTAAAAGTTTACCACATCCAAGGATAAGAAGGTGTCATGAAAGTTTAGAAGCCTCCAAATATTTCATGAATAAACTTTAATACATTTTTCATATGCTAGAGGAAAGGTAATGATTTATGTCTTCTAGGATTTTCAACCAAAAAACTAGATATGTCAGAAAATTGGTATTTCTTGCATGTTAGTTCTGACTGCACTAAGAGAAGTTGTGTACACTTCTCTTTAAACCTACTAATTATTTATTCTTATAACGGGATGGTGTTATCACTTGGACACAAGTGGTTAACAAGTGGAGCCTGGTAGTAAATCTTTGTGGGTTAGAATTTGGCTCAACCACTGAACTGCTAGTCAGTCTTAGCCAAATTTCTTTCTCCTCATCCATGAGTGATAATAGTAATAGCACTAACATCTTAAGATTGTTAGGAGGATTAAATGTAAAAATATGGGCTAATACTTGCCATGTAATAACAATTCATAAATGGTAGTTCTGTTACTAGTTATAATACGTATTCAGTGAACAATATGCATTGATCTTATTTTCTTCTTTTGATTATTTACTTGTTTTTATTTGTTTTTTAATTGTTGCTAGAAGGAAAGCTTGGCTCCCATTGGGTTGTGTCTGGCTTTTCTACAGAGTGAAAGTATAAGTCAACATATATAGCATAGGTTGCTACCAATCATGGTAAAGCTGACCAACTTCTTGCCTTCTGTAGTGAGCCATCTCTATGGATTTGGATTGATGGATGCAGAAGCCATGGTGATGGAGGCGGAGAAGTGGACCACTGTTCCCCAGCAGCACGTGTGCGTGGAGAGCACAGACCGACAAATCAAGTAATGTTTGCTGCAAGCAGACAGCATGACCATTCCCTAAAAGAGAGCTGGCCCATGCAGATGTCTTGAGACAGTCCTGTGTTTCACATGAAAACTAGTAGTTTGTGTAGTTTTTTTTTTTTANGGAGAAGTGGACCACTGTTCCCCAGCAGCACGTGTGCGTGGAGAGCACAGACCGACAAATCAAGTAATGTTTGCTGCAAGCAGACAGCATGACCATTCCCTAAAAGAGAGCTGGCCCATGCAGATGTCTTGAGACAGTCCTGTGTTTCACATGAAAACTAGTAGCTTGTGTAGTTTTTTTTTTTTTAATGTGATTATAAAATCACATTAAAAAAATGTGATTTTACTGCCCTACTCCAAAGGATCTTTTCAACCTAAGGATAGAACCCAGGTCTCCCACATTGCAGGTAGATTTTTCACCATCTGAGCCACCAGGAAAGCCTGCTAGTATAAGCCAAGGATCCTTAAAGAAAACCATATTTTATAAGGGGATGGGAGAACCCTTACAGGTGGATATTCTTCAAGTTTCTACTCTGTAAGTATTTCTGTTTGATGGTAGAAGTATTTCCCATAAGTTGGTATACCCCCAAAACTAAACCTTATGATCTGGATACTTAGCTGCTTACTATGTAGTTCTCTGAGAGTGATGCAGGATGCACAGTGAGACTGCACTTTACTCAGATTCCAGGGCCTAGTGTCCTGTTTCAGTCACACAAACCTGGAGGCTGTGCAACAGGATTTACCAAGTAATAGTGAAGTCTCTCCTAGGCACTGAATTTGAGTCATTAGGATTTATTATACTGATTTTATTAGTATTTTGCTTTTGGCTTTCTTTTTATAGAGAGTTAGCTGAGAAAAATACTTATGAACTTTGGTTTGTAATAAGAACAGATCCATTATAATTCTTGAGGAAATTGTTAGGAAGCAGAAACAAATAGACTAAATTTTTTTCTCATTCTACCCATTTGTGGCAAAGAATATGAAAAAAATAAACAAAGGAGTAAAAAGTTAACCAGTATTTATTGAGTTCTTACAATAGCTCAAGCCCTAGCAATTTAATGTGTGTTTTCTTCTTAAAACTTGATAACACCATGGGTTTTATTCCCTTTTGACAAATGAAGAGATGAGATCAAATGGAATAATTGTTCATTTCTATACAAATTTCATTGACCAATTCAGCATCTATTTTCCTTTCACTTATTGGATAGCAAGAACCAGACTAGTGGCACATGCAGCTGGGAGGAGTCCGGATCTCCTCCTGTGTGTGCTGCATCTCTGTGCCCTTTCTGCCAGATACTCAGGACCCTCAGAGCCCAGTGAAGCGGCTCAGACCCAGCTGACCAGAGGCACCCAGAACCATGTCAGAACTTTGAGCAAGACCTGGTGACAGGGACCAGCTGTCACCCACCAGTCTTACCAGCCCGACTTCAAGATGCTGAGCCTGAAGCTTCTGAGGCTGTTCAGCATGGAACATATGCCCCAGAGATCAAGCCCTGAGCCTTTGGAATCAGAGCACTGACTCCAAGACTAGGGAGTATCAAATAGTGAGAACTCATACAAAGGAAACCACTTGAATACAAGACACTTCATCACCCAACCACCAGTAGCACCCTGTGCAGGATGCCTCATCTGGACAACAAACAAAACAAAAATAGAAACCCAATCATCAGCAGACAGGATTACCACCTCACTCAGCCTTGCCCATCAGAGGAAAGACAAACAAAAAAACCCCAAAAACTCTGCACAAATCTCACCTTATACAAAGCTCACACAAACCACTCAACCAATTTTAGGAGGACAGAAACCAAAAGAAAGAATTCAACCTTCATCAAGGAAAGAATTCAAATTTCCTTGAAGCCTGGGAAAGGAGACCTCAAACACAATAACTTAAAAAACATAATGGAAAGGCAGAGAAATACTGCACAAATGAAGGAACAAACTAGAAACACAGAAATCCAAATAAATGAAGAGGAAATAGGGAAAGTACCTGAAAAAGAATTCAGAATAATGATAGTAAAGATGATCAAAAACCTTGAAAACAAAATGGAGAAAATGCAAGAATCATTTAACAAAAACCTAGAGGAATTTAAAAAATAAACATACAGAGACAACACAATTACTGAAATTAAAAATACTCTGTTGCTGCTAAGTCGCTTCAGTCATGTCCAACTCTGTGCGACCCCATAAACGGCAGCCCACCAGGCTCCCCCATCCCTGGGATTCTCCAGGCAAGAACACTGGAGTGGGTTGCCATTTCCTTCTCCAATGCATGAAAGTGAAAAGTCAAAGTGAAGTCACTCAGTTGTGTCCGACTCTGTGCGACCCCATGGAGTGCAGCCCACCAGGCTCCTCCATCCATGGGGTTTTCCAGGCAAGAGTACTGGAGTGGGGTGCCATTAGAAGGAATCAATAGCAGAGTATCTAAAGCAGAAGAATGAATCAGTGAACTGGAAGATAAATTGGTGGAAATAACTTCTGAAGAACAGAATAAAGTAAAAAGAATGAAAAGATCTGAGAACAGTCTCAGAGACCTCTGGGACCATATCAAACACACCAACATTCAAATTATAGGGGTCCCAGAAGAAGAAGAGAAAAAGAAAAGGTATGAGAAAATTTTAGAAGAGATTATAGTTGAAAAATTTCCCCAACATGGAAAAGGAAATAGTCAATCAAGTCCAAGAAGCACAAAGAGTCCCACACAGGATAAATCCAAGGAGAAACACGCCAAGACACATAGTAATCAAACTGACAAAGACTAAACACAAAGAAAGATTATTAAAAGCAGCAAGGGAGAAGCAACAAGTAACATACAAGGGAAACTGCACATGCTTAACAGCTGATCTTTCAACAAAAACTCTGCAGGCCAGAGGGAATGGTAGGATATATTTAAAGTACTGAAAGGGAAAAATCTACAATCAAGATTACTGGACCTGGCAAGGATCTCGTTCAAAAATAATGGAGAAATAAAAAGCTTTTCAGACAAGCAAAAAGTTAAGAGAATTCAGTACCACCAAACCAGCTTTACAACAAATGTTAAACGGACTTTTATGGTCAAGAAATACAACAGAAAAAAAATATACAAAATCAACCCTAAACAATTAAGAAAATGGCAATAGGAACATATATATCAATAATTACTTTAAATGTAAATAGATTAAATGCTCCAACCAAAAGATACAGACTAGCTGAATGGATATGCTGTCTACAAGAAAGCCACTTCAGACTTCAAGAAACATATAGAGTGAAAGAGAGAGGATGGAAAAATATATTCCATGCAAATGGGAAGCAAAAGAAAGCTGGAATAGAAATCCTCATATCAGACCAAATAGACCTTAAAGAACATTACAAGAGATAAGAAAGGATACTACATAATGATCAAGGGGTCAATCCAAGAGGAAGACATAACAACTGTAAATATCTGTGCACCCAACATAGGAGCACCTCAATACATAAGAGAAATACTAACAGACATAAAAGGAGAAATTTACAGTACCACAATAACAGTAGGAGACTTGAATACTCCACTCACACCAATGGACAGAACATCAACACAGAAAATTAATAAAGAAACACAAGTCTTAAATTATATATCAGATGAGATGGATATCATTGATATCTTCAGGACATTCCATCCAAATGCAGAATACACCTTCTTCTCAAGGGCACATGGAACATTCTCCAAGATAGACCATATCTTGGGTCACAAATCAAACCTCAGTAAATTTAAGAAAACTGAAATTGTACCAAGCATCTTCTCCGACCACAGTGCCATAAGACTAGATATCAATTACCAGAAGAAAAGTGTATGAAACAGAAACACGTGCAGATTAAAAAACACGTTTCTAAATAACCAACAAGTTACTAAAGAAATCAAAAGGAAATCAAAATATTTCTAGAAACAAATGACAATAAAAAGATGACAATTCAAAACCTATGGGGTGCAGCAAAAGCAGTTCTAAGAAGGAAGTTTACAGCAATACAGTTCTACCTCAAGAAACAACAACAAAAAAAAAACATCAAGTAGACAACCTAACTTTACAACTAAAACAACTGGAAAAAGAATTAAAAAACCCCCAAATTAGTAGAAGGAAAGAAATCATAAAGATCCAAGCAGAAATAAATGAAAAAGAAACAATAGTAAAGATTAATAAAACTAAAGGTAACTCTTTGAGAAGATAAACAAAATTGACAAACCTTTAGCCAGACTCATCAAGAAAAAGAGAGAATTAAATCCACAAAATTAGAAATGAAAAAGGAGAGGTTACAACAGATAGTGCAAAAATACAAAGGATTATAAGAGACTATTATGAACAACTACATGGCAATAAAACAGATAACCTGGAAGAAATGGACAGATTCTTAGAAAAGTTCAGTCTTACAAGACTGAACCAGGAAGAAACAGAAATTATGAACAACCCAATTACAAGCACTGAAATTGAAGCTGTGATCAAAAATCTCCCCCCAAACAAAAGCCCAGGACCAGATGGCTTCACAGGAGAATTCTGTCAAACGTTTACAGAAGAAATAACGCCTATCCTTCTAAAACTCTTTCAAAAATTGCAGAGGAAGGAACACTTCCAAACTCATTCTATGAAGCCACCATCACCGTGATACCAAAACCAGACAAAGACAACACACAAAAAGAAAACTACAGGTCAGTATCACTGATGAACATAGATACAAAAATCCTCAACAAAATTTTAGCTAACAGAATTCAGCAACACATCAAAAAGCTCATACACCATGATCAAGTTGGGTTTATTTCCAGGATGCAAAGATTCTTCAATATATGCAAATCATTTAGTGTGATACACTATATTAACAAATTGAAAGATAAAAACCATATGATCATCTCAATGGACACTGAAAAAGCCTTTGACAAAATTCAGCACCCATTTATGATGAAACCTCTTCAAAGAATGGGCATAGAAGGAACCTACCTCAACATAGTAAAGATCATATATGATAAGCCTACAGCAAACATTATTCTCAATGGTGGAAAACTGAAAGCATTGCCCCTAAGATCAGGAACAAGACAAAGGTGTCCACTTTCACCACTATTATTCAACATAGTTCTGGAAGTCCTAGCTACAGCAATCAGAGAAGAAAAATAAATGGAATCCAGATTGGAAATGAAGAAGTAACACTCTCACTGTTTGCAGATGACATGATACTGTACACAGAAAACCCTAAAGATAGTATCAGAAAATTACTAGAGCTAATCATTGAATGTAGCAAAGTTGCAGGATACAAAATCAATACACAGAAATCACTTGCATTTCTCTATACTAACAATGAGAAGTCAGAAAGAGAAATTAAGTAATCAATCCCATTCACCATTGCAACAAAAAAAATTAAATATCTAGAAATAAACTTACCTAAGGAGACAAAAGAACTGTACACAGAAAATTATAGGGCACTAATGAAAGAAATCAAAGACCACATAAACAGATGGAGAGAGATTCCATGTTCCTGGGTAGGAAGAATCAATACTGTGAAAATGACTATGCTACCAAATGCAATCTACAGATTCAATGCGACCCCTATCAAATTACCAACGGCATTTTTCACGGAACTAGAACAAAAAATTTCACAATTCATATGGAAACACAAAATATCCCAAATAGCCAAAGCAGTCTTGAGAAAGAAGAATGTGCCTGGAAGAATCAACCTTCCTGACTTTATATTATACTACAAAGCTACAGTCATCAAGACAGTCTGGTACTGGCACAAAAACAGAAATATAGACCAATATAACAAGATAGAAAGCCCAGAAATAAACCCATGCACCTATGGCTACCTTATTTTTGACAAAGGAGGCAAGAATATACAAGGAGGAAAAGACAGCCTCTTCAATAAATGGTGCTGGGAAAACTAGACAACTACATTTTAAAAAAATGAAGTTAGAACACTTGCTAACACCATACACAAAGATAAACTCAAAATGGATTAAAGACCTAAATGTAAAACCAGAAACTATAAAACTCTTAGAGGAAAACATAGGCAGAATACTCAATGACCTAAATCAAAGCAAGATCCTCTATGACCCACCTCCTAGAGTAATGGAAATAAAAACAAAAGTAAACAAGTGGGACCTGATTAAACTTAAAAGCTTTTGCACAGCAAAGGAAACTATAAGCAAGGTGCAAAGACAATCTTCAGAAAGGGAGGAATTAATAGCAAATGAAACAACTGACAAAGGATTAATTTCCAAAATATACAAGCAGCTCATACAACTCAATACCAGAAATACAAACAACCCAATCAAAAAGTGGAAAAAAAAGACCGAACAGACATTTCTCCAAAGAAGATACACAGATGGCTAGCAAACACATGAAAAGATGCTCAACATCACTCATTATTAGAGAAATGCAAATCAAAACCACAATGAGATATCACTTCACACCGGTCAGAATGGCAATCATCAAAAAGGCTACAAACAATTAATCCTGGAGAGAGTGTGGAGAAAAGGGAACTCTCTTGCACTGTTGGTAGGAATATGAATTGATACAGCCACTATGGAAGACAATATGGAGATTCCTTAAAAAACTAGGCATAAAACCACCATATGACCCAGCAATCCCACTCCTAAGCATATACCCTGGGAAAACCACAATTGAAAGAGACACATATATCCCGTTGTTCATTGCAGCACTATTTACAATAGCTAGAACATGGAAGCAACCTAGGGGTCCATTGACAGATGAATGGATAAAGAAGGTCTGGTACATATACACAATGCAATATTACTCAGCCATAAAAAGGAATGCATTTGAATCAGTTCTAATGAAGTGGATGAACATAGAACCTAGTATACAGAGTGAAGTGAGTCAGAAAGAGAAAGACAGATACTGTATTCTAATGTATATATACAGAATCTAGAAAAATGGTACTGAAGAGTTTATTTACAGGGAAACAGTGGAGAAACAGACATAGAGAATAGTCTTATGGACATGGGGAGAGGGGAGGAGAGGGTGAGATATATGGAAAGAGTAACATGGAAACTTATATTACCATATGTAAAATGATAGCCAACAGGAATTTGCTGTATGGCTCAGGAAATCAAACAGGGACTCTGTATCAACCTAGAGGGGTGGGCTGGGCTGCTGAGGGAGATGGAAGGGAGTTTCAAAAGGGAGGGGATTTATGTATATCTATGGTTGACTCATGTTGAGGTTTGACAGAAAACAGCAAAATTCTATAAAGCAATTATCCTTCAATACAATATAAATTTTAAAAAATGATTGGGGCTAGATATTAGGGATAGAAACAGGAATATGAAATGCTTCCACATTTATGGAGCTTACAGTCTATTGGGGAAGTCAATCCCAAATAATACAATAAACAGATAACTACAAGTTATAATAAGTGAAATTAAAAGGGTAGAAAATGAAAGATAGGGAACATGATTTTCCTATGGTTCAATGACGGGTTTAGAGAGTGAAATTTAAGCTTTGATCATGAAAGAAGAAGAGTCAGCCATAGGAACAGCAATAAAAAAGCACTCGACACAGAGTAGCATATGCAATGTCCCTGAGCTGGGAAAGTTGAATTATCCCCAGAACTCAAACCAGTGCTGGTGTGGCTGGAACCCAGTCTTCAGAGGGCAGAGAGGTACAGGAGGAAGCTTGGGAAGAAGACAGGACTTCTAGGCAAGAGGAAGACTGGGCTCTTCTTAGTTTATAGAGCAAGAAAATGGTAGACCAGGGATTTGAACCAAGGTCATAATAGTCCCCAAGTCCCCTGTACTGGTGGTACACAAAGTGGATTCCATAGATCAGCAACATCACTGTCACTGGAGAACTTGCTGGAAATGCTCATTCGTGACCCGCCCCCAGGAACTCTAGTTCCAGAGCCTAGTAATCTGTTTTAACAAGATTGATATCCACTACCTTCATGAAGATCAAAGACACCTTAAATTCCCCATTCCTCTCATTTGCATCTTTCTCACAGTCCAAGCAGGATTACTCCTTTAAGCAACCTCATCAATTGCGTGCGGGACTGGTCCTTTAGTATGCAGCACCCACTGCTTATCTTACATCATGGAGTCCTGCCAGGCCTGCAGGTTCACTCAGTTGAGCTCTGCTGTGCACTTTGCTCAAACTTCTTCTCTCTGTTGCAGGACAATTCGCCCCAACAGTGCAGTGCGCTCCATCTACAAAGCTTCGGGCTGCTCCGACAACCCCAACCATCACGTCAACTACCTGGAGCATGTAGTCGTGCGTATCACCATCACCCACCCCAGGAGGGGAGATCTGGCCATCTACCTGACCTCACCCTCAGGAACCAGGTCCCAGCTTTTGGCCAACAGGTACGGTCATGGCCCCTGACCATCAGTGTGCACTCAGCTACTCATTAAGCTGGGAAAAGAATGAAGAATCAGCAGTTCTTTTTTTTTTTTTTTCCACTTTTTACAAAGTTGAAGATTGTGCATGTACAAATATTATAAAATCATGATTTTTTATACAATTTTTAAATATTACTTCCCATTAACAGTCTTTACAAAATATGGACTGTATTCCCTGTGTGGTTACAATACATCCATGAGCCTGTCTTATACCCAATAATTTGTACCTCCCACTCCCCCACCTGTATATTACCACTCCCAACCCCATCCACTAATTTTTTCTCTATATCTGTCTGCTACTTTTTTGTTATATTCACTAGTTTATTGTAGTTTTAAATTCCACATGTAAGATATACAGTGTTTGTCTTTCTCTGACTTATTTCACTTAGTATAATGCTCTCCAAGTTCATCCAGGTTGCTGCAAATGACAAAAATTGTTTTTATGCCTGAGTAGTATTCCATGTATATATGTATGTATGTGTGTATCTATATAGAGATGTATGTATATATACACATATGTGCTTAATCGTAGCTTACTCTTTGCAACCCCATGGACTGTAGCCCACCAGACTCCTCTGTCCATGGAATTTTCCAGGCAAGAATATTGGAGTGGGTTGCCATTTCCTTCTCCAATATATACATATACAAACACACACACACACTTATACTACAGCTTCTTTATTCATTCATCTTTTGATGGACACTTAGGTTGCTTCCATATCTCAGCTATTGTAAATAATCTGCTATGCACACTGGGGTCTACTTATCTTCTTGAATAACAACATGATTAAAAAATAGGCAGAAAAACTGAATAGATGTTTTTCCAAAGAGGAAAGGTAGATGGCCAACAGGTATGTGAAGATGCTCAACATCACTAATCATCAGGAGAAATGCAAATCAAAGCCACAATGAGTTATCACCTCACATCTGTCAGAATTGCTATCATCAAAACGAATACAAACAACAAATGTTGGCGAGGATGTGGGGTAAAAGAAATTCTTGTACACTGTTGGTAGGAATCTCAATTGGTGCAGCAACTGGAAAACAGTATGGAAGGTCTTCAAAAAACTAAAAATAGAACTACCATATGACCTAGCAATTCCACTCCTGGGTGCAGATTTTTAAAAAAAGAAAATTTAAAATATACAGCTATTCTTTAATTTCTTAGTACCCTAAGAACTTCAGTGAGGCGTGCCACGTAGATGTCATGATGAGATGGTCATAGATCTCACTGCCCACACATAAACAGAGTAATGAGCTGCCTAGAATCTAGTGGCGTGAAACAGTGTAACACTTAAGATGTGTGTAATATTAAAAGGATGCCACAGAAAAGTTAAAGGCCACCTGTTGTTCTTTATCCTATAAAAGAAATAGGACTCTTTAGGCCTCTGAGATGGTATTCCTGGCCCCTAAATGTCTGCTGGCATTTGTTGCAGATTAACTGAATGTTCTTGCCTGAGCACTTTCCAAAGTTAAAGGAAATTCTATTTGTTTTAAAAAAGATTTTGGCATATTTTTTTTCTACAAAGATTCAGTTAGTAAATGTTTCAAGCTTTGCAGCTCATGTGTCTGTTACCACTCCTCAACTCTGCCATTAGAGTGCAAAAGTCATTGTAAACAACATAAATGAATGTGCATGGCTGTGTTCCAATAAAACTTTATTTATACAAACAGGCCAAGGGCCGGATTTAGTTTGAGGGCTGGCAGTAGTTTCCTAACCACTATTTAAAGGTTGGCACTTTAGTCTTTATTGGCCAAGGGAACACTCACTTTCTCTTTGTAGCCTCTTCCATTCTGTCCACTCCCTTCAAACATTTCTCCAGCAGGTAATTGTATTTCCAGGATCCTGCTGAAAGGCCAGAATGTTCTAGCACAAGTCTTTTGCTCCATTGGCTTTTTGAGTAGTTGGGATCATGGGTGGGGGATACTTGTCAGCAAGTGGGAACAGATGGGGAAAGACCAGGTTTTCTTATACACCCCATTCCCATTATGGTTCCAAACTACAAGTCACAGTGACAAGCCAAAAAGATTCTTTAATTTGATGTTTTACTCCAAGAGGAACATTTAATAGAAGCAAAAATCTTTCTGTCAAAGGCCTATACAGTCCAAATGAAAGTCAAACTTTTATGTCGACAGGGCCACCTATCCACATGCCAGGTGTCCACGGCAGTGGTGATCTCTGGTAGGACACTGACAACAACCCAGACGAGCTGAGGGGCCAAGTCCAATGCAGGCCTGCAGAGCTGAAAGTGAGACTGAGGAACTCTCAGTGGCTTTTCAAAATCTCCAAATTCTTCTGCTGTAGGGCAGTAAGAAAAAGAGAAAGCGAGAGCATTTCTAGAGTCTCTCATTGCATTGTATTTCTGTTCTTGGAAGTCTTCTTGTGTTCGTCCCTAAAACCTAACATCTTTCAATAGCGCGTGAGGTAACCTGGGCTTCGTATTCTATGACGTGAAACTTTGCCAGGATCAGCATATGCAGCTGTGAGAAACTGAAGGATGCTTTGGCATCCAGTCGCTGGACACGCCCTCCTCCCTGTGCAGGCAGGGATCTCAGCCGCTGCCAGGTCTTGCTACTACCTGCCTGAGGCTTCTTTTCAGCAAGCAAGGCCTTCAGGTGCACAATTCTATGATTAAGGGAGATCATGCCAGCTGTTGCTACCGAAGCCAGGGAAGACCTTGTTCTTGATTTCTTTTTTCTTTTCTTGACTGCTGTTCATGTGCATTGAATTTGGAGTATCCAGGTGACCCCAGTGAAGTACGAAGGTTGGCTTCACACATGTGTAACTCTTCTCCCTGGAGCCCCCTCCATTGTAGAAAAACGGTCCACCCACAGTTGTTTTCTTGGAAAACTCAGTCCCTTCAGCCTTTCTGGGATCTTCTGCATAGTTCAGTGTTTCTTGTTGGCTTCCCTGGAAATGACTTCAGTGAGGAAACTTGTGAGCAGAGGAGCAAAAGATTCCAAGACAGGCTTTTGGTGAATTACAGTGTCACTGGCTCCAGTTCCTTGTGAATTCTTCAACAGCAGGCATCCGCTTTGCTCTTTGCAAAGTGCTGAACCCCAAAGTGCTGCCTGACTTGTGTCAAAGAAAAGTAACAGGCATTTCCGATGCTCGGCGACCCATCCTGTGGTTCACTTTAGTCTGTTCCACAGGGACCCCCTGGGAATAAGGTCTGCAAGCAGAGTACATCTTCTTGGTCCAGAGCATTCTTAAAGTGCTGCTCTTTTGTCTCTCTTCCATCTCAATGCTGAAAATAAGTAGCCAGCCCTCCCCCCCCCAAATGGCAGATAAAATGGAGTGGAGGGAGAAGACTGGAGATAAGGGATGTAAAGGGATGTTATGAATTCATTTGCCCACAGTTTCCCAAAACACTGCTATGAACATCTGACCTATTAAATGTAAAACAGCTGCACTTGTTCCCCAAACCAGTCTGGCCACCTTCCAGAACCTGGCTCCCCCATCCTTGTTGTACTTGACACTGGTAGAATCCTTCCTACTGAAGTAGCTAAGGCAAGATGGTTTCTTTCGGCATTTTTTTCCTTCTGGCATATTCCAAAACTTTAATTTTATAAGAGGAAATCTCTCTTCAAGACTTCCCAGGCTCTGACCTCCTGGCAAGGAGGCCTCTGTGTCCTCTCACCTTGGCCCTGTTTCAAAGCACAGTCCCAGGATTGGGATCTGAGGGCACAAAGCATCAACAAGGGATGGGCAGGTGGTGAGGGGAAAGTCTGCTTTGCTCCTGGTGGCCTTCAAGTTGGCCTGCTGGCCTGGGCACTATACCTGTCCTCAAGAAAAAGGTGACCAGATCAGAGTTTAGAAGGAATTTGTATGTCAGAGATTTTTTAAATTTTTTTAAATTGAAGTGTAGTTGATTCACAATGTTGTGTTAATTTCTGCTGTACACAACAGTGATTCAGTTATATATACACACATATGTACACATTCTCTTTTATATTCTTTCCATTATGTTTTATCATAGGATATTGTATATAGTTCCTTATGCTATACAGTAGGACTTCGTTGTTTATCCATTCCATATGTAATAGTTTGCATCTGCTAACCCCAAATTCCCAGTCCCCCTTGCCACTGGGCAGTCTATGTCTGTTTCTGTTTCATAGATACATTCATTTATGTCATATTTTAGACTCCACATATAAGTGATATCATACGGTATCTGCCTTTCTTTTTGTGACTTCTTCACTTAGTATGATAATCTCTAGGTCCATGCATGTTGCTGCAAATGACATCATTTTGTTCTTCCTCACGGCTGACTGGAGTTCCACTGCATATAGGTACCACATCTTGATCCATTCATCTGTCAGTGGACATACAGGTTTTTTCCATGTCTTGACAATTGTGGATAGTGGTGCTACAAACATAGGGATGCGCATGATCTTCTTGAATTATAGTTTTTTTCTGGATATATAGTTTTTTTTCCAGGAATTGCTAGATCATATTGTATTTTTAGTTTCAGGAACCTCCATACTGTTTTCCACAGTGGCTGCACCAACTTGCATTCCCACCAGTAGTGTAGGAAGGTTCCTTTTTCTCCACACATTCTGTAGCATTTGTTATTTTTGACTTTTTAATGATGGCCATTCTGAGTGATGTGAGGTGATACCTCGTTGTTTTGCTTTGCATTTCTCTATTAGTGATGTTAAGCATCTTTTCATCTATCTATTGGCCATCTGTATGTCTTCTTTGGAGAAATGTCTATTTAGGTCTTCTACCCATTTCTCAATTGGGTTGTTTTTGTTGTTGTTGTTGTTATTAAATTTATGAACTGTTAACACATTTTGGAAATTAAGCCCTTTTGATCACATCATTTGCAAATATTTTCTCTTATTCTTTAGGTTTTCTTTTCATTTTGTTTATGGTTTCCTTTGCTGTGAAAAAGCTTGTAAATTTGATTAGGTCCCATTTGTTTATTTTTATTTCTACTGCCATGGGAGACCGACCTAAGAAAACATCAATGTGGTTTATGTCAGAGAATGTTTTGCCTATGTTCTCTTCTAGGAATTTTATGATGTCACATCTTATCTTTAAGTCTTTCGGTCATTTTGAGTTTATTTTTGTGTATGATGAGAGGGTGTGTTATAACTTCATTGATTTTTACATGCAGTTGTCCAGCTTTTCCAACCCCACTTGCTGAAGAGACTTTTTTCCATTGTATATTTTTGCTTCTTTTGTCAAAGATTAATTGACTGTAGATGTGTGGGTTTATTTTTTGGGTTCTCTATTCTAGTCTGTTGATACTTATATCTGTTTTTGTGCCCACACCACACTGTTTTGATTACTGTAGTTTTGTAGTCTTGTCTGAAGTCTGGAAGGGTTATGCTTTCTGCCTTGTTCTTTTTCCCTTTGGCATTTCAGGGCCTTTTATGGTTCCATGTAAATTTTAGGATTATTTGTTCTGGTTCTGTGAAAAAAATGTCATGGGTAATTTGATACAAAGTGTTAGTCATTCAGTTGTGTCTGAGTCTTTGCAGACCCATGAAATGTAGCCTGCCAGGCTCCTCTGTCCATGCAGTTCTCCAGACAAGAATACTGGAGTGGGTAGCCATTCCATTCTCCAGAGGAATCTTCCCAACTCAGGGTTCTAACCCAGGTCTCCTGCATTGCAGGCAGATTCTTTACTGTCTGAGCCACCATTTGATTGGGACCATATAAAACCTGTAGATTGCTTTGGAGAATATGGTCATTTTAACAGTATTAATTCTTCTAATCCAAAAGGTGGGATATCTTGCTATTTCTTTGGCTCATCTTCAATTTCCTTTATTAATGTTTTATAATTTTCAGTATATAAGTCCTTTTACCTCCTTGGTCAAGTTTATTCCTAAGTATTTTATTTGTGTGTCAGAGATTATTATTGAGGACAGTAAATAGTTCCCCTATTAGACATTCATCTTTCTTTCAGAGAAGTCAGTATTTCTGAGGAGGACCATGTAAAACAAAGAACACTGTGCAGCTAAAAGACAGGAATTCTGAAAGGCTTAAAACACAAAGTTTTCTGCATGGGGTCATCTGAGACGAAGAGTTAGGGCTCTGGTGGCAGAGTCATCCCTATTTGACCTCTCCTGTTTGTCCATGAGGTGCAACTCTTGACAGTGGACTGGGCACTGGCCTCTGTGAGAAGGAAGGACATTGAGGTCCAGTTCAGACTCAGAATCCAAGGCTCACTCGGTGGCATCTCCCCTTAATGATGACACACATCTCCCCTTAACTAGACATGCAGACAAGGAGAATAAGCTAAGAAGGAAGCTGAGGGGACAGCAGCCCTCCTCCCTTATTACCTTCATTTTGGTATTGACAAAACCTGTGTCCTAGTCTTGAGACCAGAAAATGCTATCCATAATGGTAAATTCCAAAAACAAAGAGGCCACGGTTAGCATTCTGAAAGTCCTTATTTTCCTCCACATTCCTCGGAAGGAGTGTCTTCAGTGTTGCTCAGCCCTTCATCATGGAAATTCCTCAGGAATAGATTTTTTTGCAGTCACTGAACATGTTGCCCGTGTGGGCCGTCTGGAGCCCCTCAGTGCCTCCCCATCCTGGCTGCTGGGCACTTGCTAGAGCTCCTGTGGAGAACAGCTGTTCCAGGAAGCAGGGTTTACCCGAGCATCTGCAGGTGCTGAGCCCTGGAAGGCACTCGGCAGCCTTCACAGCTAGTCCAACTCGAGCTGCATGCCCCATCAGCGCAGCAGGCAAGCCCCAGCACCACCCTTAGCAGGTCAGGTGGAGAATTTAGTGGGTAGACAGAGCCATCCTGGAGTGGACAGTTAGTGCCTTCTCTTCCCTTTGTTTTCTCCTGCCCTCCCACCCTTCCGTTCCTCCTCCTGGCCTGTCCACCCTGCCTAACAAAAAATCAAACCAAATAATCAGCACAAATGCTTTACTTCTAGGGAGACCATGGGGATCTGGCATGAGTAGGGAACGTAGGTGGACTTAGATCCCTTTATGATAGATACAAGAGCAACTATATTTCATCATTGTTGCAGTGAGCTTCTTTTTATTTTTTTAATTTATTTTTAATTGGAAGATAATTGCTTTACAATGTTGTGTTGATTTCTGCTGTACAACAGTGTGAGTCATCCATGTGTATACATACATGCCCTCCTCCTTGAGCCCCCTTCCCACCACCCTATCCCACCCCTCTAGGTCGTCACAGAGCGCTGAGCTGGGCTCCCTCTGCTCTACAGCTGCTTCCCACTAGCTATCTCTCTTACACATGGTAGTGCATGTATGTCAGTGCTCCTCTCTCAATTCAGCCCACCCTCTCCTTCCCCCACTGTGTCCACAAGTCCATTCCTAAAGCAACTTTAGATGTTACCCCTTATATGACCACATGTTCAACTTCTGCCTACAAATTTTCCAACAGAAAGCCTGTCCCATCACATTCTTCTTTCAACTACATGTCAGAATTGTAAAAACCTTGCAAATACCCACATACTTTCTTCAACTCATTGAGTTTTAGACTTAGTTTAGCTATATTGGCTCTCTGTTCTAGATTTTGGCCTCTGACTGAAAGCTGAAACTTTGCCTTTCTTTCTAAATTTGATTACAGATGTGTATCTCTGGTTCTAATTATGGTCTTAAGTGGAAAGAAGGTATACTTTTTCATCTGTACAACCTATAGTTTCTATAATTGACTGTGTTTAACTGTCGTGTTTCTGCCTGAATGTTTTTGTCACTGCCCAAATGTTCAGTGACCGTCTACTGACATTTTGCAAAGTCATGCTATATAAATGCAAGTATGACTTGCCAGAATTACACTTTTGCTGTGGAAGTTTCACATTACACAAGCCCTCACCATGACAAAAAGCTTTTTTCTTTATTCAAAAGACAGTACAGCCTTTGGAGTTAGAGCTGGGGTGGTCTTGATGTCACCCGTTTTTATGTTCAACTTTGGAAAAGTGATTTTTTTTTCATCTAGAAAACAGATGTCGTCGTATCTGCCTCACAAGTCTGTTACAAGTAGTAAATAAGATAATCCAGTAAGCTCCTAGTATAGTAAGCACTTGTAAGTGCTAACCCTTATTCACATAGTGCTTTTCAAAACACCTTGCAAATGACCATCACACAGAGATGACTGGATCCTTCTCCCACAGAGGCTGCTTCTAAAGGTCTAGGAGAGGCTCATAGATCTGCATTTCTCATAAGCTCACAGGTGACACTGAAGCTTCCTGACCTGTCTGCAGATCACGTTTTTAAACAGCACTGATTTAAAAGATCACTCAACTTTTTCAAACACATTCTTCTTATGTTCATGTCACCAAAAGACTTGTGAGCAATATGCTGCTGGGCGCTGTGAAAGTCACTTACAAAAGCATTTATAATGTAAACCAGATATTTAGATAAAGTGAAAAGTAAAAGTAAAAACACTCAGTTGTGTCCGACTCTTTGCAACCCCGTGGACTGTAGCCCACCAGGCTCCTCCATGCATGAGATTCTCCAGGCAAGAATACTAGAGTGGGGTGCCATTTCCTTCTCCAGGGGATCTTCCTGACCCAGGGATCAAACCCAGGTCTCCCACATTGCAGGCAGACGCTTTAACCTCTGAGCCACCAGGGAAGCCATATTTAGATAAAGCCTACTATTAAAGAATAAATCTTCAAGATGATTAAGTGAGTACTTATTTACAAGTACTTATCATGTACCCATAAGGATGAATGCCTTTGGGGGTTGGTAAGTTAGTCATAGTGTACATGTTGAAAGTTTATTTTGAAACTCGTGTTTTTCAGGTATTCCAAACTTCTAGAACCAGTACCTTCTCTCGATGTTTCTTAAATGACTTAGGAGAGAGCAAAAAACTTAATAGTGTGTTTTAAATACCCTATTTCATAAGCAAATTGTTTAAAACTTACAAAAGGCCAACATCTAAAGAAAATCAAAAGTTCAGTTTCAACTGAGCCAAATGAGTGCTTTACGCATTCTATCAGCTTTATGTTAAACTGTGATGAAGCGCTAACAAAAGAAAACAAAAAGCAAAAAGAGAACTTCCCAAAATATTCGATCAATTCTGTAGTGAACACAAATACCGTCTAGGAAGTTGTGGATAATTCTGAAATTAATATCCATTTACATTTGGGAAATAATAATACAATAACACACAGCTGTCAGTAGTTACAAAATGTCTTATTATGTAGTTGCCATAACATCATAGAAGTACGTGGTAGCCCTGACACCTTGACTGACTCTTTTAAGTGAAAGGGGAGGAAAAAAGCTTCCAGTAATTATATGAGTTATTTCCTGAGTTAAGTAACCCTCAAAAGGATGTACTACATTTAATGGCCGTCCTTTCTACCAGGTTTCATCCAAGCAATTTATTTGAAAACCACTCACAGGGATAGGCCTGTGGGGCACCGTTTTAATAACTGGCTACATAATTTGTGCCACCGCATGTATATATCATTTCAGTGAGCACATGATTATGAAGTCAAATTGACAGAACAAGATTTCACTGCAATAGGAGATATGGACACAGGCATGGAGTTAATCTACTCCAGCTTTCAGCACACTGGCCTTGCTTTATTAGCATCTGATCCACACTAATAATGCTGACATGTGTCTGTTTTCGTCACTGTTGGCAGAGCACAGACATTCAGACAGAGCACTGGACCTCTTAGCTGATAAACAACCGCACAATTAGAATCTCTATAGCGGTGTCCAGTGGTTTGACACTTGGTTTGAGCAAGTATATTCTTCGCAACACGAATCTCATCTGCTACCCACATTACCTTTTGTTATATGCAGACAACACAAGGTTTTTAGACAGTACAGTACTAAAGATAGGGAACAGATTAAGTATTGAATTGGAATAAAAATAAAAGGGTGGGATTAGAAAAGTCAATGCCCAGCTAGTTGAAACAACAACAATCAGTGTCTATTTCTCTCCTCATCAACTCTTTTAGCAAAATGCAGTGATCGTGTTTGGCTGCATTTTAATTCCTCTTCTCAACTTCTATGTCCACATGAAATTAATGAGCGTTCCAGCCCTGCATAAAATGAAGAGACCAGGGTGGGAACCATTTAGCCAGAGAGACAAAGCCCGTTTATATTTGGGCTTTAAGACACTTTTGTGAGTAGTGAATTATGGATAGTTCTTCTGGATACTAGTTCACATTTAATTTTCATTCCAAATGTGATTTTTAAATGATTGATGGCAGTGGGATGATTTTCAAAGTTGGAGAGGAAAGGGTGTAAGGGAAGAAACATAGGGTCTGCTAATCCAGCAGTCAAATAACTGACCCGTGAGTAATTAGGAGTTGGCTGAGGTTGTGGAAACAAGACTGCCCCTCGTGTGATGGCAGCCTCAAGTCTCCTTTGTAGTTGCTGGACTGGAGGCAGTGAGCCAAGTGTTCTGTCTAAACTGTTTGGGAGTTGCTTTTAGGTTCAGCACTCTTGGAAAGGTATTCTGTGACAAGTTGTTGTTTCAGTGCCCTCAAATGGCACAACAGCCTCAATGAACTGGAACCTAAATTGGAACTGAGAAGGGCTGAGAAGTGGTTCTAGACCAATTTTCTGTCTCCATCCATTTCTGTGTCAACATGTTCACTTCAGTAACGTCTCTCAGGCAGGAAGGGTTATTTGAAAACATTCCTTCTTCTCTACCTCTGTGTCTCCATTGCAGCCAACACATACTTTCCGGGTTTTGCATGAAGGACTCAATATGTAAGTCAGTTGTGTAATGGCCCAGCAATTTCTTCCTGATCAAGTCCAGTTTCAAGCATTAACTTGTAAAACAAGCTCTACAGTGATAGTGCATGCACTGTAGGATCTCCTGGATGTATGTACTACCCACGATCTGTTGGAGATCATTTACAATGGAAAGACACTCATGTCAGGGGCCACCATTTCCATCTCTGTTAGCATGAGGGAAAACTGCCTGATCCAACATGGTCCTCGTTGAAATGCCACACCCCTCTGTTCAGAAGTAACCTTTTACAGGTAGTGTACAGATATTCTAAGGAAAAAAAAAAGGCCTCCTTCATTATGGAGGCAGTGATTTTCAAAACTTATATGAAAATGTCACAAAACATATATGAATATCCCAAAGATCTGTAATGTTCTCTAGAAAAGAGATCTGTTCAACTTTAACTCAGCCTTCTCAATTTTCTGGACATGGGACACTGAGAATGCTGCTAAAATACTTTTTTCTTCTTTTAAGAGCTCAGGAACATGTAACAGGTGATTTTCCTGTTTATTGTTCTTCTCCAAATGTCAGCCACTTACCTTACACAGTCCCGATTTACATCATCCAACCCTTCTGTTTGAGAAGCCAGCTGGTATTTTAGAGGGAGCCTCAAACACATTTATATAACACACACACACACACACAAAATCAGAGTTGTTATGTATTAGTTACAATGAGATTAAACTGGTTTTTAGAACAGCATATTTTTCTCCCAATGGGAAGACCACAAGTTCAAATTAGAGCCACCAGTTTCCTTGATGAACATGAAATTAAAGCAAGGAGAGTTGACTGTATGTCATACATAGCTATCAAGATCCAGTTGTCATGACCTTTGTATTTATCTGCTCTGAAGGATAGATAATATCCTAGTAACTGGATATGGTTCAAGCAGAAAAAGATTTCATACAGGGAATCAGGAACTTAGAAAATTATTGGACAGACTGGAAGGACTGTCCAGGCAGACTGCAGTTCCAGGCATGACTTCCTGAACTGGATAATATTAATGGGCATGGTCTTTTCATTTAGGGGTAATTTCCATATAATTCACTTTTCAATGTAAATAATTAAGTTTTGAAAAATATATACTTTATAACTATATATTAGTTTCAAGATATCAAACTGTTCCTCCACTCTCCAAACTTCCATTATGCCCCTGCCTCTTCCCTCCTGGCCCGTGGCAACCACTGATCTGTTTCTGTTTCATCTGTTTCTGTTTAAGTAGTGTTTTCTATAATGTCATATGAAATTGAATTAGATAGTACATAATCTTTTGTGTCTGACTTTTTCCACTTAGCTCATTGCCTTTGAAATTCATTCATGTTGTTGCAGTTATTAATCATTCAAATTTGTATTACTAGGTAGTGTTTCCTTGTGTGAATATAGCATAATTTATTTATGTATTCATCAGACGATGGACATCTGAGTTGCTGATAGTTTTTGACAATTATGAATAATGCTGCTGTGAACATTCATGTGGAGTTCTTTGTGTGGACACGTCTTTACTCCTCTTGGGTGGGTAAATATCTGGTGGTGGTGGAGGGGGAAGGATAGCTTAGTCATATGGTAAGAACTGTCTAACTGTTGTTCAGAGCAGCTGCACCATTTTACATATCTATCAGCAGTGGACGCAAGCTTCAGTTGCTCCACATCGCCAACTCTTGGTACTACCAGCCTTGTGGGTAGAGTTTTAGCCTTGGTTCCCTGATACCCACGTCATTATCCCTCCCAGATTTGTTACTGGATGGCAAGTCCCGTGCCTGTTTCCCAATAATTATGTGTGTGTGTGTGTATGTGTGTGTTTGTGTTTGGATCTACTAATCGGTGATGCCTAGGATGAAGACAGTCTCCAGTGCGGAACTGAACATGTGATGGTTACAGAGAGGTCATTGATCCTGGTCTTGACGGGACCCTCACTAGATTTTCAACAACACACAAAAGCAATGTTTTATGGCTCTCTCTCAGGCTTTTTGATCATTCCATGGAAGGATTTAAAAATTGGGAATTCATGACCATTCATTGCTGGGGAGAGCGAGCTGCTGGTGACTGGATCCTGGAAGTTTATGACACTCCCTCTCAGCTGAGGAACTTCAAGACTCCAGGTAAGAACTCTCTGTCTATAATTTGATTTATTGTACAGAAAAACGGTGTATATTCTGGCCAATAAATGTGTTTCACATTCATAGATTAATCTTATCCTTAATCGTGTGATTTTATGCCTTGAGTGGTCCTCCTGTACTCCAATTCTTGAAACTACCATTAGAAAAGTAATAATTTAGGATAAGACCTTTGATTGATATTGACTGATATTTCAGAATTATGATCCATGTCTCTAAACACCTTNAATAAATGTGTTTCACATTCATAGATTAATCTTATCCTTAATCGTGTGATTTTATGCCTTGAGTGGTCCTCCTGTACTCCAATTCTTGAAACTACCATTAGAAAAGTAATAATTTAGGATAAGACCTTTGATTGATATTGACTGATATTTCAGAATTATGATCCATGTCTCTAACCACCTGCCAATACTTTATCATAAAAAACAAGCCAGCTTTGTCCACATGCAGTGGGTTAAATCACATAGTTGTAAGAGCAGACAAGTTTCCTTTGATATCTTTTTTCTGAGTTTGCTTTAAGTTTAATTTTCAGTGCAGACAAGACCTTGAGCTTGGCCTATGCCAGCTAAACTGGTTGCCACTAAAGAAAATGAGTGACAGCATTCTGCCCTGCATGAGACCAAGAGCTAAGTAAAGGGCAAACTTTCCTGATTTGTGAAACATGGTAATGAATGATGTCAACAGAATTCTTTTCAGGCCATCTCAGGCTATGTTGCCACACATGGCCTGTTTCCCTCTTCCTGCTAATGTATGAACCTTATTTGTAACATAAAATAAGGAAAAGTACAAATGCAGCGTGAGATGGGGGACTGAACAGTTTTTTGCAGCACGCTGTGTTCAATATCAGTAATCCAAGTCTATGCCCCAACCAGTAATGCTGAAGAAGCGGAAGTTGAATATTTCTATGAAGACCTACAAGACCTTCTAGAACTAACACCCAAAAAAGATGTCCTTTTCATTACAGGGACTGGAATGCAAAAGTAGGAAGTCAAGAGATACCTAGAGTAAGAGGCAAANCTCTATAACCACTTTGTTGAAAGTCTTTTTCATAAATGGATGTTGAATTCTGTCAATGCTTTTTTGCGTCTATTGAGATAATTATGAGTTTTAAGCCTTCATTTTTTTACTGTGGAAAATGACAGTGATTGATTCTCAGATGTTGAAACAAGCTTTCATCCCTGAAATCCCATTTGATTATGATATATTATCCTTCTAATGTATTGATGTATTCAGTTTGCTAACATTTTGTTAAGGATTTTTGCATCTATGTTTACATCTGGTTTTGATATCGGAGTAACATGTATGCTCAACTCAGTCACATCCTATTCTTTGCTCCAGGCTCCTCTGGCCATAGAATTTTTCAGGCAAGAATACTGGAGTGGATTGCCATTTTCTTCTCAAGGGAATCTTCCCAACCCAATGATCAAACCCTTGGGAGGCAGATTCTTTACCACTGTGCCCCCTGGGACCCCATCGGAGTAATAATACAGACTTCATAAAATGAGTATTCCTTCCTCTTCTATTTTTTGGAAGAATTTGAGAAGGATCAGGCTCCCCAGGTGGTGCTAGTGGTAAGAACTGGCCTGCCAACGCAGGAGACCTAAGAGACACAGGTTCAGTCCCTGAGTTGGGAAGATCCATGGGAGGGGAGCATGGCAACCCACTCCAGTATTCTTGCCTGGTCAATCCCATGGATAGAGGAGATTGGCAGGGTACAGTCCATAGGGTCACACAGAGTTAGACATGATTAAAGAAACTTTGCATGCACGCACAAGAAGGGTTGGTATTAATTTTTATTTAACTGTTTGGTAGAATCCACTAGTGAAGGTGTCTAATCCTGGACATGCCTTTGTTAGGAAGTTCTTGATTACTGAGTCAATCTCCTTACAATAATTGGTCTATTCAGATTTCAATTTCTTCATGATTCAGTCTTAGTAGAATATATATTTCTAGGAATTGCTGATAGTAGTCTTATGAGCCTTTTAAATTTTGATTTAATTAAAGTGTCTCCTTTTTAATTTCTGGTTTGAGGCTTTTCTCTCTTCTTCTTGGTGAATCTGCCTAAAGGTTTATCAATTTTATTCATAGTCTTAGGGTATGTGTGAACCTAAGCCCCACTTACCAGCAGAGCCAGCAACCTAGAGGAGTCCCCTGGGTGCCAGCTGAAGGTACAAGCCCCTTTCTTTTTGGTACCAACAAGATAGAGAGGCCAAGGGAGAACACACAGATGGTTCCCATGAGCCTCCATCTTTGGAGAGTATTCAATGGGTCCTTATCTGTATATTAAATTACATGTCTGCCCCTCAGCCACTGCTTTAAGATAAGCAAATAAGCCTATTTCACAGAAAGTCTGGTTTGCAGTCAACCACCTCTGTACAATACCCAAGGGTGAGAGCCCACGCTGGTGAACTCTTTAGTGGACCCAAGCCCCACTGGCTTTCAGAGCTACATGGTCTGGGGGCTCGAGTGCAGGTCTTAAAAGTTGTGATACCCAATGTGGGGTCAAACTTTTCACTCCTTGGGGGAGAACTGGGGGTACTGTGTCCCCTCCTGGTTGTTGGTTGCAGCACAGACGGTGGAGTTTATGGTGAGATGTGTCTAAGCCTCTCCTACCCATTTTGTCATGTGATTTCCTCCTTTTCCTGATGAGTAGGAGGAGCCACTCCCAGGCGGTACAGTGGTAAAGAATCTGCCTGCAATGCAGGAGACCTGGGTTCATTCCCTGGGTCAGGAAGAACCCCTGGAGGAGGAAATGGCAACCCACTCCAGTATTCTGGCCTGGAGGATCCCATGGACAGAGGAGCCTGGCGGGCTACAGTCCATGGTGTTGCAAAGTCAGACACGACTGAGCATACACACACAGGAGCCACTTAGCTGCTTTGTTTTTGTTTTTGTTTTTGTTTTCTGAGGAAACTGTCCCACGTGTGGCTGTAGATTCACTGAGTGTATGAGAAGCAGTGAGTTCAGGACCTTCCTATATTACTCTTAAATCAGAACCCCCAAATGGGTTTTAATATCAGTCTGTCCTCTTACTGCTTTTGGGAACTTTATCAGCCTCTGTGCCTCTTTCTTCTCATCTATATAGTGAAAATATCTATTTCCCACTTGTGACCACTGAATAGAATAAAATGTGTTTAGCATATAGTAACCACTTATAAAAAATAAGCATCAATCTGATGGGGATAATAAAGGCTAACAGATAAATTATCAGACATCTGAAGTTCATCACTCTCTGGACTGTGACAGAGCCCAACCCCAACCTTACCTAGATTCTCTGTATTATGTCAAGGTAAGGAGGAGATCTAAGGTGTGTGGAGGTCGGGGGCAAGTATCCTGCCTTTCTGCCAGCATATTTCCATGTTTTTAATAATTCTGTCTTGATCACTTTTACTTAAGATTCATATTAAAAAGAACTATATTAAGTCAGGGAAACATGTTTTCTATTTACTTTTTGCATTAAAGATTTTAGTCTTATAAAGCTAAGAAATGAATGACTAACGATTAGGCAGATGTTCCTTGAGAGCCTGCCATCCAAAGGAGGTAAAGCCCTTCCCTCGGGCCCCGAGGTGCCCTTGGCCAGGACATGCTCTGACAGCACCACCCAGCAGAACATGCCGCCAGTAGCGGAAATGTTTCCTATAGCTGTGCTGTCTACTGTAGTGCACTAGTCATATATGGTTACTGAGCACTTGAAATGTGGTCTGACTGAAGAACTGAGGTTTTAAATTCTAGTTACACAGAAACAGCCAAATGGGTCAACTGGCTGTCATTGGACAGCACAGGTCTATCAGTTAATATAGTGATGTATTCTTAAAACTGACTGATCACTTGAATTGGGTGAAGCAAAGTAGTTGTTATAATCTTTTTATTTTTGATAAACAAGTCAGAGAATGTCGATCCTGCTTTTAAATGCAAATGAGACTTTTACACCTAGAAAAAGAAAGTCTTCTGTAAGATTCTAGGATTCTCTTAAATACTCATAACTTGAAATTCAGCCCTTGATCCAACAATCTGAGATGGTTATATCTCACAAAAAAAAAAAAAAGCTGATTAAATTAGGATGTATCCTGCAATTGTTACTCAGGAAATACATGGTATGTGAATTATTAAATAGTCAATTCTGCAAGCAGTGGAAAATGCATTTCTAGCCCTGTATGTGATGCAGTGATTCATATGAATCTGTTTCCGGCAGTTCTATTCTTCTATGGCTTTTTTCTTCAGTTAGAAGGAATGAAAGAAATTGTAAAGCTCTAGAGAGAGTGTTTGCTCATGATATACTTTTATTATTGTTTCCCAAGGTAAATTGAAAGAATGGTCTCTGGTCCTCTATGGCACGTCTGTGCAGCCATACTCACCCACCAATGAGTTTCCTAAAGTGGAACGTGTCCGGTACAGCCGAGTCGAAGACCCCACCGATGACTATGGGACAGAGGATTATGCAGGTGAGCTGGCTTCCAGTGAGAAGGCAGGCTAAGGAAAAAAACTCATGTGTCATTCCCCCAAGGAGACACACTTCTGCTCATATTGTGATCTATTTTAATCCATCTTCCTTTCTATCCCTTAAACATATTTGTATGTGTATATTCATATGTTCAAATATCAGTTTTTTTCTTCAAAACTAAAATCACACTGTATATAGAGTGTTCATGTCCTTTTCTCCCATTAAAGGTATTAATAAGAGCATATTTCCCTGTTGTCAAATATCCTTAGAACACATATTTAAAAACAGCATAATCGTCCATCCTGTGATTGTATTACATTTAATCCATAGTCTGAGATATGTAATTTGCTTTACATTATATTTTACGCTATTTTAAATAAGAGCTCAATGAATATCATTATCAGTTTTTGACTATGTCATCTTTGACTATTTCTTTAGAATAGAGTTCTAAGAATTACCGCATCGAAGGGAACTGTCAGTTTTCGGGCTTGGATATGTTGCTTTTCAGACAACATGTACCAGGCTACACCATGAACAGTGCATGAATGTTACTGCCCTCATTCCTGCCAGCCTCGAGTGGAAAGAAAAAAGCAAAAGAACAAATTTAAATTTGTATAGCTCTGACTCCTAGTAAATCTAAACATTTAGTAAAGCTAACCATTTTTTTCCTTTGTAGTTCTCTGAATTGTGTCTTTTACTCACTTCTCAATTCAAAGTGGCAGCATTTTTCTTACTTATAAAAACTCTTTGTATGTTATTGACTCTCACATTGTCTCATATTTGCTGAAAACCATTTCTCTGTTATTACCTGCTTCCAAAATGCAGTTTTTGTTTGGAAGGCAGAGTTTACAGTTTCATATAGCATTTATAATTTATTTTATACAAAATGTTTCTTCTTTAAAAATAAATATCCATATGCATATTTTTGTAATCTGATTTTGCATTTGGCCATTAACTCATCTAGAACTTCCTCTGATTTATAACATACAGTGTAAAGTGAAGTTTTGCCTTTATCCTCCAAACAGACTAATGACTGAGTTGCCATCCCTATTTTTATTAGATTGTTTCCTTTATAACAGCACAGTAATTTCTTATACCAGGGTCTCTTCTGGTGCCACTTTTTCTGATTTATCAATCTAATAATACTTAATCCAATAGCACCCACACTCTATTTTAATGTGCTGAACATCTGCTTATTCTCATAGCAATTCTTAAGTCCATCTTTAAAAATATCATTGAATTTTTTTTTTACAATGTTACATATTTACCTCTGAATTTTTAAGATTTACTTTCGTAGCAATTTACTTACAGGTTTGTAATGCAATATTACTAACTACAGTCACCATGGTATAATAGTGGTGCATTACGTTTTTCTTTTTTGTCTGTTTTGTTTTTTCATTTCTTTTTTTTAACATTATTATTTTTTTTACTTTATTTTACTTTACAATACTGTATTGGTTTTGCCATACATCAACATGAATCTGCCATGGGTGTTTGAATTTTACATGCAATCTCATGGGAAGAATTCTTTTTACAGTTTAGAGTCTTCCCATCCAAAACAGACTTTTCTACTGAAATCCTTTAATTTTATGAAGTGTTTTTCTTGGTAGTGTTATTTCTACATATTTTGGGTCTAGTTACTACTGTAATGGAAAATATTCCATATTTTCTTACTACTGTATTCTGGTATCAGAGATATCTATTGACTATTGTATGTTTATCTTACATCTGACCATTTTGCTTACCTTTATTAATTTGTGTATTTTAGAGTTGATTTTCTGGAGCAGTTACGTACTGTAGCCATATCATTTGCAAATTCTCTTTTCTCTTTCCCAGTGTATTTCTGAGTCCTGTCTTACTGTATTGTTTACCACTTCCAGCAGCATTCGGTTCTTCTGGGATGTAACACTTAACGAAAAAGGCTTTCCCTAATGGAGAACTGTTTTTAAATAGCCATTGATTGTACCTTTAGACCAGAACCATCTTGTCTTCCTGCAGCTAAGCGCTCTGAGATTCTTTTTCATTAATCACTTTAACCGAGTATTTAAAATATGCATTTGGTTTCTTTTATTCTGAACAGGTAATATCCCAGTGTCAATAGAGAATTCAGACCAATTGAACTAACCAGAGCTAGATTGTGTTCAACTTTGCTTTGAGTTTATAACATTACTGTTCATGTTACAACCGGCAAACCATTTATTTTGTCTTTTCTGATAGGAGAAAGTANTTTATTCTGAACAGGTAATATCCCAGTGTCAATAGAGAATTCAGACCAATTGAACTAACCAGAGCTAGATTGTGTTCAACTTTGCTTTGAGTTTATAACATTACTGTTCATGTTACAACCGGCAAACCATTTATTTTGTCTTTTCTGATAGGAGAAAGTATATCTAAAAACATAAATGGAGCATAATAATAATATATTACCATGTGTCTTATGGTATGTTTCCCATTCATATTTTGGTAATCTTAAAATTCTAAACAGTTATATACATTTTGCGGTTTTTCTCACTGCATCTCCAAAATGTCCACTTTGGCACTTGTGAGAAAACAAAGACAATTATTTCATTATTACCCAGCTACCTAAAATGCCAAGCTGCATCTGGGATAGTTTAGGATTATGAAAGAAACAGCACAGCATGTGACCCTGCCACACAGAGTCCTTTGGCACATCTCAAGAATAAATGGTTTGGGTTTTTTGTTTTTTTTTTAATTGTAGAAATCATCTGGTGAAAATTTAGGGCCACCCAATAACTCCTTTTCTTTGGAGCTATGATTTTCACTTTCATTAAGAAGTCATCTGACCTTTAAGAGGGTCTGATGGCATTCTCATAACCAGGTCCCTGTACTGTTTCATTGAATTCCAGGCACTGTGGGACCCACAGCTGGCAGAACTTCAACTCTTAGGCAGCAGACGCACTCTCTCCTCATGGACTATAGTAGTCAGCTAAAATGTTCCAAGTTGCAATAGCTGTGGAACTTAATTTCAAGATCAATTTTAAGACTTTTGGGAAAATAGAGATAAACAGTGTCAAATGACTCTTATGATTAAGCAGCAATATACGTCAAGTCTATAGCATTTTAAAATGACTCATTTCTATTCAGAGCCAAAGGTCATGGCTTACCCTTAGTAGGAGACCTGAACTAAGAAGCAGGACCTCTGTTGACCCCAACTCTCCTAGCTGTATGATCAACTAGGCACGCCACTATAGCTCTTAGAAAATCATTTTTGTTTGTAAAATGAGGGTGTATGGCTACTAGCTTTTTCTCCAGGTCATTCCTCCCCTACTTCTACCATTTTATGTTTCAATTTAGTAACTGTAGAACATAGTCGTACAATGACTAAAGGAAACCAAATTTCAACAAAAGACCTTTTGATTAAAATAAGTGTGGCTCAAGACAATTCTGGTACCCTCGACTGACTTTTTGTGCATTTCATGCACCATGTAAATCTCTAGTTAAAACCATATGAGTTTTCAGTGGGAAATAGCTTGAAAATTATGAGACCAAATGTCTCAAACTACGTAAAACAAAAAAAGGGAGTCAAAAAAGTAAGTTATCTATAACTAGCCCGTGTCATTAGAAAAATCTCTTTTCATCAATCACAGAATAGTTCTTTTTAGCATTTTTTTTCCTGCCTGTGCATTCTTTCTAGTTCTTCACCAAAGAATACACAGCAAGAGAGATGAGGAAGCTTCATCCTTGGTCTGGAATTCTTTAAGCTTGCTTGCATCTTTTAAAACTTGTGTGTAGTTTTCTTTTGTTGAGTTGCCCATTGGCCTATAGGTAGGATGCAATTTTAAATCTATTATCTGTGCCTGAAGTACCTGCTTTGTAATCCAAGACGAGATGCTGATAAAATTGTGCCAGATGCCATAATGATGTTTCTTTCTGGCTCCAGAATCTCAGAGGTATTCAGTGGCTTTAATGACCTTGGATGAGAGAGGCAGTCTGGTCAGGACATTGAATAACAGCCCTCTTTTCTTTTTTGCCAAGAGTGTAAAATTCTCATTTTTCTATAAATCCAACATTTTTATCATTATGCATATTTAATTGCAATCAGTTTTTTTTGTTGTTGTTGCAATAGTTGTTTTGTTCTTTGAATTCTGGATTATTTGTCATTTCCCACAAAGCAACTATATGTGTACTTTGAAGACAAGGTCCCGACTAGGAGTTACATGCTTAATACTTAGGTAATTAAGGTTCCCCCCCACTCAAAAAAGCAAGAATTCATCTCTGGGCTTATAGCCACATTAAACATTATTCCATCTCACTGCATTAGAAACTCTTAAGAAAAACTCTCACTACATAAGGGGGAGAAAAAGCCTATTTTTATCCCAAATTCAAGTTAACACTTACTTGCTTAAAATCACTTTTTCCAAATGTTGTTCTGATTTCTTTTGGAGGTCCCTGTGACCCTGAGTGCAGTGAGGTGGGCTGTGATGGGCCAGGACCCGACCACTGCAATGACTGTTTGCACTACTACTACAAGTTGAAAAATAACACCAGGTAAGAGATGCCCCATCAGGATACCTGAAGCCCGCCCCCTGGTGGCAGTTCCTGGGAGCTCCCACAGTTCATCAGGGGCAGGGTGTTCCCATGGTCTCCTACCAGAACCAAAGTCCAGATGCTGCTGCACAGGCCCCTACACCTTGCTGCATCATTTGAACAGTGAAACCAATACTGAATTACAAAACACCCGATTCTGATCGGCTAGAAAACTGCAGAGGTCTTTTCTCACATTTCGAAGGATGATGGGGACAGACTAGTCATGCACATGCCTGATCTTCCCTTCTAGACCTTTCCATCCCACTGATGTTTGATGCCCCACAGCTGCACTTTCCCTCCAGGAAATGGATGATTTTCTAAATTCCTCAAAGTGTGAGCTTTCCATATGGCAAAGCTGCTGGTCCCTGTGCATTCTCACTACTCTGCTCTGGACAGTAAGGTGGGCCTGCTTGAACCATGCTTCCAAGCCCCTGGCTTCTGCCTCGAGCAGATATGCATCTACAGGGAAGGCTGTGGAACACACTGCTTATCAGAAGCCATGTTCTTCCAGGCTGTTTCCCACACCCCTAACACCTCCCCTTCCTGTTTCACAAGGAAACTNGCTCTGGACAGTAAGGTGGGCCTGCTTGAACCATGCTTCCAAGCCCCTGGCTTCTGCCTCGAGCAGATATGCATCTACAGGGAAGGCTGTGGAACACACTGCTTATCAGAAGCCATGTTCTTCCAGGCTGTTTCCCACACCCCTAACACCTCCCCTTCCTGTTTCACAAGGAAACTCACGCTGGGAAGCCGACCTGGTATCCACGCTCCAGTCACACAGGAGGGTCCCATTCCTGTCACATCCATGCTCAAATTTCAGTTCCTTAAATGGAATATAAAGCAAAAATTAAATTTAGAAAGAATTTTTAATTAAAAATAAATTTCTTAAAAGGAAAAGTCCTTGGCTACCCCAGCCCCTCTCATTATCTCCTAGACTGGCAAATGCCTGACATTTAATTAGTACTCAGTAAGTACTTGTTTTAAATGAATAAATAAAGCCTAGATCTTCAGTTATGGGCAAACAAAGAAGTTACTTTTTTATCATAAACAGCATTAAATTTTCAAATACATTTTTTTCTTGGCTATGCCACACAGCTTGGAGGATCTCAGTACCCCAACAAGGGACTGAACCCAAGCCTCATCAGTGAAAGCCCAGAATCCTAACCACTAAGCCAGTAGGGAACTCCCTAAATATATTAATTTAGACAATAGCATACACACCCCAGAATTCATATAACAATATACAACAGCAGAAGTTGATCCTTTATATAGGGATTTTTGCATAAAATCATGGTTCACATGTCTTCCCTTCAACACAACAGACAACCTTCCTGTTGAGACTCAGTTTCTAACCATCATCCCCTTTAAAGAGCTAGGCCCAAACTGGAAGACGGTTTGGACCGAGACATTCCTTGCTTGGTGGACTTGGTATTATGTAACTGCAGTGCTGTGTCAGTGCCCTACATACGAGAAGGCTTTAACCAACAGAATTTGGCCCTTTGGATGTGGTATTTCCATCACGGTTTAAAAAGGATTTTGAGAATGAGGACAGCTGTGTGCTCAGCACCTTACTCAGGACTGAATCTTTGGTGACCCTGCTCTTCTTTATCATTCCACAATGCAGAATCTGTGTCTCCAGCTGCCCTCCTGGCCACTACCACGCTGATAAGAAGCGATGCAGAAAGTGTGCCCCCAACTGCGAGTCTTGCTTTGGAAGCCACGGGGACCAGTGCCTGTCCTGTAAATATGGATACTTCCTGAATGAAGAAACCAGCAGCTGTGTCACTCACTGCCCTGATGGATCATATCAGGACACCAGTGAGTTGATGCCCAAATTTGGTTTTTAGAGAGGAAATATAAGGTTTTCACTTGAACGACCTTGGGAGGGACAGTCCCCCTCATGAAATCTAGGCCCTTTCTTAATATCAAAGAAGAGCTAGTCAGTTTTTAGGAGAACACTAGAATATTTTGTAAAAATGAACTTACAGAAAATTTTGCAAAACATATTTTGTTTAAAAATGCCTGTAACTAACTCCTTCAAGGGGTACTCTGCCTCAACCTCAGATTCACTGACTTGCTAGGAGGACCCACAAGACTCAGTATATAATTGTACTCAAGAACTCATGGTTATAACTTGAGTAAAGAGATACAGAGTAGAATCAGCAAAGGAGAAAGGCATACAGGATAAAGTCTGGAGGAAACTAGGTGCAAGCTTCCAAGAATTTTCTTCCAATGGAGTGACACAGGATACATCCCATTCCCCATCAGAAATCTGTGATTATGTGTGAATGTCAGCTACCAGGGAACCTCCCTAGAGTTTCAGCACCCAGAGTTTGTAACTGGGATCTGGTCATGAAAGCTCCTCGAGTGGCTCAGTGGTAAAGAATCCACCTGCCAATGCAGGAGACATGGGTTCAATCCCTGGGTTGTAAAGATCCCCAGGAGAAGGAAATGGCAATCCACTCCAGTATTCTTACCTGGAAATCCCATGGACAGAGGAGCCTGGCGGGCTACCATCCATGGGGTCTCAAAAGAGTCAGACTTTTGTGACTGAACAAAACCATGAAGGCACCCTGTGCCTATAACATACTCTGCAAAGGAAAGCAGGGGTTCAATACAAACCATGTTTCTACAAACAGTTTAGGCACCATGAGCCACTCTAGTCAGGATAGTGGGAAACTTCATAGAATCCAACTTCCCAGATGTTAGCCATGGGCCAACCTTACAAAGATAGCAGCCAGGCCTGTTTTTGTCTGCACACTAAGCAAAGAAAACAGACTTTTATGGTATCAGTAAGGTTAAAAACATGACTTGCATGTAAATAGAGACTGGAAATTTATCAGAGAGTTATTTNCATGAGCCACTCTAGTCAGGATAGTGGGAAACTTCATAGAATCCAACTTCCCAGATGTTAGCCATGGGCCAACCTTACAAAGATAGCAGCCAGGCCTGTTTTTTTCTGCACACTAAGCAAAGCAAACAGACTTTTATGGTATCAGTAAGGTTAAAAACATGACTTGCATGTAAATAGAGACTGGAAATTTATCAGAGAGTTATTTAACCCATCAGTAAAGGAACCTAAAGGTGATAAGTGGGTTTAAAGACTATCAGGTATCACAGTCCACCAAGAAAGGCAAATGAACTCAATTTGCTGAGTTAGAGGAAAAAATAAATAAATTTCATACATGGGAATACAGTTAGAATTTTGGAGGGTTATTTTTTCAAATGGGCAGAACTCACTTGCAACTTTTATCACACAAAAATTTATAAATTAACATGTAACTTCACACAATGTGGACTCTAATCAAATGTCATTAGTGACCAGACAAGGCACACTCCCTAGAGAATCAAGTAATCCTCAGGCATATCTCTTTTTAGACAGTGCTCTATTATAGCCCTGGTAAGGACTGCAGGAATTTTTTGCTTTATTTATGATGATGATTTATCTGAATGAGAGTGTCACATCACAGTATGACAGTGAAATTTCTTGTTTCTACCCGACCTAAGAAAAAAGAAAACTCAACTTTAAAGGAATAAGAGTGTTTTTTGTTTTTTNGTCCACCAGATCTCAAAGAGTCAGATACGACTGAGCAACTTCACTTAGTACCTCTATTTCCACTTTTGAACAAAGGCACAATAATCAGGGTCCAAGCAGTCTAGGCAGGCAATCCTTTATATTAATTAATAGGGGAATATCATTTTTATTTCGATTGATTGATTATGTGTGGCTTTCTTTTTTCCCCCATAAATGCATTCAGTGTCCATTTGTTTTGCACCTTTCATCTCAAGACTTCAGATTTGATAAGTATCAGTCTAATCAGCATCCTACTTTTTGGAGAAGGAGCAGACTGTTAAAATTTTTAAAAAGGGAAGATAAATGTGGGCTTAAATCTTCCTCTGCCATTTATCAGCTGTGTGATCTTGGTCAAGTCCCTTTACTCCTCTGAGCTTCAGTTTTCTCATCTATAAAAGGGTGATACCTCAAAATTGTTGGATTATGATAAGGATTAATTGAGACAACATCTATAAAGCACTTATTCCAATATCTGACACTGAATTGGCCCATGAAAAATTAAAAGATCAAGATTATTTTCTATATTTCTTAGGGAACATTTTATAGAGTAAAAAATGTTCTCTAATAGAAATGAGAGCCATATATATTAATTTTAAATACATGAGTAGACACATTAAAAGGAGTAAAAAGATACAGGTGAAATTTATTTCAATGAAATCTTTAACCAAATATATCCAAAATATTATTTCAACATGTAATCAATATAAGACAATATGAAAGATAATCAGTGAGATATTCTATATTTTGTTTGTAGTGCCCAGTCTTCGAAACCTGGTGTGTATTTCACCCTTAAAGCATATCTCAATTAAGACAGTAATTTTGGGGGAAATACTTGATCTGTAATATAGATTTTATAAAAATTTAGTTGAAGTAGATTTTAGATGGCCAAGTTGTTCTGCACTTATTTAAAAGTTTTCTGATAACTGAATCAAGTGCAAATTTGTAAGATTTAGAGTGAAATGAACGAAAATGAAATGTTACATTCTGTGCCTTGGCCACCCTAGCCACATTTCAGGTGCTCTCCAGCCCACAGGTGCTGGAGCATATGGGACGCACACATCTAACTCAGCTGGCTCACGCCAGCATGAACCCAGTACCGGTTCGCTTACCGCGCCACCCCTGGAGTTTGGAAGGGGCAGAGCGCACCAGGGTTCCTCGTGTTGCTCTGCTGCACGGCCCACTTAGCGCACGCCCTCCTCACACACTGCACCCTCGGTCTCCACCTGAGCAAGGGCCAGCCTCAGAAGTAATTTCCTTCGTTAGAAAAACAAGGCAGCTTAAAAAAAAAAAAAAACTTTGATAAGTTTATCAGTGGTCCTAGTTCCTCCCACAAACGGATTCATCTGATGCACTCTCCCCTTTTTCCAGCTCTACCAAAAGGAAAGGGATTTTCTTTTATTGGCTTTTTAAATGACACCTCTCTGGCCAGAGGAGAAGATCTATGAATGAAATACACTTTCTGTCTTCTTGAGGCTCCCTGTGTTTTTCTTAGGGGCTTCTAGGCTTGACCATTTTGCCTCAAAATACCTGTAAATTTTTAAATAGTGGCTAAGCAAACAGAAAAATATCTATGCATAAAATACTAGAAGGATATGGATTAAAATGTGAACAGGACTGTTTGGGATTCTTTTTCATCTACTTTGGTTTTGTTCTTTCCAAATTACTTTAAAGAGAAAAATAAATATATAGAGTTATTTATATATATATATTATAAAAAATAAAGGGAAAGCTAAATGTTGGTTTTTAATAGTCTGATCCATATACAAAGCACAGTCAAGTAACATGTGTATTGTAGCAATGTAGAGAAATGTATTTTCTATAAGAACACGGAAAGCATTTGACCCTGTTGCTTAGATACCCATTTTCTAGAACTGTCTACTGGGTGACATGGGATTATGGTAACAGTCTCACTACTGAGTTATTCCATGAGTAATGTTTGTATATTAAATGCTGTACATTTTAGACATTTGTTTTTAAGAATCAATCTGTAGGCTATAAAAAACCTTACAAGTGATAAAAAATTAGAAGAAAAAGATATACATTCCTCATTCGACATTCTAGCAACATATGAGGTAATGCCTAAGAGTGCTATTTAGAGAAAACATAGCACATATAATCAAAAATACTAAATAATAATGTAACTAAAAGAAGTTGAGATGTTTGGTGAAGTGGCAATATAAATAAATAATTTTGCCAAATATTTCATTAGAGTTTAAAATTAATAAATGAAGCAATAGAAGCAAAAGTATGTTAGGATTCTCTTGTTTTGGTGCAAGAAATAAAATCAGAAGCACTTAAAATTTTAAAAAGGCTACTCCTGGGAGTTTGAGCTGAGGGTTGGGCAGGATAGTTGTACCCTTCTATTCAGGTGTAATTCATTTTACCACGTATTCCTACAACATATACAGTTACAGAACAACATTTAAGTTTATTGTGGAGTAGGTCTAGGAGATCTGGGATTGGTAGGCATATTGTTAGGTAAGGTGATTGTTTTGGTCCATAAAATAATTTTAAAAACCTCCAGGTTGTAAAATGTTGAGTAAAGAAAAAATGTGTCAGCCAGCCTAATAATTAAGAGGAATGTCCTCCAAACTTGCAGCACAGGTATAGGCTACAGGCTTATTACAGGCACAGAGAAGCATTCTAGGCATCGGGAGGGGGAAAAAAGAGGGTACAGGGGCTACTTCTGCTTTGAAGTGCTCCCAAATCCACTGACCTCTGGGGGAAACTACATGTGTTGCATACGGCCTTGGGGAGTCATGACCTCTTTGCCTGACCACAGCCGTCTGTGTTTCCAGCCTGCAGGGGTCCCGGTGTGCCGTCACCTGTGAGGACGGATGGTACTTCAACGGCCAAGACTGCCAGCCCTGCCACCGCTTCTGCGCCACCTGTGCTGGTACCTCCTCCCCCACTCCTTTGTTTATTCCTCCAGCTCTGGTTTGGTTTTCATTTGTCTGTCTTTATCCCTCAGTCATGCACACCCTCTTGGTAATTTTTTTTAATTAGACTTACTTTTCTAGCTTTACTGAGGCATAACTGACAAACACTATACACTTTAAGATGTATGTGTGATGTTTTGATATATATAATACAAGGTAATTAACATACTCATCACCTCACATAGTTTGTGTGGTGAGAATAATTAAGATCAACTCTCTTAGTTGAGTTTTGAGTATACAATACAGTATTGACCACAGTTACCATGCCGTACGTTAGATTTCCAGAACTTATTCATCCTGCATAACTGAAACTGTACCCGTGGGTCCAGGTCTCATTTCCTCATCCCAGGTCCTTGACAGCCCCCCTTCTACTTCTGCTTTCATAAGTTTGACTTCTTTTTTAGATTCCACATTTATGTGAGATCATGAGGTATTGGTCTTTTCCTATCTGGGTTCAATTTTAAATGTAACAGTAGTACTCAAACTTCTGTGTTGAAAATACGTTTGAAGGAGGCCAAGGGTAGACACAAGATGTGTGCAGGCAACCCCTTGATAATTTTAGTGTAAATGCTGGAGAAGCATGGAGCTCTTCTGACAATCATCATGCATTCTCAAAAGTCAGTCATCAGCAGCCTAATCTCACTGAAAACTTAAAACATCCCAGCGATACCTCCTTTGCTTTCAAAAGAGGTTTGATGTTTTTTTGGCAAATGAGTTCAGTCTAAAACTGAAGGCTTTTCCCCCAGAGAACATAAGGAAAAGTACAAATGTTACAGTTCTCAAAATTGCAACCTATTAATGCCATTTTCACCAATTATGCAAAAAGCAGCCCGCTGTGCAACCTTTTCTGAGGCTTTGTTTCAGTTTCCTGCATTTGTCTTGCTTTTAAGGAGCGGGCGCTGACGGGTGTATTAACTGCACAGGGGGCTACTTCATGGAGGAGCGGAGATGCGTGCAGAGCTGTAGTATCAGCTACTACTTTGACCACTCTTTAGAAAATGGATACAAATCCTGCAAAAAGTAAGTGGATCCCCCCCCCCCATTTAAGCTCCAGTGTGTGGCAACTGGATTCCTTATTTGACTGCCTTCATAAACATATATGAAACGTACAATTATTAATGAAAAATAAGGTGCAAACATTTACGTATGGACACCAACACTCTGCAGCTTTAAACCCAACGGATTTTTGTGTGTGTGCCTCAGAAGCACTTTAAAACCTCTAAAGTTGTATTTCTGTTTCAAGTGCATGCTCTCTCCTCTTTAAAATCGGTCTACCTGCTAGGTTTTCTTTAATGTAGTCAATTAAAGCAATTCATTAAAAAAAATATTTTTGTGGCATCTGCAAAGGGAGAATTAAATTTAAGATGTTAAGAGAGTAACAGTAAACATATCTTTTCCTGTGCCTGATGTGTGAAAGGATGATACGTTGTACATTCTCCCCATAGATGTGACGCCAGCTGTTTGACATGCAGTGGTCCAGGGATCAAGAACTGTACGAGCTGTCCCAGTGGATATCTCTTAGACTTAGGAATGTGTCAGATGGGGGCCATCTGCAAGGACGGTGAGTACAACTACTTATTTTGATCTTCTGAGAACCGTGTGATCCTTTCATGTTAGGGTCTAATATATATTTCTACTTGAAAATATTAACTATCAAGCACGTCTCAGGTAAGACATGCTGATGTCTTGTTGGTGTTCCTTGAACTTATACCCTCAACAGATTTAGTTTTCTGGTTGTTTTAACTGCAAAAAGAACTAAAGCAACCATTTACGAAGATGGCACTAGTTAATTTTTCTTAATTAGTAGACCTTGTTCTTGAAAACTTTAGAGCTTCGGGTTCAGAATAAAATTCAGCAGAAAGTAAAGAGAATTCCCATATATCCTCTGACCACGCTGACCATACACACATACTCACTATCAGTATCCCTCACCAGAATATGTTTGTTACAGCTGATGAACCAACACTGACAAATCATTGTCACCAAAATCTACAGTTTACATTAGAGTCCACGTTTGGTGTTCTCTGAGTTTTGGACAGATGTATAAAGACAAGTATCCACCACTGTATCCACCACACCACCACAAGTATCCACCATTCAGATCACCCTTCACTACGCTGAAAATCCTCTGTGCTCTGCCTACCCCTTCCTTCTTCCCTCCCCCTGGAAACCACTAATTTTTTTTTTCACTGTCATCATAGATTTGACTTTTCCAGAGTGGCATATAGTTGGAATCATACGAACACTAACTAGAAAAGGCTACATACTGTATTGTTTTCCAGTCTTCCATCATATGTACTTTTTGCTAGATTTTTAAAATACCACATAGAGTTTTATACCTTGCTTTCTGCTCTAAGCATTAAATAAATGCTATGCTATGTTTTTACAAAATCTTCAGAAACTTCACTTTTAATAACAGCTTAACAGTTGGTCTTGTGGATATGCCACAGTTTACTGCCACTCTCCATTCATCTGGATTGTTTGTAATTGTGATATGTAAATAACAATCAAATGGCATCTGAATCTTTTATTAAGCCATGATAGATAGGCATTTATCTAATGATAAGACAATTACGGATTGGTTCTAATGCTAATATTGGCCCATTTTCCTTTTCATTGCACCAGGAGTTCTCAAGCAAAAGGCCAGCACCCCACGCCTTCCCCCAAGATTCATTTAAATTGGTCTTGGGGTAAAGCACTGATAGCTTTAGAAGCTTCTGAAGTGTTTTTAGTGTGCAGCCATTCCCTCTGATAATTTGGCAAATGCCAAGTTCTCTCATTTTCTAGCTTCCGCCATTTCCCTATCCATAAAATGAATGAATTTAAATTACTCCAACCCCAGTATCTTCTAAGCTTTGACTCTAGATATAATTCGTGCAGAGAAGACTCTTAAATTTGTGCCCAGACTTTATGCACATGCGCATCTCAACAATGTAGAAATAAAATGTTTGCACTATCATTGTTCTAAACATCTTCGACTGTTAGGGAAATAGGAAAACAGTTTTCCCTGATAAAATCATTTCCCTGGGTTTAATCTTTGTGTTCCTTTGAATGGTTCCTCTTCTGAAAATTTCGCAAGAGGCAGAAGAGTGCTATGGCTNCCAGAGAACATAAGGAAAAGTACAAATGTTACAGTTCTCAAAATTGCAACCTATTAATGCCATTTTCACCAATTATGCAAAAAGCAGCCCGCTGTGCAACCTTTTCTGAGGCTTTGTTTCAGTTTCCTGCATTTGTCTTGCTTTTAAGGAGCGGGCGCTGACGGGTGTATTAACTGCACAGGGGGCTACTTCATGGAGGAGCGGAGATGCGTGCAGAGCTGTAGTATCAGCTACTACTTTGACCACTCTTTAGAAAATGGATACAAATCCTGCAAAAAGTAAGTGGATCCCCCCCCCCCCATTTAAGCTCCAGTGTGTGGCAACTGGATTCCTTATTTGACTGCCTTCATAAACATATATGAAACGTACAATTATTAATGAAAAATAAGGTGCAAACATTTACCTATGGACACCAACACTCTGCAGCTTTAAACCCAATGGATTTTTGTGTGTGTGCCTCAGAAGCACTTTAAAACCTCTAAAGTTGTATTTCTGTTTCAAGTGCATGCTCTCTTCTCTTTAAAATCGGTCTACCTGCTAGGTTTTCTTTAATGTAGTCAATTAAAGCAATTCATTAAAAAAAATATTTTTGTGGCATCTGCAAAGGGAGAATTAAATTTAAGATGTTAAGAGAGTAACAGTAAATATATCTTTTCCTGTGCCTGATGTGTGAAAGGATGATACGTTGTACATTCTCCCCATAGATGTGACGCCAGCTGTTTGACATGCAGTGGTCCAGGGATCAAGAACTGTACGAGCTGTCCCAGTGGATATCTCTTAGACTTAGGAATGTGTCAGATGGGGGCCATCTGCAAGGACGGTGAGTACAACTACTTATTTTGATCTTCTGAGAACCGTGTGATCCTTTCATGTTAGGGTCTAATATATATTTCTACTTGAAAATATTAACTATCAAGCACGTCTCAGGTAAGACATGCTGATGTCTTGTTGGTGTTCCTTGAACTTATACCCTCAACAGATTTAGTTTTCTGGTTGGTTTAACTGCAAAAAGAACTAAAGCAACCATTTACGAAGATGGCACTAGTTAATTTTTCTTAATTAGTAGACCTTGTTCTTGAAAACTTTAGAGCTTCGGGTTCAGAATAAAATTCAGCAGAAAGTAAAGAGAATTCCCATATATCCTCTGACCACGCTGACCATACACACATACTCACTATCAGTATCCCTCACCAGAATATGTTTGTTACAGCTGATGAACCAACACTGACAAATCATTGTCACCAAAATCTACAGTTTACATTAGAGTCCACTTTTGGTGTTCTCTGAGTTTTGGACAAATGTATAAAGACAAGTATCCACCACTGTATCCACCACACCACCACAAGTATCCACCATTCAGATCACCCTTCACTACCCTGAAAATCCTCTGTGCTCTGCCTACCCCTTCCTTCTTCCCTCCCCCTGGAAACCACTAATTTTTTTTTCACTGTCATCATAGATTTGACTTTTCCAGAGTGGCATATAGTTGGAATCATACGAACACTAACTAGAAAAGGCTACATACTGTATTGTTTTCCAGTCTTCCATCATATGTACTTTTTGCTAGATTTTTAAAATACCACATAGAGTTTTATACCTTGCTTTCTGCTCTAAGCATTAAATAAATGCTATGCTATGTTTTTACAAAATCTTCAGAAACTTCACTTTTAATAACAGCTTAACAGTTGGTCTTGTGGATATGCCACAGTTTACTGCCACTCTCCACTCATCTGGATTGTTTGTAATTGTGATATGTAAATAACAATCAGATGGCATCTGAATCTTTTATTAAGCCATGATAGATAGGCATTTATCTAATGATAAGACAATTACAGATTGGTTCTAATGCTAATATTGGCCCATTTTCCTTTTCATTGCACCAGGAGTTCTCAAGCAAAAGGCCAGGACCCCATGCCTTCCCCCAAGATTCATTTAAATTGGTCTTGGGGTAAAGCACTGATAGCTTTAGAAGCTTCTGAAGTGTTTTTAGTGTGCAGCCATTCCCTCTGATAATTTGGCAAATGCCAAGTTCTCTCATTTTCTAGCTTCCGCCATTTCCCTATCCATAAAATGAATGAATTTAAATTACTCCAACCCCAGTATCTTCTAAGCTTTGACTCTAGATATAATTCGTGCAGAGAAGACTCTTAAATTTGTGCCCAGACTTTATGCACATGCGCATCTCAACAATGTAGAAATAAAATGTTTGCACCATCATTGTTCTAAACATCTTCGACTGTTAGGGAAATAGGAAAACAGTTTTCCCTGATAAAATCATTTCCCTGGGTTTAATCTTTGTGTTCCTTTGAATGGTTCCTCTTCTGAAAATTTCGCAAGTGGCAGAAGAGTGCTATGGCTGGGAGAATGTAGATTCTTCAGAATGCATCATTCTTATCCAGACTTCAGACCTTGGACAGGTTATGAGTTTTTTGGGGCCTCACTGCCCTCATCTATAAAAATAAAAAGGATAATACCGTTGCCCTCATATGGTTATCTGATAACTNTCTGAAAATTTCGCAAGAGGCAGAAGAGTGCTATGGCTAGGAGAATGTAGATTCTTCAGAATGCATCATTCTTATCCAGACTTCAGACCTTGGACAGGTTATGAGTTTTTTGGGGCCTCACTGCCCTCATCTATAAAAATAAAAAGGATAATACCGTTGCCCTCATATGGTTATCTGATAACTTCCCATTAGGAATCTCAAACAACAAAGATATCTGAGCATGTGATGGCACCAATAGGGAAATCATTTATGCTCTCATATCCACAGAGCGTCTAAGTGACTTTGCATCTTCATAGCTCTTGTAATGTATGATTGACCTGGCAGGGACAGGCACACCTGCTCAGGCTCTGTATTCAGACTTTTCATGGCCAGGGCTAATTCTCACCACACAACACTCAGGTAATAAGACTGGGAGTGATAGCACCCCAGATACCATTACAGTATTAATTTCTTATTATCAGCCAGTGATCCTTACCCTCATGTTAAAAGCTGATCCCCCTCTATCTGAATATGATCAGAATTTTTTTTAGTTAGTAACTGAAAAACCAAGCAAGATTTTTAAGCCATTGACCCAAAAGATGCACTATGACTCAAGAGGTTCACCCACAGTACTTGGTAACAGGCATTTCAAGGTTTATGATCTTTAACTGCTTTCCCTAAACCATGGTAAGCACGAGATCATTTATGCCAGTGGGACTTTGGTAAAAGTGGAGTGTTAGGATTGTGGGCAAAAGTGGAAAATGAAGAACGATGACTTGTGATGAGTCCCTTTTCAGGTAGGTTAAAGAATGAGATCACTGACGGCTGACTAGGCTTTTCAAATCACATGGCAATCACCATGTGCTGTTAGGGATGTGTTATTGTTTTCTTTCAACTGTCATATTTCAGTGATTCTAAGACATACTTTTTTATTATATTTTAATAGCTCTGGAATCAGATGCATCTTATAATTCGTGGCAGCTTACAACTGCTTTCATCCACAGGTTGATGTGATGTAGTTGTCAACGCCTGTGACTTAGTCACAGATATATCTAGTCAACGGAGGCACATGATCACTCCTACTTATGTGGTATTTAATTGCACTTCCTAATAGCTTCAAAAAGTTAAACTATGTCTCAATATTCAAAGGAAGAGTTATTACATAAGCCCAGAAAAAAAACAGCATGTTATGCAAATACTTTAATAAGCATAAAACTAATATGCTGATTGACAAAAGGTTATTGTGTCACCATTTAATAAGAATTTTTCTTAGCAGTACTTAGAAAAGTGGTATATCTGAAATACAATGTCTTAGACTCAATGAAATATAGTATAAATGACTGTATATGCTCTGCTGTAGGTAATTCCAGAAAGAAAAATCCTCGCTTGTATTATTATTGATTTCTAATTTATTCTTTTTCTAATCTTTTTTCCTTTTCATAAATGGATACCAATCACATTTACCGCTGGACTGCAAAACAATGCTTCTTGAAAAACAATGCTGTTGACTGAAATCACTTTGGGTGGACCAAATTTTCCTCCTGTTGACTGCTCCCGAATGATCCCTTCCAATCCCCCCAATCTGCCTCTCTGGCCAATCACAACCTTCTTCCGTGTGTCCATCATGCTGCTCTCGTCCTCAACTTCCCCTGTCTCTTGCTGAATTCCTGGAAAAGCAACGGAAGAGTCCTGGGCAGAAGGAGGCTTCTGTATGCTAGTGAAAAAGAACAATCTGTGCCAACGGAAGGTTCTTCAACAACTGTGCTGCAAAACATGTACATTCCAAGGCTGAGCTGCCATCCTAGATTCCTTTGTTCCTGTAGACTTATAGATTACTCCATATTATTATTAAAAAGAAAAAAACAAGCAAAAAAAAAAAAGCAAGCCACCTCTCTCTTTCTTGCTCTCTTTTTCTCTCTCGCTCCAATTTGTGCAGGGAGATGGTGAACTGTTTTGTCAGAACTTAAATGGAAAAAGAAATAAACCTACAACAAGCCTACCTTTTATAACTGGGTGTTTAGTGCTAAACAGCCAGAACCACAGAGACAGTATTGTATGACCAAAGCATCTGATGCCAAAATTTGACGTTAAAGTAATGATTTGATTTCCTGCCCTGTTTTCGAAGGTCCATTTTGGTTTTTTTGTTTTTGTTTTTGTTTTCCTTTTGCATTTACTTGCTTGCTTCCCCCTTTGAGACGCCTAAAAATCCCTTTCAAAAACATCACAAGAGCAGACATAGATCAAAATGAAACAGAAAGCTCTTGCATCCATCATTTTTCATGCTTGAGTCCACTGTTGGGGGAAATGGCAGAAAACTGGACCTAAGGGCATTAAGAACATCCCACAGAGTTGTGTTCAGTGTCATTTGTCTTGGTTTTTCACAGCTGGCCATGGATACTTTCCACACATAATTTACTTCATGCATTATGTGCTGGTTTTGGCATTATGCCCACTTGATAAGTCTGCTCCACTGGTTTCATCAGATAGACTTGCTGCTACTGGCTTTTCCATGGTAGATTTGGATATTTTACATACAGCTGGTCAAATGGGATTGCTCTGCATAGTCAAATTGGTGATGGACAGAATGCAGAGATTCACAGAAGAGCTGAGACTGATCCAGCTCCCCCCAAATCCAGAGTGTTCCCTCGTAGACCCTGCACATGCTCTTGGTGCTATTCAGCCATTACCCCATAGCATTTTTTTAAGGCCATCAGAAATTCCATGTGTTGTAGTGGAAAGTGTTTTAGATATGATGAAGGAAATTTCTTCCTAGAGTCAAAAGTTTCTAAAAGGTCCTGTATTTTTTAAGAAATGGAATTTATTTAAATAATATTTAAGCCTGTGCCCAAGTTGGCGGGGTAACATTTTTCAATGGTGCTTATTAGAAGTGTTTTTCATCTTANGGCCATCAGAAATTCCATGTGTTGTAGTGGAAAGTGTTTTAGATATGATGAAGGAAATTTCTTCCTAGAGTCAAAAGTTTCTAAAAGGTCCTGTATTTTTTAAGAAATGGAATTTATTTAAATAATATTTAAGCCTGTGCCCAAGTTGGCGGGGTAACATTTTTCAATGGTGCTTATTAGAAGTGTTTTTCATCTTATCATTTTAAGAAAATAAAACTGGAAATGGAATATGGGCAGCATGATTGTACCCTCCTGGTTCTGTTCTTTCCCCATTCCTCTGTCTCTCTATAACCATGCTGATACACCTGTCCACTGAATGTCAATGAGACCATCTGTTTTCCTGGAAATATATTCACTGGTTTTCTATGAGTCCCCAAACACATCCTGGAATCTAGCAGACTGACTTATGTGAATACTCTTTGGATCAGTGGTCAGAAATGAGGAAGCTTGATAGATCTTTTTGTAACTCTAGAGTTTCTCTATTTAGGAGAGCAGAGACTAATATCAAGTTTCTTCATGTTTCATATCAAAGCTCCATTGGCGACCTCATTTGCTTTCAGAGTGACCAGCCATCTTGCAGGCTTTAGGCTTCGGACAGCCTCACTTCCAAGATGAGAGGAGGAATGATATCAATATAGGTTATCCTGGGAAATGGATGCTAACTAAGGTCCCCATCCAAGAAGCAAGCTAATAAAAAGGGCTAATTAGAAATTTTGTATTCCAAGACATCAAAGTTAACATTTAACCCAAGGTAAATAATGAGTACAAAGTCTAATGACCCTTTTAATAGCACTGCAGTGATACTAAGTCATGTAATGATTCATATATAACTAGGGGATCAACTGATTTTGTTGAGTAATTTTTCCTCTTCATAACACTGCAGGCCCTTCTGACCTGAAGAAAGCAAGTTAGTGCTGGGTCTGGCATGTAGAGTCTTACTCTTAAAGTCGCAGTCTCTTAAGTGGACAAAAGTAAGTGAGAGCCTGTCAAGTAGATGGTGAAACCAGATCTGGCTGCAGAAGAATCCATTTAACTGAACCCGCCCATAATATTTGAGGCACAAAGTTACTATGAAGGGAAAAATAAAAATGATGCCTGTGTTCTTAGACAAATAACCATCAATCTGACAGTCAAAACCATTGGGGTCCACCAACATGTGTTCCATTTCTCACTGACCATGCAGGCACACATTGTGGAAATACTGGTTTAACTACTAGTGGTTACTGCCTCGTTTATCTACAGAATATTATTAACTAGAACATAATGCTTTCAAAGTTTAAGTTAATGTTATATATTATGTATAAATATATATATTCATAATGAGATATATGTAATGGATAGTACAAAGTTTGGAGACTTAACAAATACTCTAACCTAGAGCCAGAAGTCCTATTTTCTGTTTTCTTTTGTCTTTTCATTAGTGATCCATTGTTAAATCCAAATTCACTTTTACTGAAAAATACTGTACATGTGTAAAATGTTCAGTTGTTTTTTTGTAAAATATAGTAGAATGGTTGTAATTGATACTGGCCAAAATCAATGTTATTCCATATTTTATTTTTTCTATTAAATTAACCTAAGTTCCTGTTTATTTGATCTGTTCATAACCATGTGCAAACATCTCTGAAAGGGTGAGGTCATGAGAAACTTCTGTTTCCATACAGAAGCTGACTATGGAAGAAAGGGTGGAGGTGAGTGGAGCATATAAATAAGGTTGGGAAGAAAGGGTGAACAGAGATGGGAACTGAAAAAAGGAGAATGTAACAGCAACAGAAGAAAGGAACAGTTTAGGTTTGGTCATGAATGACTTTTAAATCCCATTTTTAGTAAGTAGGTTGTGAAAAAATCTACAGAAGCTTGGTGCAGTTGCTACTGCATTGTACAGATGCAATGTCCAGTGAAAGAGCCATCTGGACCTGCTCTTTCCCCGGCTTCCCCCAGGGCATGGACTACTGCATACCTACCTGTGGGTGTATGAAAGGGTGAGGACCATGGTGCTGGGCAAAAGAGGTGGGGAGTGTGAAAGACGTTATAGAAGGTGGCCTTATTCAGCTGTCTGATATCCTGTGCATCATTATCCCTGGCTGTATCATATCCCTGTGGCTGTATCCCTAGATGCTAGAAGATGACTTTGTCTAAAACTAATCTCTAGTACATGCTACAGGGTAGAACTGTATAGTTAGCCTATAAGAAACCATGGATCATAGACCTTTGTGAACCCTGCTTATGATGGTCACTAGCCCTGAAGGTTCAATGCCCTGCCTATTGCAAAGAAAGAAATGAGAAATCAACAGAAGTGACATACATATTGAGCTCTGATTAGGTTTAAAGATTTGGGGATACAAAAAGGTATAAGAAAGAGCTTCTGTTGCCTTGAAGTACCATTACGGAGATGGGGAGAAACTAATTTTATTAACCATTTACTATGTGCTGTACAATATGGGAATACAGAGTGTGTGTATGTGTGTGTGTAGATATATTGGGTTGGCCAAAAAGTTCATTCAAGTTTCCCCTAAGATGGTACAGAAAAACCTGAAAGAGCTTTTTGGCCAACCCAATAAATATACTCTTTTAAGTCTCACAAAACTTCTAGAACAGAAATACATGTAGTATCCTCTGTTTACAAACGAGAAAGCTGATGAATATGGACTTGAAATAAATTGATTGGGACCACAAAACCGGACTCAGAATAATAAAAATAAAATTCAACAGTAAGACCATTAATCCTAAGGAGTGACTTCTAAATCTCAGATGAGTAAGTTAAGTTCAGACAGGTAGATATCCCTTTGAATTGGATTAGTCAGGTGTTTCTTAGAGCAGTTTAGACTGGTGTTGGATCTTGGAGGATGGCTGAGGCTTAACTAAGCAGAAGGAGCTAAAGCAGGAGGAGCATCACCAGCAAATGTGCTGCCCAAGACTTGTTCAGGGAAGCAAGTCGATTTTTGCAGTGGTTTTAACTAATTAGCCCATTGCTACCAAGAACAGTAATTCAAGAGGTGACGGATCAGTCAAGAAGAACCGACATTTTTACATTTTCCGTAAGATGGACAGTGTGCCCATTCTTTTCAATTTCCATACCCATGGAAGACCTTACTACTCATTAATATCCATCCCTGGACTGATCAGCACTCTCTCACCTTTCAGCCAATATTACAGCTCCATCATCATGCTACTCATCTCTTCTATCAGACTCCTCATTTCCACACAGCAATCTACTCTTCATTTTGAGAAATTTGCAAATTGAGTGCTTCACAGAGAAGGGGAAGCAACTGTTGTAGTAACTGCTAAGTTAAAATTTCTCCATCAAGTGATCAACACTATAGGCACATCTGAGTATGTAAGTATTTAACATCTCCTCATGTAGAAAAAATATCATGCAGCTTAAATGGCATGCATTTTTTAACTGCTTTCATATGATCATTCACCTTCACACAAGGGGCAGTGATAGACAGCAATTTGACAGAGAAAACTGGAGGCAATTTTCTAATACAAAATGGGAGGGGAACACAAAGGCCAGCTGCAGTTTGACCTCACCTGTCCCAAGCTGAGCCTGGGCTCCAAACTCAGTATGTGTCAATGACAAGTATAAACCATTTCTCTTCCCTGGTGATGTCCATTTCCAAAGATATTTTTGTTAAAACCCATAAAATCTGAAATTCTTGGCAGAATATTTTGGAGCCACTGACAAATTTAGCAAGGCATAGCCAAGATGGACTTATTTCACTATGGCTCATTGGAGCAATTTGGCAACAGCATTGGGGCTATAAACCATAAAATCACATCTCCTCTTCATCATGAGAGGCAAAGATCTGGCCCAAAGTCTATTCTTGGGCAAGAAGGATACAGCTGTATAGCATCACTGAGTCTCCTAGGGCAAGTCTGGGACCTGGGAACTCCAGATGTTCCTTCCTACCTTCTTCCTATAAGAGATTTAGAAAGATATTTAACTGTCTTATTGCTGAAGGATTTTCTTGCAAGATTTCTTCTCTAAAGGGCCATTGTTGAGTCCCTCACCACAATAATTGTTGCAACTCTTGGCTTTTTCCAGGTCAGATGCCAGGCAACAAAAGACATTTTGCATCTCCACTTCTAGAAATTTACAGAAACATTCCCTGAGGTCTGAATTGTAAGACACTTTTTAGAAAAGAATATACTACAAGAATACAGTGTTTTTAAGCCAGCAGAGTTTTACTACAATGGCTTTATTTAATTTTGCCCCCACAAAAATCAGAGTGACCTACAGAAACTAACTTTCTGTTGCAAGATTCACAACTATCAAGGGTATGGATTAAAATCAAGCCCAGAACATCAACTTTCTGTACAACACTGCCTCCCTTTTATGAGTGCCAAGGAGAAAACAAGTCCATATTACATACATTGCAAGACGGGGTAAGAGCCTTTTCCCAAGTGTGGATAGAAAGCACACTATATTCCTGGACTTGGCTTTTTCTCCTTATTAATCCAAGTGAATTGCTTCCATAAACAAACTTTGAGTTTCTTTCTATATACCAAGCGCTAAGGTCCTTCGTGCCCTCTTCAAGCTTATGGTCTAGTGATAAACAAACCAAAATACATGGTTATAACATGAAGTTACTGAAAGAAAGCCCTTTTAAAAAGCATCACAATATTGCTGGGAGTCAAAAAGAGCAAGCACACTCACTTTACTAATTAAGGGTTAAATATACCATGGCTCACATGATAAGCTTTCCAAGGGCATCCAAAAATAACATGAAACATTCAAAACAGATTTGCCTTTAAAATGTGCAAAATCAAATGATATTTTAATTAAATATCTACAAAATGCAACATATCAAACTAGTCAACTGCAGCTTAACACTTAAGGAATCACATAATTAATGCGGGATAAAGGTGAATTTTAATGTTTGATACGATGTGGTACTCACAGAGACAGGAGAACCTAGGATTTGTTGGGTTTCTAATTTAACCCTGCAGAGGAGGGACAAATTCACTCCTCATGTAGGGGGAGGATATATTTATACATAAATCCCGATGTCTTCCCTCAAGATTCTCACCTGTAGATCCAAATAGCTACCTGCCATTTCCCTTCAGATGGCTAACAGGCATCTCAAAATTAACATGTCCAAAATAGACTTTAGACTTGCTAATCCCCTAAACATTATCATAGATTGTCTCCCATCTCAGCATACGGTGTTAAAATACATCTAAAAATCCATCCATCCACCAGTTGCTCAAACCTAAACCCTAGGATTTCTCTTTTTGCTACCGGCAAACCCAATCCATTGGTAAGATCCCACTGACCTCCATGATATAGCTCTAAGTGACTTCTCCCCACTCTGTAGCTGTAATTCTGGATCAAAACACCATCCTCTCTACCCTAAACTACTGCCAGAGCCTCCTAATCAGGCTCTCTGCTTCTCCCCCCATCCATGTTCCACGCAGATGGCAGAGTGCTATTATAAACACAAAATCTGATTTCGCCTCTCCCTATTCACTCAGAATAAAATCTGAACTCCTTACCTGAGACCTTTCCGATATCTTCTCATGCTCTCTTGTTCATATTCTAATCATACCAATTCTAATCATACCGTTCTTTTTGGTCTCCAGACAAAACTAGCGTATTTATGCATCCAAAACCCTGCTCTTCACATGGCGGATATCTTCTCATCCTACAGATCTTAGTTCAAAAGCAGCTTTCTCAGAGGCACCTCTTTCTGCCATTCACCCACACCTGCCCACCTTTTTGGTCTAGCACCACAAACATGACATTCTACAGTTCACTGGCTGGTTTATTGTCAGTCTCTCCCTCAGCACCACAGGAGCTGAGGTTTTCCATCTTGTCCACAGTGGACAAGATGTCTAACACAGTGCTTTGGACAGTGTCTAACACAGTGCCCTGCTTAGAAAATATCTGTGGAATGAATGAATAAGAAGACTTCAGTGAGAAGTTTCATTAGACATGAGTCTTAAAAGATAAATAGGAATTTGTAAGTCAAAGAAGGTGAGGATATCAGAGAAGGATTCTTAAGAGAGAGAACTGGTTCAAAGGGACAAACCATCTAAGGGCTTGTGGACTGAGAGGCAGAAAGTGGGCAAGGTGAGCAAGTGAAGGAAGGGAATGGGAAGACCCCAGAGTTCAACTCACAAAGGGCCTAGGATGGGCTACTGCCCTCTTCAACCTCTTTATTTTTTGAATCATCAGCCTTTCTTTTCAGAGAAGCTAACTGACTTACTTAAGGACTCCATGAAGTCAACTCGTGGCCTCCTGCCAACAAATACAGGAAGCATTCGTTCAGGCAGAATGCTGAGAAGGCTGTATTTGCTTCAGTACCCAAGGGACTGATGGCTGCATTGAGCCAACTAAATCAAAGGACAGGGTACTAAGCAGAGCTCAACTATCAGATTAGCTCACATGAGAGGAGGCAGCTCATAGCTTCTCTTCACTGGGATGTCCATGACTAGAGCAAGAAATCTGGCAAAGCTTGTTTGCAAGACTAGGGGACAAGGACTGGCTCAGAATCTTTTTTTCCTTCTAAAAGGAAACCCTTTGTCCTCTAAACTGTCATTACCAGAGAAGAGTAAAAGGAAAGAATTAATAACATGTGAGGAACTACCCTTCCTAACAACAGAACAACAGAAAGAGTAACTCCCATATATGGAATGCTTTCTATGTACTAAGCACTGTGCTCAATTCTTTATATGAGCCATCTCATTCAATATTGCCAATAGCCTGATTTCATTCTCTCTACAAATGAGAATGCAGAGGTAAATGCTTTAAGCACCCCAGTGGTTAAATAGAAGATCTGGGATTAATTTAAATCCAGACGATCTGATATCAAAGTCTCCAAGAAAAATATAAGAGCCAAGAAAATTGTCTGTTGAAACAAGCTTCAGGCTGTGATCATGAAGCTTACATCAGGATTATATAGGTCACCTGACAATGTCTGGTCCAAGGTCCATGCTGTCTCTTGTGACTAGAGCAATCTCTACCCAGGACTACTGAGCACGGCCACATAGTGTTTTGTGGGATCAAGCTAGGAGTGTATTTCAATATCACTGTGAGAATTAGTAGTGACCAATGGGCCATGTGGGCAAAGGAAGTCAGATAGGACCTAAAAGAAATGAGGAAGTGACTAATAAGAAATGAGCACTTGATGTCCCTTTCGTGCTAATTTCTCCTTGTCTTGGAAGTCATCATTTGCACTCTCTAGCCTCAATGAATGAAGAAGAAACAGAATAGAGATACAGGGAACACAGAAACATTAGAGTTCTGAAAACCATCACAAAATACAAATTCCATGAGCTTCTTTGACAAATCCATTAAAAAAATTCTTTCCAGGTGAGACTCAACAGGATTTTCTTGACACAAATCCATAACTGTTGCAACATAATAAAATCTAAACTATCAAGAAAATGTAAGTTTTATTATGTACAGAAATGTAATCTTTAATTGACTTGTATCATTAGAAGCTAAGAGAGATAAGAAAGCCTTCCTCAGTGATCAATGCAAAGAAATAGTGAAAACAATAGAATGAGAAAGACTAGAGATCTCTTCAAGAAAATTAGAGCTCCAAAGGGAACTTTTCATGCAAAGATGGGCACAGTAAAGGACAGAATGGTATGGACCTAACAGAAGCAGAAGATATTAAGAAGAGGTGGAAAGAATACACAGAAGAACTATACAAAAAAGATCTTCACAACCCAGATAATCACGATGGTCTGATCACTCACCTAGAGCCAGACATCCTGGAATGTGAAATCAAGTAGGCCTTTGGAAGCATCACTACAAACAAAGTTAATGGAGGTGATGGAATTCATTGAGCTATTTCAAATCCTAAAAGATGATGCTGTGAGAGTGCTGCAATCCATATGCTAGCAAATTTGGAAAACTCAGCAGTGGCCACAGGACTGGAAAAAGTCAGTTTTCATTCCAATCCCAAAGAAAGGCAATGCCAAAGAATGTTCAAACTACTACACAATTGCACTCATCTCATACACTAGCAAAGTCATGCTCAAAATTCTCCAAGCCAGGCTTCAACAGTACATGAACCATGAACTGCCAGATGTTCAAGTTGGATTTAGAAAAGGCAGAGGAACCAGAGACAAAATTGCCAACATCCACTGGATCATGGAAAAAGCAAAAGAGTTCCAGAAAAATACCTTCTGCTTTATTGACTATGCCAAAGCCTTTGACTGTGTGGATCACAATAAACTGTGGAAAATTCTGAAAGAGATGGGAATACCAGAGCACCTGACCTGTCTCCTGAGAAATCTATATGCAGGTCAGGAAACAACAGTTACAACTGGACATGGAACAACAGTCTTGTTCCAAATTGGGAAAGAAGTACATCAAGGCTGTATAGTCACCCTGTTTATTTAACTTATATCCAGAGTACATTATAAGAAACTCTGGACTGGGTGAAGCACTAGCTGGAATCAAGACTGACAGGAGAAATATCAATAACCTCAAATATGCAGATGACACCACACTTATGACAGAAATTGAAGAACTAAAGAGCCTCTTGATGAAAGTGAAAGANAAGGCTGTATAGTCACCCTGTTTATTTAACTTATATCCAGAGTACATTATAAGAAACTCTGGACTGGGTGAAGCACTAGCTGGAATCAAGACTGACAGGAGAAATATCAATAACCTCAAATATGCAGATGACACCACACTTATGACAGAAATTGAAGAACTAAAGAGCCTCTTGATGAAAGTGAAAGAGGAGAGTGAAAACGTTGGCTAAAAAATCAACATTCAGAAATCTAAGATCATGGCATCTGGTCCCATCACTTCATGGAAAATAGATGGGGAAAACAGTGGAAACAGTGACAGACTATATTTTGGGGCTCCAAAATCTCTGCACATGGTGACTGCAGCCATGAAATTAAAAGACGCTTGCTCCTTGGAAGAAAAGTTATGACCAAGCTAGATAGCACATTAAATAGCAGAGACATTACTTTGCCAACATAGGTCTGTCTAGTCAAAGCTATGGTTTTTCCAGTAGTCGTGTATGGACGTGAGAGTTGGACTACAAAGAAAGCTGAGCACTGAAGAATTTGATGTTTTTGAACTGTGGTTTTGTAGAAGACTCTTGAGAGTCCCTTGGACTTCAAGGAGATCCAACCAGTCCATCCTAAAGGAAATTAATCCTGAATATTCATTGGAAGGACTGATGCTGAAGCTTAAACTCCAATACTTTGGGCACCTGATGTGAACTGACTCACTGGAAAAGACCCTGATGCTGGGAAAGAATGAAAGTGGGAGAAGTAGATGGTAGAGGATAAGATGGCTGGATGGCATCACTGATTCAATGGATATGAGTTTGAGTAAACTCCAGGAGCTGGTGATGGACAGGGAGGCCTGGTGTGCTGCAGTCCATGGGGTTGCAAAGAGTCAGACACGACCAAGTGACTGAATAGAACTGAACTGAACTGAATCATCTTGATCATCTTCCCTTGAGCAGTCCCATATCTGATCCTTCACCAAATCAAGACAGTTCTACCTCCAAAAATATATGTTAGATCCATTTTCTGTCCTTCACCTGCCACCATCCTTGTCAACATCACCTTGGGTCAAGCTGCTTCCCACCTCCTTACTGAACGCACCCCTTATATCCACACTCCATATGTCCTCATCTTCTTCTAATCTCTACACAGAATAGATTATGCCAGAGTGCTATTTCTCTAAATTCAAAGCTCATATGATATTCAACTGTTTAAACCCCTCCGTGGCTTCCCATTTCATCTAAGATAAAGCTGAAATTCCTTTCCATGTTAATCAGGCTACAGTCAATCTGACTACTCCACGTCTCTAACCTCATCTCATGCCATTCTCTCCCTCTCTTCATATTTTGTAGCAACACTAACTTTCCCTGACTCCTCTACTCTGCCTTGACCCTATAACTTTCCCACATAACATTCCCCCTACTCTAATACTATTCCATCCCTAATTATCTACACCCAGCTAAATCTTATTATCTGGATCTCAGTTTAAATGACACTTCATTTCCTGATCCTTACAAACAAGATTAGATCTCTTTACTATAAGGTTTCATGGAAGCCTCTACTTTCATATCAATTATACTATTAATATATATTTATTTTTAGGAATATTTGATGTATGTATTCTCAGTACAAAGTTTGTTCCATGGGGACAAAGTCAGTAAATGTCTTACATCTCACGTGTTAGTGTTAGTTGCTCAGTCATGTCCAACTCTTTGTGACTCCATGCACTGTAGCCTGCCAAGTTTCTCTGTCCATGGAATTCTCCAGGCAAGAATACTGGAGTAGGGTGCCATTTCCTTCTCCAGGGGATATTTCCAACCAAGGGATCAAACCTGGGCCTCCCACACTATAGGCAGATTCTTTACCATCTAAGCCATGAGGGAAGCTTACATCTCATGACTCTAGCAAAATGTGTCTCGTAGACACTTGATAACTCTTTGATCAGTAGATAAGTTAATAAATGAATAATTAAGTAAAGCACTGAATAAATGACAGGGAAGAAATAGCCCTGGCCCAGACATCAATACAACTAAATTCTAATCTTGATTCCATATAATTTGAATATAGCCCCTTATGTGTCCACCCCAATTTCCACTGAGATGTGTCCACCCATCTACAGTATCATACCTATGAATCTTTTAAGCCCATGTATTCAATGTAAGGGAAAATCTCAGTGATATTCGATCACTCACCCTAAAACACACCACATACAAAACCTTTATCACAAACTCACTAAAGCTAATGTTTTAGGATCTTTCCACTAAAAGTGTACAGCTGGTAGGTAGTGTGGTGGCAGAGTTATAAAGTGTCCCCCCAAGATTACCATCCATTCATTGCTGTGAAGAGATTTTATAGGTGGAATACTATCAACTGACTTTAAAATATGATTCCTGAATTATCCATATGGGCCCAAAGTATACATCAGAAGGATGCAGTAGAAGAAGGCAGAGAAGACATGAGGCAGAAGAAGGGATCACAGAGAGAGATTCAAGACAAGAGAAGGATTTGACCCACAGTAACTGGCTTTGAAGAAGCAGGAAGGGGGCCATGAGCAAAGAAATGCATTCAGTCTCTAAAAAACTGAGAACTATTCCCAACTTACCGTTTGTTAAGTAAATAGAGACCTCAGTCTGAACTTCTGTCATCAACCTGAATAAACTTGGCGCAGATTCATTCCCAGAGCCTCTAGAAAGAATGTAGCCTATGACACATTAATTCCAACCTTGTAAAACTAGGAGCAGAGAAGCAGCTGAGCCATACTGAAACCAGACTACTAACCTACAGAATGGAGAGAAGATAAATATTTTGTTGAGCCACAAAGGTAATGGTTACTTGTTACAGCAGCAATGGAAACTAATACATATTAGCTTATTTTCATAACTGTGACCTGAAGAGCATGCTTCTAATTAAATACATATGTAAGGGCCTACTATAATCTTCTGAAGAGATGAAAAGTGGGTGCTATCTTTTCACTTTCCCTCTGCATGCTACAATGCACCAGTATCTCCCCAAGGGGAGCTTTTATGTCTGGTTCCCCAGTTTTTGTGGCTGCAACCCAAGGGATACTTCTTGATTACCTAGCTATGATGGCCAGCAAAGCTTTCATTCCTGGGTCCTATGGAATTGCAACCAACAGTTTGTGGCTGACCATCATCTCAAGGGAAGCTGTGCAGAGAGAAGACTGAAATGGATCCCCAATCTCTGTGAAAAAAGCCTATCTGCCTGCTTGGAGCTTTGGGCCTGATAGCAGGCTTCTGGTTTGGCACCCTCTATAGTTCCATTAAAATGCACTCCTGGGACTGAAGCCAGTGGGTGACATCTCTGTATTCCCCTTCCATTTCACTTCAGGTGGCTGGCATCTCCTAGAAAGGATCTTGTACACTTGTCTAGCACTCTTATTCTTGTGACTACCTTGCAGGAGACACTTCTAGACCACCTGGCTTTGGCAGCCAGCAGGATTTATACTTGTGGTCTCACAGAACTCTATGTGTTTGTATACCTTAAAAACTGCTGCCTGTGGGTCTGGCTTCCAGTCAACCTGAATCTAGGTACTGACTGATATCTTCTTCTTTGGGACACTGAAAGTTTTTAGCACAGTTCAACTACTGGGACCCATGAAAATAAAATCATGAAGATGTGAGAAAAAAACCAAGATCTAAGACAGGGTTGAATGACAAGGTTTATCCTCTACACAAAGTTACTCCTTCAAGACTGAGAAAAATGGCTGTTTAATCTTATGCATAGAAACTAACACAGAGATTCAAGGAAAATGAAAAAACAGAGGAAAATGTTCCAAATGAAAGAATAAGAAATAAACCTCAGAAAAAGTCCTTAATGAGATGAAAGTAAAAGATTGACATGATAAAGAGTTCAAAATAATGGTCATAAGTATGCTCACTAAACTTGGAGGGAAATGGATGCACACAGTGAGAACTTCAACAAAGAAAGGAAGCATACCAAACACAAGTCATGGAGCTGAAGAATACAACTTAACTGAAAAATACAAGAGGGGTACAACAGCAGACAAGACGGAGCAGGAGAAAGGGCCAGTGAGCTCAAAGACAGGGCAGTGGGACTCATCCAAACAAAGAATCAAAAAAAGAAAGAGTGCAAAAAAAAGTAAAGGTAGCTTAAAAGACCCATGAGACATCATCAAGCTGATCACTATTCACATTATAGGGGCCCCAGGAGAAGAGAAAGAGAAAAAAGAGCAGAAGATATATTTGCAGAAACAGTGGCTGAAAACTCCTGTAACCTGGGGAAAGAGACATTCAGATCCAGGAAGTCTAGAGAGTTCCAACCCAGGTGAATGCAAAGAGACACCTACACCAAGATACATGAAAATTAAAGTATCAAAAATTAAAGACAAAGAGATAATCTTAAAAGCGGCAAGAGAAAAACAGCTTGTTATATAAAGGCAATCCCTATAAGATCATCAGCAGCTTCTTAGCAGAAACTTTGTGGACCAGAAGGGACTGGCATGTACTAGCCAAAGTCCTGAAAGAAAAAATCTTCCAATCAAAAATACTCTATCCAGAAGAGCTGTCATTCAGAATTGAAGGAGAGTTTTCCAGACAACATAAAGGAGTTGATCACCTCTAAACTGGCCTTATAAGAAGTGTTAAAGGGACTTCTTTAGGCTGAAAAGAAAGAGTACTAATTAGTAACAGGAAAACTTAACCTCACTGGTAAAGATAAATATACAGTAAAATTTAGAATAATCAACTGTTGTAAAGATGGTGAATTAATCACTTATAAACTTAGTAAGAAGGTTAAAAGACAAAAATTTTAAAAAATCTATAACTAAAATAGTAAAGGGATACACAGGATAAAAAGATGTAAATTGTGAGATCAAAACAAATCGTTGGGAAGGAGGAAAAATGTAAAACTTTAGAATGTATTAAAGTGTAAGTTATTATCAATTTAAAATAGACAGTTATAAGTATAACTTCAGGCTTCCCTGGTGGCTCAGTTGGTAAAGAATCTGTCTGCAATGCAGAAGACCTGGGTTGGATCCCTGGGTCAGGAAGATCCCCTTGATAAAGAATGGCAACCCACTCCAGTAGTCCCTTGCCTGGAGAACTCCATAAACAGAGGAGCTGGGCAGGTTATAGTCCATGGGACTGCAAAGAGTCGGACACAACTGCATGACTTTCACTTTTTCACTTTCATAAGTATAACTTATTATAGGTAAGTTTCATGGCAGCCACCATGAAAGCAAAAATCTATAGGAGTACACAGAAGATTTAAAATATGAAAAAAGGAAGGCAACCATACCACTACTGAAAATCATCAAATTACAAAGAGAGCAAAAGAAGAAACAGAGAAACTACAAAAGAGCCAAAAAGCAACTAACAGAATTGCAAAAGTACATACCTATCAATAATTACTTTAAATGTATGTGGACTAAATTCTATCAAAAGACAGAATGACTGAATGGATTTTGAAAACTGAGACCCATCTATATGCTGCCTATATGAGACTCCCCTCAGCTGTAAAAGTGCACAAAGACTGAGAGTGAAGGAATTGAAAAAGATATTCTATGCAAATGGAAACCAAAGAAAGCCAGGGTAGCTATACTTGAGAATAAACAGGCTTTTTTTTTTTTTTTTGGCCATGCAACATGGCATTCAGGATCATAGTTCCCTGACCAGAATTGAACCTAGGCCCAGTAGTGAAACCCAAGCCCTTACCACTGGACTATGAGGGAATTCACAAGATTAAATAGACTGTAAAACAAAGAATATAATAAGAGACAAAGATGAACATTGCATAATAATAAAGGGATTAATCCAACAAGAGGATATATCATTTTAAATATTTATGCACCCAACACAGGAACACCTAAATATAAAGAGCAAATATTAAAGATCTAAAGAGAGAAAATAGACAGTAACACAATAATAGTATGGGACTTTAATACCTCACTTATATCAATGTATAGGTCATCCAGACAGGAAAACAATAAGGAAATACTGGTATTAAACACCACATTAGGCCAGATAGACTTAACGGATACACAGAACATTTCATCAAAAACAAAACAAAACCCAGAATGCACATTCTTCCCAAGCACACAAGGAACATTCCCCAGGACACATCATGTGGTAGGCCACAAAATTAGTCTTAAATAGTTAAGACTGAAATCATATCAAGTATCATTTTTAATCACAATGGTATAAAACTAGAAACCAATTATAAGAAAAAAACTGGAAAATTTACAAATATACAGAGATTGAACAACATGCTGCTGAAAATCAATGGGTCAAAAAAGAAAGCAAGAAAGAAATTTTTAAAAATACCTTGAAACAAATGAAAATGGAAACACAACATACCAAAACTTATGGGATGCCATAAAAGCAGTTCTTGGAAAGTTGTTCATAATGATAAATGCTTTCAGCAAGAAACAGAAAAATCTCAAACGACCTAATTTTACACCTCAAAGCACTAAGAAGAACAAACAAAGCCCAAACTTAACAGAAGAAAGAAAACAAAGATTCAAGCAGAAATAAATGAAATAGAAACTAAAAGTACAGTGAAAAGGATCAATAAGAGCTTTAAAAAAAAAAAAAAACTGACTTTCAGACTCACCAAGGAAAAGGGAGGACTCAATATCAGAAATTAAAGAAGGTCTTACAACTGATATTACAAACATACAGAGAACAGTAAGAGATNAGAACAAACAATCCTAAAATTTGTAGGAGCCACGAAAGACCCCAACTAGTCAAAGGAACCTTGAAAAATAACAACAAAGCTAGATGCATATCATTCTCTCGTTTCAGATTACATTACAAAACTATAATAATCAAAACAGTATGTGGTATCCGCATAAAACCAGACCACAGATCAGTGGAACAGAACAGAGAGCTTAGAACTAGACCCATTCATATATGGTCAACTATAACAAAGAAGCCAAGGATATACAACAGTCTTTTCAAGTGATGGTTTGGGGAAACTGGGCTGCACCAAAGAATGAAACTGGACCACCATCTAATACTATACACAAACCTCATTTAAAATGTATAGAAGATTTGAACATAAGATATGAAACCATAAAACTACCAGAAGAGAGCATAGGTGGTAAGCTCCTTGTCATCTGTCTTGGTGATAATTTTTTAGTCAGGTAGCAAAAACAAGTGGAACTATATCAAACTAAATAGATTTGCATGGCTAAGAAAACCATCAACAAAATAAAAAAGGAACCTTCTGCAAAATCATATATCTGATAAGTTAATATCCAAAATATATAAAGAGCTCACACAACGGTACAACAACAACAACAACAAAAACACAATATGATTAAAAGTGAGCAGAAGATCTGAAAAGACATTTTCCCAAAGAAGACATATGGACAGTCAACAAGCACATCAAAAGTTGATCAACATCACTAATTATCAGGGATATGAAAGTCAAAACCACAATGAGATATCAGCTCATCCCTGTTAGAATGGCAATTTTTGTCAAAAAGACAAGAAATTATGAATGTTGGTGAGAATACAGATAAAGGGGAACCCTAGTACCTTGTTGGTGACAATGTAAATGAATGCCACCATTCTGAATAACAGTATGGAGTTGTCTTAAGAAATTAAAAATAGAATTATCATATGATCTTGTCCATAGGGTCACAAAGAGTCAGACATAACTGAATGACTAACAGTTTCACCTTCCATCATATGATCCAGCAATTCCACTTCTGGGCCTATAACTGAAGGAAGTGAAATCACTACCTCAAAGACATATGTGGAGCCCCATGTTAATTGCAGCATTATTTACAGTAGTCAACATATGGAAACAACTTAAGTATCCACTGATGGATGAAAGGATAAAAACTATGATGTATTATTCACCCATAAAAAAGAAGAAAATCTTGCCATTTGCCAATAACATGAATGGACCTTGAGGGCACTAAGTAAAATAAGTCAGACAAAGAAAAACAAAATTGAATTGTATGATCTCATTTATATGTAGAATCTTTATATATATATATATATATATATATATATATATACAGATTATATACAGAGAACAGATCAGTGATTGCCAGAAGTTGGCCGGGGGTGGCGGGTGGGGGAAGGCTGTGAAACAGGTTAACAGGGTCAAAAGGTACAAATTTCCAGTTATAAGATATATGTTATGGCTATGTCATGTACAGTGTGGTGACTATAGTTAATAATACTGTATTGCATATTTGAAAGTTGCTAAGAAAACAGATCTTAGATTACTTTTCAGTATATAGAAATATGAAATCATTATGTTGTATACTTGAAACTAATGTTCAATGTCAATTACACCTCAAAACTAGAATAATTTTCATTTAAAAAAAGAAAAACTAGTACAACTGGAATAAAACCATGCAACCAGAATATATAGTTTTGCAAAATCCTCAGATAATCTATAAACACAAAGCTTAAAATGCAGTGCCATGGATGGACACTTCTTTCCAGAGTGTGAGAAGTGTACCCTTGATTTAATGAGAGCCACCTCTACAAACTTCATAGTGTTAAAGGATGCACAATGAGGAATTAGGCAGCTGGTTCTTCAGTTCAGTTCAATTCAGTTGCTCAGTCATGTCCAATTCTTTGCAACCCCATGAATCACAGCACGCCAGGCCTCCCTGTCCATCACCAACTCCCGAAGTTCACTCAGACTCACACCCATCGAGTCAGTGATACCATCCAGCCATCTCATCCTCTGTCGTCCCCTTCTCCTCCTGCCCCCAATCCCTCCCAGCATCAGAGTCTTTTCCAATGAGTCA
>SJYA01001333.1:1798101-1834635 GCA_006410615.1 Neotragus moschatus
TTTTTCTGAATGTTGTGCTTTAAGCTAATTTTTTCGCTCTCTTTCACTTTCATCAAGATGCTTTTTAGTTCTTCACTTTCTGCCATAAGGGTGGTGTCATCTGCATATCTGAGGTTATTGATATTTCTCTCAGCAATCTTAATTCTAGCTTGTGTTTCTTCCAGTCCAGCGTTTCTCATGATGTACTCTGCATAGAAGTTAAATAAGCAGGGCGACAATAAACAGCCTTGACATACTCCTTTTCCTATTTGGAACCAGTCTGTTGTTCCATGTCCAGTTCTAATTGTTGCTTCCTGACCTGCATACAGATTTCTCAAGAAGCAGGTCAGGTGATCTGGTGTTCCCATCTCTTTCAGAATTTTCCACAGTTTATTGTGATCCACACAGTCAAAGGCTTTGGCATAGTCAATAAAGCAGAAATAGATGTTTTTATGGAACTCTCTTGCTTTTTCCATGATCCAGTGGATGTTGGCAATTTGGTCTCTGGTTCCTCTGCCTTTTTTAAAACCAGCTTGAACATCAGGAAGTTCACAGTTCACATAAGCTGGTCCTTGACTCACCATTAATCATCAGAAATGAGGCAAGTTAACAGCAGTTTAGGTTAAACAGCCAACTAGATGGCAGCTAGAGGGTTCTGATCCCCAGTCTGATCAGGGAGCCTGAAAGATTCAGCTATTTGAGCTGTGACTTGGAAATTTGTTTACAGGCTCGTAACACTGGGTCTCAGCAGTTGATGCAGCAACAAAGTCTGTCCATAGCTACTTTAGCAATCCAGTCAGTTCACCAGTAAGCTCTGCCTTGATAGTGTTTGTACTCACAGAGATAAAGGACTCTGTCCTTGTGACCATTTTCCACATCTGTCCTCTTAAATGAGTTGCATGATCAGTTACATTTTTGGCAAACAGGCAAGTGCAAGACTTATCCTTCTCTAATTCCCTTACTACAGGTTCAAAATTATCACTGGCTTACTGACAACCTACTTTAGTTCAGGCACAGAAACAGGGCCTTCTGTCAGGCACAGCACTAGGGTCTTCTGTGTTCATTACTTGGCAACTCAGTGCAGTTGTCCCCACTTCAAGGTGAGGAATCAGAAGATTCTAGTGGCTGAGTGCTCTCTCAAGGACATGTAATTAGCCAGGTCTCTTCCTAGTCCAGTGCTCTTTCTAGAACAGCTACCCCTATCTGTTCCTCTTCTTTCCACATCCCAGCCTTCCAAAGTCCTCCTATTCAGATGGAATATCTTCCACCCACTTATGCATATTAGAGTAGTTACTAGGTAGAACCTAATATATTATACTATTAAATCCCCAAGCATCTCTAAGCTATGAGCCATGCCATACAAGGGCACCCAAGACAGATGGGTCATAGTGAAAAGTTCTGACACAACATGGTCCATTGGAGGAGGAAAATGGCAACTCACTCCAGGAGTCTTGTCTGGAGAACCCCATGAACAGTATGAAAAGGCAAAAAGATATGACATTGGAAGATGAGTCCTCACAGGTCATAAGGTGTCCAATATGCTACTGGGGAAGAGCAGAGGGCAATAGCTAGTAACTCCAGAAAGAATGAAGTGGCTGGGCCAAAGTAGAAAAAATGCTCAGTCGTGGCTGCGTCTGGTGGTGAAAGTAAAGTCTGATGCTGTAAAGAACAATATTACATAGGAATCTGGACTGTTAGGTCCATGAATCAAGGTAAATTGGATGTGGCCAAGCAGGAGATGGCAAGACTGAACACTGACATCTTAGGAATAAATGAATGAAAACGGACAGGAATGGGCAAATTTAATTAAGATGACCATTATATCTACTACTGTGGGCAAGAATCCCTTAGAAGAAATGGAGTAGCCCTCATAGTCAACAAAAGACTCCAAAGTACAGTACTTGGGGTACAATCTCAAATATTACAGAATGATCTTGGCTCATTTCCAAGGCAAATCATTCAACATCACAATAATCCAAGTTTATACCCCAACCACTGATGCTGAAGAAGCTGAATTTGACCTACAACACCTTCTAGAACCAACCCCCCCCCCAAAAAAAGTCCTATTCATCATAAGGGATTGGGATGCAAAAGTAGGAGTCAAGAGATACCCTGAGTTACAGGCAAGTTTGGCCTTGGAGTTCAAATGAAGCAGAGCAAAGACTAACAGAGTTTTGTCAAGAGAACACACTAACCAAGGCAAACACCCTTTTACAACAACATGAGAGATGCCTCTATACATGGACATCACCAGATGGTCAATACCAGAATCAGACTGGTTATGTTCTTTGCAGACAAACATGGAGAAGCTCTACACAGTCAGCAAAAACAGGACCTAGAGCTGACTATGGCTGAGATCATCAGCTCCTTACTGCAAAATTCAGGCTTAAATTGAAGAAAGGAAGGGAAACCACTAGGCCTTTTGGGTATGATATAAATCAAGTCCCTTATGATTAAACAGTGGAGGTGATAAATACATTCAAGGGATTAAACTGGGAAGACAGAGTGCTTGAAGAATTAGGACAGAGGTTCAGAACATTGTACAGGAGGCAGTGACTAAAACCATCCCAAAGCAAAAGAAATGCAAGAAGGCAAAGTGGTTGTCTGAGGAGGCTTTACAAACAGCTGAGAAAAGAGAAATGAAAGGCAAGGGACAAAGGAAAAGATATACCTAAGTGAATGCAGAACTCCAGAGAACAGCAAGGGGAGATAAGAAGGCCTTCCTCAATGAACACGGCAAAGAAATAGAGGAAAACAAAAGAATGGAAAAGACTAGAGATCTCTTCAAGAAAATTAGTGATATGAAGGCAACATTTCATGCAAGGATGGGCACAATAAAGGACAAACAGTAAGGGCCTGATAGAAGCAGCAGAGATTAAGAAGAGGTGGCAAGAATACACAGAAGAACTATGTGAGAAAGATCTTAATGACTCGGATAGATGATGTGGTCACTCACCTACAGCCAGACATCCAAGACCGTGAAGTCAAGTGGGCCACTGGAAGCATCACTACAAACAAAGCTAGTGGAGGTGATGGAATTCCAGCTGAACTATTTCAAATCCGAAAGATGATGCTGTTAACATCCTGCACTCAGTATGCCAGCGAATTTGGAGAACTCAGTAATGGCCATGGAACTGCAAAAGGTCAGTTTTCATTCCAATCCCAAGGAAGGGAAATACCAAAGAATGTTCAAACTATCATACAGTTGTGCTCATTTCACATGCTAGCAAGGCAATGCTCAAAATCTTTTAAGCTAGAATTTAGCAGTACAGAAACAGAGAACTTCCAGATTTGCAAATTGGGTTCCAAAGAGGTAGAGGAACCAGACATCAAGCTTCCAACATCTGTCGGATCATAGAAAAAGAAGGAATTCCAGAAAAACATCTACTTCTGCTTCATTGACTACGCTAAAGCCTTTGACTGTGTGGATCAGAACAAGCTGTGGAAAATTCTTAAAGAGATGGGAATACCAGACCATCTTACCTGTCTTCTGAGAAACCTGTATGCAGGTCAAGAGGCAACAGTTAGAACTGGACATGGAACAATGGACTGGTTCAAAATTGAGAAAGGAGTGCATCAAGCCTGCATATTGTCACCCTGCTTATTTAACCTACATAGCACAAGCTGGAATCAAGACTGCCAGAAGAAATATCAACAACCTCAATATATGCAGATGATACCACACTAATGGCAGAAAGTGAAAAGGAACTAAAGAGCCTCTTGATAAGGGTGAAAGAAGACAGTGAAAAACCTTGAAACTCAACATTAAAAAAANCCAGAGTACACCATAAGAAATGCCAGCCTGGATGAATCACAAGCTGGAATCAAGACTGCCAGAAGAAATATCAACAACCTCAATATATGCAGATGATACCACACTAATGGCAGAAAGTGAAAAGGAACTAAAGAGCCTCTTGATAAGGGTGAAAGAAGACAGTGAAAAACCTTGAAACTCAACATTAAAAAAATAAGATCATGGCATCTGGTCCCATCACTTCATGGCAAATAGAAGGGGAAAAAGTGGAAACAATGACAGACTTTATTTTCTTGGGCGCCAAAAATATCACAGTGATGGCAGCCATGAAATTAAAAAGACACTTGCTCCTTAGAAGGAAAGCTATGTCAAACCTAGACAGCATAGTAAAAAGCAGAGACATCACTTTGTTGACAAATGTCCATAAGTGAAAGCTATGGTTTTTCTAGTAGTCATGTACAGATGTGAGTCAGACCATAAAACAGGCTGAGGGCCAAAGAATTGATGCTTTTGAACTGTGGTGCCAGAGAAGACTCTTGAGAGTCCCTTGGACTGCCAAGAGATGAAACCACTCAATCCTAAAGGAAATAAACCTTGAATAGTCACTGGAAGAACTGATGCTGAAGCTCCAATAATTTGGCCACCTGATGTGAAGACTTGACTCACTGGAAAAGACCCTGATGCTGAGAAAGACTGAGGGCAGGAGAAGGAGGTGACAGAGGATGAGATGGTTAGACAGCATCACCAACGCTATGGCATGAATCTGAGCAAACTCCAGGAGACAGTGGAGGGTCGACAAGCCTAGTGTGCCGCAGTCTACGGGGTCACAAAGAATCAGACATGACTAAGCAACTGAACAACAATCCATCTCTAAATAAGTCCTAATGCATCCTTTTCAGAATACAGATAGTTCAATATCATAATTACAATCACAGAATATGAAGGAAAGATGCCTGGATTCACACCTTGGCTCTGTTACTTACTAGGTATGAGATCTTAGTAAAAACCCACTTAATCTCTTGTGTCTCTGTCTCCCCATTTATAAAATGAGGATAATAATCATCTCTCTCCCCGCTAGAAATGTTATTATTGTGAGGATTGAAACACTTAAAATGGTTAAAGCACTTGTGCTTATATACATTAGACACAATATGTGTTGGCTGTTATTTTTACCTGAGCCAGAAACTTTGGATACATCCTTGATGCCTCTTGCCTACATCTGACCCATCTCTAAACCTAGTTAACTTACCTCCTGACTACCTCCTGAGTCTATCCTGTTCCCTCCATTTCTAATACTACCACATGAGGTTAGCTACCAAGATCATTTGCCAAAAGCAATCTGCAAACTATTCTCTTGCATCCTCTCCAGTTGTTGCTTCACAAAAAACCTAAGTGACATTTAAAATATTCAAATCTTGCTGAAACTTTCTGATTTTTAGGTATATTAGAGGTCTTTCAAGATCCCGAAAGTTCTGCCCCCTCCCCCAATTTCCTCTCTCTCTCTCTCCCTGTCTCAATGTCTCCCTGTCTCCCCAGCTTTCACTCTGGCTTCCTTTCAGCTCCTCACGCTGGCCAATCTTCCCCTGATGTGGAATCTTTCCAGATGTGTCTCCCACTCCCCTCCTCCATGTCCATAACCTCCTCGCTCAGCACTGCTGCAATCACAATTTCACATTTGCTTTTGTGATTATTTGACGGACAGCTGTCTACCATTCCAGAACCCAGTTGCTCTCTGAAAGCAGGAAGTGCATTTACCTTTCCTCACCATTGCATCTCTGTACTTAGCACTGTTACTGGCATATAATATTTTGATCAATAAACTGTTTTAATTAATGAACAAAAACACTATGGCACAACTGTACAGGCAGGACCAGTAAGGGCTGATGTGTCTCATGGATTCACTCCTGCTTGGAGGGAGGGAGGGTAAGGATTAAATTTTGTTAGCTTAAAAACTTCAAGTCAGAGAAGGAAATGGAAACCCACTCCAGCTGTCCTGCCTGGGAAATCCCATGGACAGAGGAGCCTGGTGGGCTCCAGTCCATGGGGTCTCAAAGGGTCAGACAAAACCGAGGGAGTAGCAGGCACTCACAAGGCCCCAGAGCTTTTGACGGCAGAGCCAGAACTGTGGTTGAGGACTCCTAGTTCCCAGGCATCTTGATCCTGGCTTCTCTCACCAGATATGAGTATGGAAAACTAGAATCTAAAATATGCCTGAGGGCTTTCCTAGCGGCTCAGTGGTAAAGAATCCCCACGTGCCAATGCAGGCGATGCGAGTTGCATCCTTGGTCTTGGAAGATCCCACATGGCACAGAGCAGCTAAGCCTACTCATCACAACCACTGAGCCTGCGCTCTAGAGCCTGGGAGCTGCAGTTACTGAAGTCTGTGGGCAACTACTGAAGTCCATGCTCTGGAACAAGAGAAACCAGCACAGTGAGAAGCCTACACACCACAACTAGACAGTAGTCCCTGCTTGCCACAACTAGAGAAAAGCCCACACAGCGAGGAAGGGCCTGCACAGCCATAAATAAATAAAATCATCAAACAAACAAACTTCAAGTCATTGGCTGGATAACTTGAGTAGATGCAACCTTTGCCTGCATGTCACAAACTACGTTTGAAGCAGTTGAGCCAGCACAAGCAGCACACCCAGAAGTTGGTTTAGCAAAAGTATCATCTCAAAATATGCTGTGCTTAGTCGCTCTGTCATGGCCGACTCTCTGTGACCCCATGGACTAGGGCCCGCCAGGCTCCTCTGTCCATGGGAATTCTCCAGGCAAGAATACTGGAGTGGGTTGCCATGCCCTCCTCCAGGGGATCTTCCTGACCCAGAAATCGAACTAGGGCCTCCTGCATTGCAGGCAGATTCTTTACCAGCTGAGCTACCAGGAAAGTCCATCATCTCAAAATAAACAGGTCTTAAGGGTTATATAAAAAACAGAAGCTGAAAAATAGGCTTTCCACATCCTCACTACTTGAAACCTATTATTTCTTTAGGGACTACTCTCTAGAAAGATCTTAACCCCACCAAAAAAAATACATGTCAGTTTGCTACTATCTCACTACTTATGTGAGACAATATTTCCTTCCCAGCTCTGTGGGAGTAAAATGCCATGATCCAGACCTGTAAAGTAAAGACCCACTTATGCTGTTCCCACAGAATACAGTGTGAGGAAGTGGCCAGACACATTTGCAGACCACAGAGGGCTTCTTAGGGTTGGCAATTTTCCGTTTGATATCTATGTCAGAAAGGAAGCCAACTAATAGGTATATCATTTGGGAATGTTCAAGCTCATTAAACTCTTTTTTCCCTTTTCTTGGAAATATCATTTTATTTTCTTTTTATTTTTTAAATTATGAAGTATGATAACACATTTACAGGAGACTTCGCAAATACAGAACAAAATTACATACAGTCTTACTATACATTGCAATTATTTTTAAGTAAATTAAGATTTTTAGTTGGAGTTTCAATATCAAACTCTCAAAAAATAAAAGAATAGATAGAAAAGTAGGATACAGTAGACCTGAAAAAGCACTATGAACCAATTCAACATAATTAAGACTTGTACAATTTTTACACAATATCAGGGTACAAAATCTATTCAACTTCCCATAGAATATAAACCAGGAGACACTGGAACATATCCAGAGACATAAAACAAGGGGCAAAAATTTCATGGTCTAAAGGTATTGAAAATACAGAGCCTGTTGTCTTACTGTGGGATTATGTTAGACATCGATATCAAAAGATATCTGAAAATAACCTACATATTTTCAAGTGCAATGTGACATTTACCAAGAGAGAACTTTGACTTAGCCATTAAAAGCCTTAATAAAGTTAAAAGACTGAAAAAGACAGAGTGTGATTGCAGAGAAGCATTTCAAAATGAGAAATTGATACCAAAATGAAAGATTAATATCAAAGATACTTTAAAAACATCATGTATTTGGAAATTAAATGTCTATTTTTAAATGACAGGTGTATCTAAGGAGCCATAACAAGGAAAATTAGAAAACACTGGCAACAGAGTAAAATGAGGAGAATTTATCAGAATTTGTTGCATGCAGCTGAAGCTGCTAGATGCAATTAAACGCAATGTCGAATCTTGAATAAGGTATGAAAACAAATAATGGACACCAGCAAAAGATTTTGTGAAATTTGAACAAAATCTCTACTTTAGTTAATAATACTGTATCAACTTTTTTTTTTTACAACACATGGTATTTCTTCATATTCTCAGAATTGGATTACAAGTTTCAAGCCTCATTCAAAGAAAAAAAATTTTTTAATCACTAAGCTAATAAGCTTTCTAGACTTTTAGCATAATACTAGATGCCAGAATAAATAGAACTATATCAAAGTTTTGAGTGAATATAAATTAGAATTCTAGCATTCTATTCATACTTAAACAAGTAGAACCAAAATGTCAAAATTTTTAGCTAGGCAAAAATTCATAAGTTTTTAAAATATATATTATATGTACATATGTATTACATTATACATATACATATGTCATTTACATATGGTGCTCAGTTATATCCAACTCTTCGCAACCCTTTGTACTGTAGTTTGCCAGGCTCCTCTGTTCATGGGATTTTTCAGGCAAGAATACTGAAGTGGGTTGCCATTTCCTCCTCTAGGGGATCTTCCCAACCCAGGGATCAAACCTATGTCTCCTGTGTCTCCTGCATGGCAGGCAGATTCTTTACTGCTGAGCCATTGGAGAAGCCCCCAATTTATATATATATATATATATATACACAAAAACTTTTATACTACACTTGATAAAGGCCTGAGAAAGAAAAAAGAGAGAGAGGAAAAAAATTGGAAACATAAACTAAACAAAATGGGCAAGCTCACTAAATTCTTCATGAAACTAGGAGAGTATGAAAGGCAGGCTTCCTTCAGAATCTAATTCAGGCCCTGCCCCATTCTGTGACATGTGTTCTCTGGGCTTCTGATCATTATAATTTGGACTTCCGGTTTCATAAGCTCTAAGAACACAGGGGTCACATCTAGCGTTGAGAATTCCAGATGCAAGTAGGTGCTTTAAAAATGCTGATAATGACGTCAACAGAAGCAACATCACTCTCTTGGTGTTGTCTTAGGGTAATTATACAAATATTTATCTGTATCTAAAGGTTACAGAGGGCTTCCCTGGTGGCTCAGATGGTAAAGAATCTGCCTGCAAAGTGGGAGACCGGGGTTCAATCCCTGGGTCAAGATAATCCCCTGGAGAAAGGAATGTCAACTGACTCCAGTATTCTTGCCTGGAGAATCCCATGGACAGAGGAGCCTGGTGGGCTATAGTCCACGGGGTCAGAGAGAATTGGACATGACTGAGTGACTACACTTTCACTTCCACAACAGTTACAAATAGCAAATACTCTCCAGGCAGTAAACAGAATTTCTCACTCTATGCTGGATTCCCCCTCTTCTCTCTTATATCCACTACTGAAAGACTTTACATCAATCTCTACAACAATCTGGAATATCCTTGTACCATGCACACTGGCCACTTTCTTCCGCTTGTGCTAAATACTAACTCAGAGTAGCAAGCAAGATAGTGATTGTCCTTCCAAAAGACTCGAAGAAGAACAGCAGGGAGCACCTGTTCTCCAACTTGAACAGATATCAGAATGACCTGAAGAGCTTGTTCAAACACAGATTACTGCTGCCCCACCCCAGGGTCTCTGATTCAGTAGCTTTAAGGTGGAAGCTGAGAATTAACATTGCTAATAATGTAATAATTACATTGCTAATAATGTAATAACCAGGTGATGCTGACGCTGCTACTCCCACCCTGAAAACCACTGGCACTAGTCACAGACCTAGTCATTAGACCAGAGAGATCTGGATTCAAGTCGCAGCTTGACCATTTATCATGTAACCATGGATGCATTACTGAATCCCTCTAATCCTCACTTTGTTCATCTATTAAAAGAAAAAAGCGATAGTTGCACCAGATAATAATAACACAAGATAATGCATGGTGATAGACAAGGGTGCATACAAACCACCCCCTTCCTCTACAGAGAAGGAACCCCTTTCCCTATCCCATGCTCCGCCCTCCCTCAAGGATACAGATTGCTCTCTGTGACTCTCCCTGGCAGGGCTGCTATGGGACATTTGGGTGGCAGGCAGGGTACAGTGAATTCAGCCTCCGCCTGCCTCTCTCCAGGAGCATCCTGTCTGCAAGGGTTCCTCAGCCCACCTCACAGAGAGAGAAGCAGGCAATTTTCTTGACAATTCTGCAAGATCAGTATCCCACATGGCTTGCTGCCCTGAGACTGACAGGTTATTAATTCATCCCTGGCCACACAGCACTAATGGGGAACTCCAGAGTTTGGACAACACATCATCAGACTCTTCTACCACCAACATGCCCTTGGAATTTTGGTGTATCCATTTCCTATGGCTGCTATAACAAATGACAACAACTTGGTAGCTTAAAAGATACCCATTCATTCTTATTAGCATTTATCTAACATGAATTAAACTATTCATTTACTCACCTTTTTTACTAAATATCAATACTATGTGCCAAGTACTGTCTAGACACAGGGAATATAATGAATGAGGAGCCCTGCCTTTATAGCTTTTATACTGCAATGGTAGCTCAGTCAGTAAAGAATCTGCCTGCAGTGCTGGAGACCAGGGTTCAATCCTGGGGTTGGGAAGATCCCCTTGGAGAAGGAAATGGCAACCCACGCCAGTATTCTTGCCTGCAAAATCCCATGGACAGAGGAGCCTGGTGGGCTACAGTCCACGGGTTGCAACAGTCAGACATGACTTAGTGACTAAACCACTACCAGAAACAGATAAATGCTAGAGAGAAAGTAACCTGACCTAGCAACATAGACTATGAAGAAAAAAAAAAAAAAACCCAGAGAGGAAACACTATCCACACATTTAGTAGAGTTGTCAGTCCTCTGGGCAGGAGGTTAGGAGTGGAAGGACAGAGTTGGAGAAAGGAGCTTGGAAGTGCCAGGAGTTCCTCTGGCCTAGAGTCTTGGGTTCAATACTCTGGGGAGCAGAGAGAGAGATGAGCTAACGGTGCAGACCAGGGCCCAGCTGTGAATGGCCCCAAGTGCCCTGTAAAGGATCTAGACAGCATCAGGTGCTCTGGAGAGCCACTGTAAAGTTTAAGCAGCCCTTCCTCAATATCCCATCCCCCAACAGCAACCAGGGCTCCAAGCAGGAAATCGTGGATGCTCTGGCCGCCTTTTCCACATCTAAGCATCCAACTTGGCAGACTTCGCTGTGAAGTGGTACTAGTTTCTTTAAGCACCTCCTGCCTTTTCTTCCTCACTGAGACCCTTTGTGATTTATACTTTAAGAATTTTACTTTTAGAGCCTCCTCATATAGTGAGCCATCATCTCCCTTAGACTCCCTGTCAATTTCATTTTTAAAGTACTTTCTCTTAAAAATACTGTTAAACCCCCTGGATCACATTTAACCCCCTACTCTTTATGGTTCTTTTTATGAGGATGTCCAAAAGATAGATCTACTATATTAACTATTAGTGCCTTAGGTAGCTCACAGTAATTCTGAATGCTCAGGCAGTTATTCTTTTTTCCAGCCCTGGTGGTTTCTCTGAAAAGTGGGTTGATGAAAACTGTGATGTGAATTGAGTTGGGAATGCCTGCTTGCCTAGATGTGGGGTCCCTGTCTGCTTCATCCCTCCACTTTACCTCCTGAAACATAACACTCCTACTTAGCATGCTTTTGTCAACCAGTATCATTCTCTCTGCGAACTTCAATAAATTGGCAGTACATTTCTGCGCTGGAAAGACATTTTGCATTAAAAATTGGACTCACATCGGGCAATCTGCCTGGGAACCACATGTCTAGGAAAGCGGTCATTTTTAACTGCGGATATTACAAGTCTAGATAGAATAGGGCTAGTGTATTCTGAAGTGCAACTGTCTAGCCTACTGGAAGCAAAATTACTGTACCGCATGTTGGTAATTAACCTTGCCAACTAACTTTAGGAACAACTCCAGCTTAATGCCTACTCTCACATCTTGGAGTCTATAGCTGTTGTTTCTGGATCTCATTATATTCCATTTGCAACCTGCATCCCTTGCCAGCACTCCCCAATTTGCTTGCCCTATTTGCCTTGTTTTCCCTGTAGCATTGATTAGCTTCTAATTAGACAAAGTTTACTAGCTTATTGTACTTGTGGTTTCCTCTCTACCTCCTGTGTTTGAACCAGGGAAGAGACTTGTGTCTAGCCCACCACTGTGTCCCAAATCCGTGGAAGCATGCCCGGAATGCAGTAGGTGATCAAAAATTATGTTAAATGAATGAATGCACACATTTCCACGGGGCTATGTACTACCAGGTGACTTTTTGGCATTCCTGACTCCAAATAGATTATTTACCAAAGTGTTTTGACAACTTTCGTTGTTTAGTCATTGAGTCGTGTTCAACTCTTTGTGACCCCATGGAGCTCTAGAATTTTAATATGTGAGCTAAGTCGAATGTCACTATCAACAGCTTTCTGGTATCAAGTCCTTTGCCAACCAAGAAAAAGCACGGCTTCTGTCATCTCTGGGTATTGCTTTGCCTTTATTTCTCTCTACAGTTTTCCCAAGTGATTATTTGTTTTTCCCTCAGCATAGCTGAATATGGACACGCAACAGGCAAACTGAGTGATTTGGGGCAAACTGTGTAAACTCTCATTTTCAGCTTTTTCATCTGTAAAAAAAGGGATCTCCTAGGTGAATATCAGCTTGCCTGATAGTTAACTGATAAAACTTTCTTGAGAGATATAGACTTTTCAAAGTGCTCGCTCTCCTGAACACAAATAATATCAAACTCATGCTCTCCCCTTACCAGGCACTTAGCCAGATTGATTAGCCTTGATTATAAGCACACTGCTCACTGCACCTTCCACAAGCACAGCCTCGGCCAGTGTGATGCACCTTTAACCTACTAATGCTAGTTCACTTACCTGAGACTCATCACTGACTGAAAAGCTTGTTATAGGATGGGCAGGAAACACAGGTAAGCATCTGAAATCACAGTGATGAGCCCTTTGTAACAACTGACCTTCCTTCCTCATGGGTTTTATATTTGAATGTCTACAGATGTTTGACTTTTCTGCCAAACAGCCATCCGGCCAAAAGCAGGATGGCCCCTCCACCAGAATGTGTAGGTGATGACATTTCTCTCATATCTTGGCATCTAAACATGACACTCTATCTGGTAATAATGCACTGAGCATTGATTGCTTATGGCATGGCTCTTGGCAGAATGGGCTGTGAATGCCTGCACTATATTTTACTCCATCAACTCTTGTTATACGTGTGTCGGATAGGGAACACAGATGCTCAATGTTGAGCAGGCCCAGAAAACAACCACTGTCAAAATCCTGCCTGGGGCATCTGTATAAACACACAGCACCATCCCGGGAGTCGTGCATTTTCAAAACATCTGCCCGATCATCCCAACCAGCTTCCCTCACATTCTCAGGCTCTATCAATGCTACCACCACTTCTTTAATCCCTAAAGTTCAAGTCCATGGATTTGATTTCTTGTTCTCAGCTCATCTCCTGTGTGCTGGAGCCATCATTTATCAATAATAAGTAGTTGTATTTATTCAATACTTATTATATGTCAGGCAGACTCCATGCTAAGTGCTTTTGAGTCCTTTATCAAATAGTTGTCACAACAACTCTATACAGTAGNTTGGAAGTGCCAGGAGTTCCTCTGGCCTAGAGTCTTGGGTTCAATAAGCTGGGGAGCAGAGAGAGAGATGAGCTAACGGTGCAGACCAGGGCCCAGCTGTGAATGGCCCCAAGTGCCCTGTAAAGGATCTAGACAGCATCAGGTGCTCTGGAGAGCCACTGTAAAGTTTAAGCAGCCCTTCCTCAATATCCCATCCCCCAACAGCAACCAGGGCTCCAAGCAGGAAATCGTGGATGCTCTGGCCGCCTTTTCCACATCTAAGCATCCAACTTGGCAGACTTCGCTGTGAAGTGGTACTAGTTTCTTTAAGCACCTCCTGCCTTTTCTTCCTCACTGAGACCCTTTGTGATTTATACTTTAAGAATTTTACTTTTAGAGCCTCCTCATATAGTGAGCCATCATCTCCCTTAGACTCCCTGTCAATTTCATTTTTAAAGTACTTTCTCTTAAAAATACTGTTAAACCCCCTGGATCACATTTAACCCCCTACTCTTTATGGTTCTTTTTATGAGGATGTCCAAAAGATAGATCTACTATATTAACTATTAGTGCCTTAGGTAGCTCACAGTAATTCTGAATGCTCAGGCAGTTATTCTTTTTTCCAGCCCTGGTGGTTTCTCTGAAAAGTGGGTTGATGAAAACTGTGATGTGAATTGAGTTGGGAATGCCTGCTTGCCTAGATGTGGGGTCCCTGTCTGCTTCATCCCTCCACTTTACCTCCTGAAACATAACACTCCTACTTAGCATGCTTTTGTCAACCAGTATCATTCTCTCTGCGAACTTCAATAAATTGGCAGTACATTTCTGCGCTGGAAAGACATTTTGCATTAAAAATTGGACTCACATCGGGCAATCTGCCTGGGAACCACATGTCTAGGAAAGCGGTCATTTTTAACTGCGGATATTACAAGTCTAGATAGAATAGGGCTAGTGTATTCTGAAGTGCAACTGTCTAGCCTACTGGAAGCAAAATTACTGTACCGCATGTTGGTAATTAACCTTGCCAACTAACTTTAGGAACAACTCCAGCTTAATGCCTACACTCACATCTTGGGTTCTATAGCTGTTGTTTCTGGATCTCATTATATTCCATTTGCAACCTGCATCCCTTGCCAGCACTCCCCAATTTGCTTGCCCTATTTGCCTTGTTTTCCCTGTAGCATTGATTAGCTTCTAATTAGACAAAGTTTACTAGCTTATTGTACTTGTGGTTTCCTCTCTACCTCCTGTGTTTGAACCAGGGAAGAGACTTGTGTCTAGCCCACCACTGTGTCCCAAATCCGTGGAAGCATGCCCGGAATGCAGTAGGTGATCAAAAATTATGTTAAATGAATGAATGCACACATTTCCACGGGGCTATGTACTACCAGGTGACTTTTTGGCATTCCTGACTCCAAACAGATTATTTACCAAAGTGTTTTGACAACTTTCGTTGTTTAGTCATTGAGTCGTGTTCAACTCTTTGTGACCCCATGGAGCTCTAGAATTTTAATATGTGAGCTAAGTCGAATGTCACTATCAACAGCTTTCTGGTATCAAGTCCTTTGCCAACCAAGAAAAAGCACGGCTTCTGTCATCTCTGGGTATTGCTTTGCCTTTATTTCTCTCTACAGTTTTCCCAAGTGATTATTTGTTTTTCCCTCAGCATAGCTGAATATGGACACGCAACAGGCAAACTGAGTGATTTGGGGCAAACTGTGTAAACTCTCATTTTCAGCTTTTTCATCTGTAAAAAAAGGGATCTCCTAGGTGAATATCAGCTTGCCTGATAGTTAACTGATAAAACTTTCTTGAGAGATATAGACTTTTCAAAGTGCTCGCTCTCCTGAACACAAATAATATCAAACTCATGCTCTCCCCTTACCAGGCACTTAGCCAGATTGATTAGCCTTGATTATAAGCACACTGCTCACTGCACCTTCCACAAGCACAGCCTCGGCCAGTGTGATGCACCTTTAACCTACTAATGCTAGTTCACTTACCTGAGACTCATCACTGACTGAAAAGCTTGTTATAGGATGGGCAGGAAACACAGGTAAGCATCTGAAATCACTATGATGAGCCCTTTGTAACAACTGACCTTCCTTCCTCATGGGTTTTATATTTGAATGTCTACAGATGTTTGACTTTTCTGCCAAACAGCCATCCGGCCAAAAGCAGGATGGCCCCTCCACCAGAATGTGTAGGTGATGACATTTCTCTCATATCTTGGCATCTAAACATGACACTCTATCTGGTAATAATGCACTGAGCATTGATTGCTTATGGCATGGCTCTTGGCAGAATGGGCTGTGAATGCCTGCACTATATTTTACTCCATCAACTCTTGTTATACGTGTGTCGGATAGGGAACACAGATGCTCAATGTTGAGCAGGCCCAGAAAACAACCACTGTCAAAATCCTGCCTGGGGCATCTGTATAAACACACAGCACCATCCCGAGAGTTGTGCATTTTCAAAACATCTGCCCGATCATCCCAACCAGCTTCCCTCACATTCTCAGGCTCTATCAATGCTACCACCACTTCTTTAATCCCTAAAGTTCAAGTCCATGGATTTGATTTCTTGTTCTCAGCTCATCTCCTGTGTGCTGGAGCCATCATTTATCAATAATAAGTAGTTGTATTTATTCAATACTTATTATATGTCAGGCAGACTCCATGCTAAGTGCTTTTGAGTCCTTTATCAAATAGTTGTCACAACAACTCTATACAGTAGGGCTATTTGTATTCCATTTTGCAGCTATGGAAAAGAGGTTAGAAGTAGAGCCCCAGATCCCACAGCTAGAAAGCAGAATATGGATCCAGCTTTGTCTGTCACTAAACTGTACTGTATTGCCTCCTGTGGAGCATTAATCATCATATCTTCCCCTTCTTTATTTTAAAGTTTCCAAAACATTGTCACAAGGCGTATCACTTAATCCTCCAAATAAACCAGAGAACCAGGCAGGATATGTTTTAACCCCACTGTCACAGAAGTAACTAAAGCTCAGCAATTACCTGATTTACTCAAAGCTACATGTGCCTGAGTCTTGGACTCAAATCTGATTCTTTTCACTATTCTCATAAATATGTTTGTTTTTTTTTTCATAGCAGTTATTTCTTCTTTGGAAATGACCGATATGTGAAATTTACTCAGAAGCCATTTTGGCCTACTAACTACAAAGACATTTCTGACAGGATTTTCCAAAAATGGAGGAGAATGAGTTCTCCCTTTTCCTTTTCATTCAGACACTGGGCAGTCACTGGACTGGAAACCACTGAGACGATTAAGCCTGATCCCTAAGGGAGGGGGAGTAGTGAGAGTAGATAAGCTCCAAAATCCCCCTCTCCCTGAGAGCCTGTGACTGTTTTCTCGAACCACCTTATCGTCATGATTTGGGCTGCAATAGCTCCAACTCCCTCATTCCAGGACTTCTGAAGCAACTTCAGAGCTGACTTTTCAGACCGTGCCCCCCAGTTCAGTCAGTCACCCCTGAACAGGGTGATCACCCACCAAAGTTATTCTCATCAGTGACACTATTCCCAGATCTTCCACGGCTCACTTGGCCAACCACACCCATTTGATACATCTCTGTCTGATGTTCCATGATCTGTATCCTCTATCCAAACTCAGTTTTTGCTTCAGTCAATCCAAACATTTTCCTGAGTCACAGAGACATCATGCCTCATCCAGTCTCCCAATCCTTTGCTTTCTAAGTGCTCCTCTCCTGAAATATGCTCCATTTCCCCCATATTTTTCAGGCCCAAGTCACTGATTTCAGTACAACAAACAAATATTTATTGAATTTCTCCCCCCAAAACACAGAACAAATCGAGGACCTATCTTCTACTCATGCAGTAAAGCCAGGAGGACCCAAAACAAAACAGGAAATGGCCCTGTCCTCAGGGAGGGGTACAACAAGAACCAGACGCCCTGGGCAACCATTAAGTTTTGAACACTTGATTCTACACAACTTAGCAACTAAACAGCAGCAGCAGCGTAGCTCATTCATGCTATTGTACAGCAGCAACGAACACAATATTGACAAGCAATTATACTCCAATTAAAAAAAAATAGTGCAGGTTGCACAACTGAGGTGCCTACGATTGCATATTGTGAACTTATCCCCATACACACACACACAAACACCCCACCAGTTACTCGAATTTCCAGTATTGTGGAAGAGGCACATGAGAAGTGAGGAGGGCCTGGGATAAATACCATCTCCACTATCTTCTCGGGAAAGGAGTGCTGCAAAACCAGGATTAAAGAAGCAGAGTTTGGAATCTAACCTCTTGGGTTAAGTCCCAGCTCTGCCACCAGCTGGGTAACTGCAATAGGTCACTTCATATCTCATTGCCTCAACTTTCTCAACAGAAAACTGAGGATCACTTAAAAAAAAAATACCGCTGTACACAGAGTCCTCCTTTCCCCACGGGGTTATTATAAGGACTGATTTAATACATGCCAAGTGCTCAGGACAATTCCAAACATTCGGCCATCAGTGAGTAAGTGTGAGCTATTTGGATTATCACTAATTCAGTGATCTTAGACAGATTAAATTTCCTGAGCCTCAGTTTCCTCATCTTCAAAATGAGAGCAGTGCTTACCTCTACAAGCTGGCTCTGAGAATTAAATGTGGAACCATCGAGAAAGCACCCAGCAGCTATCCCAGAAAAGGTCCCCTTATATCTGATCCAGGACCTGGATTTCTAATCCCCAAAACACACATGACATCCTTCTCCTGTCTCTGCTCCTCTTAGCAGTTCTGCCTGCCCATCATCCGTGCTACCGTGGTAAGCACTTGTATTTATCCCATAGAAAATGCTGGCCTCTTACAAATTCATCTTTAGGAAATTACGACCTAAATTACACTCAACGATTGCATAACCAAAAGACCGATCAAGTTCCTGAGCCCACGGGCAGCTCTTCCACAGCCCATCCCTGCCCATTTTGCTGAACAGTGAGCGGCAGAGAGAGGAACCGGCCCTCTCCTGCTGTGGGAGGACTAGGGGCCTCAGGCACATCGCACCGTGTAAAATCTGGTTAAGATGAATATCAAGAGCAGCCTTGAAAGCAAAAAGGAGTCAAAGCAGGTCAGACAGCCGCCAGAGGGAGTTTGGGAAGAGGAGGAGAGTCTGACTCATCAGCTCTGCCTGTGGGGATCTCAAGGAGTTTATAGGGAGCGCCAGGCTTCTGGAGTCCTGGAGCCCCACCTCTCCGTCCGCTGGCTCCAGACCTGAAGCCAGGGGCTGGTCTCAGAGGGCCCAGGACCCCCTACCATGGGGCCTGTTCCCCTACAATGATGCTGAAGAGCCCCTCCCCTAGGCGGGACAGTGATGTAAGTAGAGCAGGAAGATGCAATGGCCCCTGGGGAGACACTAAGGGTCTGCTCTGAGGTGGGCTTGGCTGTGAAGAATGGCGGTCAGGCCCAGGGGAGGAGAAGTTCCAGCACGTGTGCAAGTTTACACAGGAAAGAGCCCTGGGATTCACAGCTAGGACAGCTGGTTCCAACACACATAAGCACTTTACCTGTTCCGGCCTCTCTCCTCTCTCAGTGAGGAAAGGCCAGCGCACGGTCATCCAGAGGCTCAATGGAAAGACAGGAATCCCAAAGAGTGGAGAGGGAGGCTAGGGCATTCTACGGTGGTGCCAAGTGAGCTCCTAGTCCTGGATCCCATGCTCTGGGCAGAGCCTAAAGCTCTAATCAGACATAAACCATGCAGAAGGAGGCTGGTGGGCAGGGACGCACCTGAAACTCTTCCCTCTGACACCCACGGAGTCTGAGGCCCCTTGCCTCACAACACGAACTCCCCCACCCATCCCCCTGGCCACACAGGGAGCACACAACACTCACAACCTACAACACCGCCCCCACTTCCACTGTCGTCTGCTTATGTGTGCCAGCGTCACTGAGACAGAGTGGGGACACTTTAATCTGTCCCAATGACAGCCAAGGAAAGAAGCTAGGGCCTGTCCTGGGCCTCTCACCTAAAGGAGAAGTGGGCTGTCCAACTGCAGTGCCCGCCCCAGCATGCGGCGCTGAACCCCACGCTCTGTGCCTGCCTCAGTGAGATTCTGCTTGGAAAAAGCCTCGTGTGCCTTCCCGATCTTCTACCTCAGCAGCCTGAGAAGGGCATAGTCATGGCCTCAGAAGTTTCCACAGCTAAATGCAGGGAAAGCTGCCTGCTCTGATAGAGGGAGGCTGGCTCCAAGGGGCTGCTAATTGTGTATGAAGATGACCTTGCCTGCATGAGGTACGTGAGGTGTGCAAGTTGTGTCTTGCAGCTGAATTGCTTTAAGAAAGTATTGTTCTCCATATACAGGTTGCTAATTTCAGTTGCCTCATTGCCACGGGCCTATGCAGGCAATATGTTCAAGTCCCCTCAAGGGTAGTGAAGAAGGCACAATTTGGGATCTAGTGAGACCAGGATATATGAGTGATGGTCAGAGAGTTAACACTTTGATGCTTAAATTCCCAATTAAGTTGATAGCTCCTGCCCTGGCTCATACAGTAAAGAATGTTCCTGCAATGCAGACTTGAGTTCAATCTCTGGGTCAAGAAGATCCTCTGGAGAAAAGAGTGGCTACCTACTCCAGTATTCTTCCCTGGAGAATGCCATGGACAGAGGAGCCAGGCAGTCCATGGGGTTGCAAAGAGTTGGACACAACTGAGTGACTAACTAACACTTCACTTCACCCTACCTTATTAATTTGAGGTTTAATAAAACAACACACCAAAGTACATGATAACTGCAGCTACCATTCTTTTATCCACTATGCAAGGCACTTCCAGGTCCGTTTTCTCATTTGATCCCCACCACATTCTGTGAGAAAGAAAATATTATCCACAATACACAGTACACAGAAGAGGAATGTCAGGGAAATATGTGACTTGATTAATGTCAGGCAGCTGGAGAAGGAAGCCAAAATCAAATCCAGGTGGTGGGGATAACTCTGAAATTTGTGCATTACCCAAGACAATTCTTCCTCCTAGGCTGGCACTCCACTGTAGGCACAATGCAGACTTTGGTTCCCTGTCTTATTTTCACTCTTGAGTCTTTTCAAAAGCACAATCTGGTTACTCTCAACAAAACATATGGCAGCCTGACTCATCAAATGCTTCCCCGGTCACTAAGGGATTGAGGTGTGCTGGGTGCCATGCTCCACTCAGACATGTCATTAGGCAAACCAAACCATGTCTTAGAAGGCAGCATCCCCTGCCCAAGGATGGGGAGAGTTAATGATGACCCAATGAAAGACTAAGTTGTCAATTACCAGCTCAGGTGCAGATGGAGCCCTAGGCCTTGGAAGGCAACTTCTTTCTCTTTCCAGGAGCCTCTCTTTCTCTTAATTAGCAATTAGCCTATGACTTAGCGTTAGCAGGCAGGGCTTGAAGAAAGACTAAGGAAAGGAGAGGAAAGATTAAGGAAGGAAAAGGAAAAATTAAGGAAGGGAGAAGAAAGATTGAGAGAGGAAGAGGAAAGACAAAGGCAGTACTTTGGATGTGTTACTGCAGAGCAAGATTAGAAGGATAATTTGAGAATGTTCCTTCCCAGGGGCAGTGGCGTTGGGGAAGGGACACTAGTGATGCCTTGATGGGCTTAAGAGCATGGGTTTGGGCTTTTATGTTCATTTTATTTTTTAATTTTTTAAAAAATTTTCTATAATTTTTAAAGGTGACTTTGCATTTGCAGCTATTACAAAATATTGGCTATAGTCCCCGTGTTGTAAAATACATCCTCGAGCCTATCTTGCATCCAGTACTTTGTAACACCCACTCTCCCACCACTGTACTGCCCCTCCCTCTTCCACCAGCAACCACTAGTTTGTTCTCTGTATCCATGAATCTGTGTCTTTTTTGTTATATTCACTAGCTTAGATTCCACACACAAGAGATATCAGACAGTACTTGTCTTTCTGTCTGACTTATTTCACTTAGTATAATAACCTCCTGGTCCATCCATGTTGTTGAAAATGGTAAAATTTTATTCTTTTTTTATGGAACAGTAGTAGTGTTTTATATACACACACACACACACACATATATATACCATGTATCCAATCATCTGTTGATGGACACTTAGGTTACTTCCATATCTTGGCAATTGTAAACAATGCTGTTATGAACATTGGACTGCATTATCTATTCACATTGGCATTGGGGGGTTTTTTGGATAGGTACTCGGGAGTGAAATTGCAGGGTCATATGGTAGTCCTATTTTTCGGTTTTTTGAGAAACCTCCATACTGTTTTCCACAATGGCTGCACCAACTTACCTTTAAAAAAAAAAAAAAAGGAGCAAGATTTTTAACCAATAAAATAACCAACAACCAATAAAAGCAGTTATTTAGGGAGGCTCTCTGGGTCACTATAGCAAAGAAAGTGGATGATAACAAGTCTCATCTTGTGCTTGTGTTCAGGACTCCTACCATCACAGAAAACACTTAGATTGTATGAAGATCCTTGGGAAAGACTTTGGGTTCAACCAATTCATGGTCTAGGACCCTTGTTTAGTTCAAAAGTGTCAGGAAGACTCTGTGGGCCACAACCCTGATAGTTTCACCTGCCATCTTCATCAGGTCTGAAGTGCAGGGAAATGGTACAGTCCTTAAGGCCTCATAGCACCCATGATCACTCACTGGCTTATAGGAAGCTCTAGTCAACAACCTCTCCTTTCAAGTCACTCATTGTCTCAATAAGCGTCACCCAAGCGTGACCTGCCTCAGGTAATCAGCCATGTTTTCCAAAAGGTAAACAGGTCATTCTTCCAAATTATGGTCACTTACTTCCAGCAATGGATATTGAACCTCACATAACCCCTTACCAGGAACATACCAGAATCTGTACGGTTTCTCCCATGAGTGGTCTCTCTGGTACAAATGGTGGGAACACTGAACACTGGGGGTAAAAACTTACCTCCTAGGAAGAGAGGGATGGAGTGCCCAGAAGAACCTGCAGTGAGTCTAGGTTCACTTACAGGAGAGCAGATAGCATTACAACAGTTTGTATACCTCCAATGGGTGAAAAAATGGTTCCTACCCACTGAACCCTGCTTGTGGGAAAGTACTCACAGTTTCCCTCATCCACAGATTTAACAATAGGCTCTGTACATTTATTTTGTTTAATTACAGATAATAATCACACTCATGCCTCTTGTGTTCTCTTGTGCCTGATTCTAAAATCAACTGTTCAGTGTCTTTTTAATTTCAGCTTCCCTAACTAAGATTTAAGAGCGATTTTTCACTAACATAAAGGCAATGCAAATTCTCTTAATTGAGAAAAAGATAAACAGGAACCAGTCCATCTATACTAAATTTTCATATAAATTGAGGGACCAGAGAGAGGTGACTATAATTCTGATTGTAAGCTATTTCTTAGGAGGTAGTTTATTTTGGTTTTGGATAGCAGTTCAGTATAGAAAAACCCCTTTGCAGAGCTCCAATCAATTATTTTATTCATTAAAAAAAAGTGGGGGTTTCCTTTAAAAGCTTCTATCCTAGTGGACAGAATAAGCTGTTTTTAAGATCTCTATTCAATAAACAGAATTGTCTTTTAATAAATGGTGGCCATCGTATCAGAGAAAATAAATGTGGAGGGTATATTCAATCACTGCGTAAATCTGCTTAGTGCACCATGCCTGCTCAAAGTTCATTTGTTTACATAGTGAATTCCTTTTTGATACCCTTACCTCATCAAGCGGTTTAGAGCAGGCATGTGCTCCATTCTTTCTCTTCATAAATAGCAAAGCTACTTGGAACTCCAAAAGTGGAAATGAGTTTGTATCAGGGAAATCTTGCAGAAAAAGCATGGGCTCAGACACATCTGGGTCACAACCCAACACTGATTGACCTAGTTGAATGAATTTATGCAAATGTTTCAATTCTCTGAGCCTCAGCTTCTCATTTATAAAACAGATTGTTGTTTGGCTTAAACATTATTGGCTTAGAACACTATTTCTGATATGGTAGGTGTCAGTGAATGGGAGTTTGTGTGATTGCTACATCACCACTCTATTCAGGTATGTTAGCCAAGACTTCACATTGGATACATTTTTTTTAGGTTCTCACTAGTTATCTATTTTATATAATACAAAGCAGTGTATATATATCAATCCCAATTCATCCCATCCATCCCCTTCCCCACTTGGTATCTGGGTATTTGTTCTCTACATCTGTGTCTCTATTTCTGCCTTGTAAACAAGTTCATCTGTATCATTTTTCTAGATTCTACACATAAGTAATATTATATGATACTTGTTTTTTCCTTTCTGATTTCACTCTGTATGACAGTCTTTAGGTCTATCCATGTCTCTGCAGATGGAACAATTGTCATTCCTTTTCATGGCTGAGTAATATTCCATTGTATATATGTACCTCATNCAAAGTACTGGAGCTTCAGCTTCAGCATCATTCCTTCCAAAGAAATCCCAGGGCCGATCTCCTTCAAATTTAAAAAATAAATTAACTCTGAAGCTGTTTTATAGGAAATTGAAAAGCTCTTTCTTTATCTTCTAGTTTTCCCTTTGGTGGTGGTGGTGGTTTAATCACTTGTTGAGTCTGATTTTTGTGACCCCATGGACCATATACAGCCCACCAGGGTCCTCTGTCCATGGGATTTTCCCAGGCAAGAATACTGGACTGGGTTGCCATTACATTTTCTACAAACCTTCGGGTTTATTTTGCTCCTTCAAGATAATTAAAAACTTGGGGTACAGTCTTTGTCACTGCTATATAACATGTATCAGGCTGGCCAAAACATTTGTTTGGGTTTTTCCATAACATCTTACAGAAAAATCCGAATGAAGTTTCTGGCCAGTTCAATCGCTCTATAATGTCATGGTCCTCACTGCCCAAGATAATTTCCCAACCCAGGCCTGAAGGAATTGCAGAGTCCATGAACTAATTAAAAACATGTAAAAGTTTTCTGACCCACCCTCAAATGTTTTATTTGATCTGTTTCCAGAATTGAGGGGGGAAAAACCTTTTGTCAGATTTCATTCTGTTACAACATTACCAAGAAATTACAGTAAATATTCTTGTGATGGTTTTAGTTAGGCAAACCAACAGTCAACAGGGAGGTCCAGCTAACCCTAACTTGCATCTTTTCTGCTTCAGTTCACCTCTCTCTCTCTCTCTCTCACAGACACACACACACACACACACACACACTGGGGTCTCTGGAAAATTTAGTGCCAATGTTGAGAACGTCACCTCTGGCAGCTCTTCAAGCATTTGGTTTTACTGCCTTCTTCCTTTCCATGAGGGCTGCTGGACTCAGAACGGTTCACTGCTAATGAAAAGGCCAAGAGCATGCATGGCCTGGGGACAGTAGGGCTTCCCCAGTACAGATGAGCTTGCTTGGGTGTCTCAAAAATCCACAAACTGGATNTCTGGCAGCTCTTCAAGCATTTGGTTTTACTGCCTTCTTCCTTTCCATGAGGGCTGCTGGACTCAGAACGGTTCACTGCTAATGAAAAGGCCAAGAGCATGCATGGCCTGGGGACAGTAGGGCTTCCCCAGTACAGATGAGCTTGCTTGGGTGTCTCAAAAATCCACAAACTGGATGACTGGTGTCCCAGAGATGGCTGGAGCTGGCTTTAAAGAAAATTTTCATCAGCCCCATGAAGCCTAGACTAAGATGATCTCTTTTCCTCCACTAGGGAAGATCTGTTGGTATCTGTGGGAATCTGTGTCACTTGAGATGGGATTTTTCTTCAAGTTCCTTAACAATTTTTCTTAAGGAAGTTGGGGTGGGGGGAGTTTGCAGGAAATGATGTAATTCAGTCCTTCACTCAAGCACAACTAGTTTCCTTATCATTCAATCTTTATAAAGAATTATGTTCTTACAAAAACTGAGTATGTCACTTGTGCTTTCTTCAAGGTAGGGATAGAGGGAGGTGGCTTAAGGCACAATTATTTGCTTAGTGCTGTCTTAAACTCAGGCTCTCAAGTAAATATAGACAGCCCTTCCCCTACATAAACATGGCAGCATTACACCCTTTGCTTCACTGCCACACCCACTCAAGTTTCTGAATGGTTTTAAGAGGTTCCAACCATTGACAGTATTAGATCACTCTCTCAAGAGAAATAATTGCCCCCAAAACCAATCTGTCATCTCTTCCTACAAAGAGTAAAATGATGATGTACTTTCCATCTTTTTCTCAATTTAGCAAGAAAATGAACCTTTACAAATAAACATGCCCAATTCTCCTTCTTAGTGGAGAACAAAGTAGTTCACTTGTTTAAAATCCTCAGAAAGCTTTTACATAGCTTTTTCATAAAAGGAGGTTTCTTTCATGTTTCTTTTTCTTTTTCTAACTAGCCACATCCAAATTATTCCTTGACAAATCCTCTAGCTCAGAGACCAGAGCCAGGGTGGGGTCAGGATTTCCCAGCTAGCATTAATGCCATCAGCTGAACGTCTGGCCTAAGAGCACAGTCTTCCCATTNTCATGTTTCTTTTTCTTTTTCTAACTAGCCACATCCAAATTATTCCTTGACAAATCCTCTAGCTCAGAGACCAGAGCCAGGGTGGGGTCAGGATTTCCCAGCTAGCATTAATGCCATCAGCTGAACGTCTGGCCTAAGAGCACAGTCTTCCCATTACAGGTCGTGGTGCAGGAGATCTGTTCTGACATGGACAGCCAGATGTGTGTGCATGTCTTTTTTAGGGCTGGGACTCCACACACTGCAGTGGGCCAAAAGTATTATTCACGCCATTGTGCTGAGAAGGGTGACCAGAACCTGAGGGGCTGAGGATCCAAGAACAAAGCGGCCTTCTTGTGTGGTTGGCCTGAATTCCATTCTGTTTCCAAGCAGATGCAGATGACACAGACTTTCAGGGATGAGGCAGAAGATTGCAAGCAACACATACTCAGGATGCCTTGTCCTCACCCCGGTTTCCTTCAAACCCAGGACTGAAATGCCAGTCCTCCATGTAGGGCTGATTCTAGCTATGGGAACAGAAGAAGTTTGACAAATCAATGCCACCCCCAGGAACGAGTTGTGACATTGTTCTGGGTGGAGAGAGGAAGAACCCCTAGCAGTTTCTGCAGGCCTTCAGCTCTCCCAGATGTGGATACCAGCATCATGCCCTCCGAGGAGCATGTGTGTGCTACTACTGAGCAACTTTCACGCTGACACAATAACTACTGCGCTAAGGAAGATCTCGGAGACACTGGTTTGCACCACCTGTATGACTTAGGCAGGAGTCATTTAGCAAGTTCCACAGTAACCTAGACCACCACTGAGAAGTTTTCAAAGTAAATTCCCTAGACCAGCACCATGAACACGATCCAAGAACTTGTCAAAAATGCAGATTCTTGGCTGTCTCCCCCGAGGAACGACTGAATCCGAAACTCTGGGGTTGGAGCCCCCCAGTTCACTTCATCCATCCACATTACTCATCTGACTTGCACTTAGACATTGTATATTTTTTTCTGAGATCTTAGACAGTGTGTGTGTGTGTGTGTGTGTGTTTTTTTTCTGAGCAAAATCTTAGACATTGTGTATTTCTTTTTCTGAGCAAAATTCTTGGATACAATTTATATGGGATTACTTTGCAAGGGAAAGAAGAAAGAAAACTTTGAAAATATTAACCATGACATTATGATAGATATATTTTATGTGTATAAAACCAAAGCTTTTAGAAGCCCACATACTAACTTATCTGTGGTGCCTGCCCTTGTAGGTGATGGCAAACATGGTCAGAAAAGAGACTGTGGTACCCTATACACCAGAAAACACTTGCAAAAATGACACTCAAAATCAGAGTTCATTGATTAATTGCCATATGTGTAGGTCAAGTTTATAAGTAGCACTGAAACTATAGGATAGTGCTTCTTCGAGAGCCCTTGGACTTGACATTTCCTTGCAAAGTGTGGGCACACTGATAACTAAAGAAATATTTTCTCCAAAGCCTCTGGATTCAAAGACCACTAAAATGCCTTGAAAGTTCAAAGACCCTCATCTCAGTCTTGACTGGGTTTGGCTGGAGCCTACAGTGCGGGTTTAATCCCCAGGGCCCTCGTTAATTTGTTTGAAACAAGAATCAAGATTACATCCACAGCCAGTTCCTGGCACACCTGCTGTTGGGTCCAAATCTTTGGCCAAGGATGGGTACGTGACTAATGCTCCCCATGTTCTAAGATGATCAGTCCCAGGCTTCACTCTTGTTACTGGAACAATGAAACCAAGTCTGTGCAGCAAAACACAAACACCACGTGTTCTAATACTTGATGCTATCCCACAAAGCCACCCTTACAAACTAAAAGTCTGCTTGCCTCTAGGATGTTTGATGATGGCCGCTGTGTTTTGGACTGTTCCTTGGGCAAATTTGAATTCAGGAACCAATGTCATCCATGTCACTTCACCTGCCAAGAATGCCAAGGGGATGAGCCTTCCAACTGCACCTCCTGTGGAGTAGGTGAGAGAGTCTGGTTGCTCATTTCTTCCCCTTCCTTCAACTTGCTCTCCCACTGGACATTACTTTGTTTGACTCAGCAGCCTCATCTCTGGGGACGAGGCAGGTGAGATTAGACAGCTGTTCATTAAAGAGTATGTAGAACCTTGAAGTTTCTGTTTATTGTCAGAACATAAGTTCACACTGCTAGAGACACAGACCTACTTCCCCTGAGGAGGTGAGAGAGAAGCTAAGAGTGTTTTCCAGAGAAGGGGAAAGTAAGGGCATGCAAACATGATGACAGGCATGAGCTAGACAGCAAAGCTAAGCTTCACTGAAGTGAAGGAAAAAAGCTAGGAAATTAAGAGAGACACATTCAGTCTTCAGGAGAAACAGCCTCAGAGAGGCTGTGTCAGGGTCTCCGCAGCCCTGAGTGATGCCATTTAAAAGCTGTCAGAGCCCTGTGGGATGGCAGGGTAATCTTTTCCAAACGCAAATATGACCTTTCCTGTCCCAGACCGTCACAATTCTAAAGTTTCTGCTGTCAATAAATTATGTTCTGTGATAACTCTGGTCCTCTGCAGTTTGACCGTTGACTGTTCTCTAGTCTCCCTACATCTGCTGCTGCTGCTGCTGCTAATTCGCTTCAGTCGTGTCCGACTCTGAGCAACCCCAGAGACGGCAGCCCACCAGTCTCCCCCGTCCCTGGGACTCTCCAGGCAAGAACACTGGAGTGGGTTGCCATTTCCTTCTCCAGTGCATGAAAGTGAAAAGTGAAAGTGAAGTCGCTCAGTCGTGTCCGACTCCTAGTGACCCCATGGACCGCAGCCTACCAGGCTCCTCCATCCATGGGATTTTCCAGGCAAGAATACTGGAGTGGGGTGCCATTGCCTTCTCTGTCCCTACATATGCCTGTCCCCAAATTTGACTTCATGAGGGACTGATTTATATTTTATATAATTAAATTTACTTATCTTTTATTGAAGGATAATTGCTTTACAATATTGTGTTGGTTTCTGCCAAACATCAATATAAATCAGCCATAGGTATATCTATGTCCCCTCCCTCCTTGAACCTCCCTCCCAACTTCTTCCCCATCCTTGGTTGTTATAGAGCTCTGGTTGGAGTTCCCCGAGTCATACAACAAATTCCCACTGGCTACCTATTTTACATATGGTAATGAACATGTTTCTATGTTACTCTCTCCATACATTCCACTCGCTCCTTCCTCCCACTCCCCATATCCATAAGTCTGTTCTCTATGTCTATGTCTCCACCGTTGTCCTGGTTCAGGGACTGATTTATATTTTATTTGCCCTACACTTAAAAAATTTGAATGAAATTGGGAAATTTAAAAAATCTTTTCTCTTGAAAAACTGGAAGATTTGGCAACAGTGCGCCTTCTGGTCCTCAAATGATTGACTAGAGACCTCCAGGCTGCTCTCCATTTGCCATAGTCCCCACCCCTCCCAGCTGTCTCACTGATCCTGAGGCTGTCTGGTACCATCATCATGACATTTACATGGTTTTACTGGTGGGAAAGAATTACTTAGCTTTATTCTTGCTTGTCATAAAAGAAAGAAAAATGAAGAATAAATCAATAGTTTCATGCATGTGCAGAAAAATGAGGNTGGTACTCAGGATTGTTTTTCCGTTGGGGCCGCATGCAGAATCTTTGGCTGGGGCATGTGGGATCCAGTTCCCTGACCAGGGATTGAACCCAGGTCTCCTGCATTGGGAGTGCAGAGTCTTAGCCACTGGACCACCAAGGAAGTCCCCCAGGCTGGGCTCTGCTTCTAGAAGAAAGTGGGATGCATGCTGGGCAGATCAAAACAACTGGTGTCCCCTGGAAAGCTGCTCTGATGCAAAAGATGAAGCTGCAAGCTGAAAGAATTAACAGGGAGATCACCAAGGCAAGGGGCGCTCGGTGCCGTGAACGCCGGGCCGCCTTTGAGCACTGGGTAGGGGGGCCATGGGCAGAGAAGGGAGTGGTCGGTGGGCTAGGGAGTTAGGGAGAGCCAGGGTAACTTATAGGTTGTTCTTTAAAACTCTTGGCCCAGCTTCTGGCTGATCTTGATAGCCATCTCACAGCACTCAGGCCATTTTCTCCCTGTTCTGGAAACCCAGGGAGTCCACGGGGTTTGATGAAATGGCCCAAGGAGGACCGTTCCGGACCAGATACGCAGACTTCTCTGTGGTCCTCAGGCCTCCACCTGACCCGTTTGCCGAGTTGCACTTGCTGCAGTTCCAGTTCCGGCTTGTATTTCAGATGCAACGGGGGAAAGGACGAACACCTTCCAGACGCCTTCTGTGGCGCCCGCTGTGCGTCTGTTTTCTGATTTAATGCTCGCCACCGGTCTGCAGGGCGAGTATCAACCCCATCTGGCCATCTGAGCTGCTGAGAGGGACAAGTCCCAGAGGCAGGATTTGAACCCAGGACCAGAGAGCTGCCTGCGGTCCCATGTGCCTCCCCGCTGGTCGCTTCAGCTCAGACGGGTCCTGTGACTTCTCTGGGTCTTCCCGTCTGCAGATCAGGGAGGTGAACACTCGAGGAGGGTCATTTCCAGCCCTAGTGAAACTGTTCAGGAGCATCGCAGACAGTCCCAGAGAGCCCAGGGCAGGCCCAGCTGGCCCAGGCTAGGCCCACGGTGAGGCCGCCTCCCAGCCCCAGCTGGAGACGCCCGAATGGAGTGGCTTTCCGCAAGGGGCCAGCCAGCTGGGCACAGGCAGGAGGCAAGACCCGAGCCTGCGAGTCAGCCCNGCAGACAGTCCCAGAGAGCCCAGGGCAGGCCCAGCTGGCCCAGGCTAGGCCCACGGTGAGGCCGCCTCCCAGCCCCAGCTGGAGACGCCCGAATGGAGTGGCTTTCCGCAAGGGGCCAGCCAGCTGGGCACAGGCAGGAGGCAAGACCCGAGCCTGCGAGTCAGCCCATGTCTCCCTGGCCCCAGAGGCGGCGGGGACAACCGTGTCTGAGCCCCTGGCCCCCACCCCCAGAGGGATCCCCCCACGAGAGAGGCACTGCCGCGCAGACTTCTGCGGCCATCAGGAGTACGTGCTCAGACACACACACGCAGACTCTGCAAACAATGCAGGGAAATAAAGTTCTCACAGGAAACAGTATCATATTGACTCACGACAGATCCATCCATAAAACAAACCCCGGGTACCTGGGGCTGGCTCAGAGAACGGCCGCCAGGGAGATAGCAGGCAGGCCGCTCTCTCCTGGGCCCCAGGAGGAAGTGGGTGCCGCCAGGGGGAAGAGCAGCTTCCCCTGGCCACTGTGACACTGGCCCAGGATCTGAGTTATTTGTCAGAGAGAGAGAGAGAGAGAGGGAAAAAAAATGATTTTTCGAAAGAAGCGCAAGTCCCAAAGCATTACAGCCTCTTTGCCTTGTCACAAGGAGCTGTGTTGCAAAAACCCTTCTCAATAGCATGGGATTTTGCAAGTGATTTTCTATGTCAGTGCAGAAAATATTACCGTCTCCAGAGGCCTGTGTCTTCATCAGCCTTTGCTCAGCACAGCAGGCTCAACTGTTGCCAGGGTAGAAAGAGGTGTTGGTCCAGTATGTTCTCAGATTTGGGAAGGCAGTTTGGTGCATGTGCAAGCCCTCAGGCGGACCGAGGCCTCTGGCTATATGTCGTCTACATGTTTGGAGCCTCAGTCTCCTCATCTGCAAAATGGGTCCGCCTTGAGACCTCAAGTAAAAAAAAGGTGGGTTTAACACACAGCACAGCATTTGTTTTCCTGCCCCTTTGTGAGAAGTACCTTGGAAAAGTGACTTGGGAATCTGAAGACCTTCATCCGATTCCTGCCTCTGCCCTTTCTTAATCCTGGGAGCGTGGGCAAGCCCCTGCCCCATTTCTGTATCTTGGTTTCCTCCTCTGGAAAAGCAAGAGTCTAACCAGGGATGACCTGCATGCCTCCCAGGGTGTGACGCAGCTGTTGGGGGAGCAAGAGTTATCAACTGGGACATTGGGTCATGAGGGGTTCAAATACCAAGGAAGTGGCAGCTGGAGTGTTTGGGTTGTTGCGGTCTCGGCTGAGCCCTGGACATGGTTTCACATTTCCGTCCCTTGTGTATGCTTTTCTAATTCATAGATTTTTCCTTTTCTTAGCTTCCAACAAACTCCTATTCATCCTTCAAAGCCCAGCCTCTTTGTCCCCTTTTCTGTCCGACAGCCCTGAACTTCCTGCGAACAGTTGCTTTCTCTTCTGTGCTTCCACGGTGCCCCGTCCTTCTCTCTGTCATGATAGCTATCACGCTGTCTTATCATTTACTTCTTTATAGATGTCTCGTGTGTGGAAACAACAAGCTTAATCAGTTAGGAGTTGATTCCTGAGGTTTTTTGCTCCAGACTTTTAAAATTTCCTCAATCTGATTGGATCTGCAGAAGGAAATTTTCTTCTCCAAAATGGTGGCAGTGTGGATTATTGCTCTGTAAGACACGTCTGAAGACGCCCGCATGTACAAACCAAGTGTCCCTTCAAGGGAGACAACTTTGCCTTCAAGCTTTAGAAGCTTGTCTTTCTGTCAAACAGACGCCAGGCAGGTCTGCACTAAAGGCAGCTAATGTGTGCCAGCATTTTTAAGAGGTTTTAATGTGTAACTGTTTAATTCTTCCAGGGAGACGTTTTGTAGGTCACGGGGATGTTTTGTAAATATTCTGCTTCTTGTGTGTTGGAGGTCAAGTGTCAATGAGAAATCAGAGCCCCAACGCCCAGCTGTTTTGCCGCCCCCAAGTCAGCTCCGAGGATGAAATAGAGGATGTATTTCAGCCCTAAGGAGTGAACTCCTTGAGATGGATGTCTGTCAAGCAGCGTCGTCTAGAGCACTTCCTAGAAATCTTGACCCGTCTCTGTCAGTGGGGAAGGCTAANGAGCCCCAACGCCCAGCTGTTTTGCCGCCCCCAAGTCAGCTCTGAGGATGAAATAGAGGATGTATTTCAGCCCTAAGGAGTGAACTCCTTGAGATGGATGTCTGTCAAGCAGCGTCGTCTAGAGCACTTCCTAGAAATCTTGACCCGTCTCTGTCAGTGGGGAAGGCTAATTAAAAGGAAATAAAAGACTAGTGTCCAGGAGATTCCAACGTGCTGAAAAAACAAAGGCAGCCAACCTGGAAACCGAGAGCTGAGTCAGCTGTCCGCTTCGTTCTGTCCGGCTCCCCCACCCACCCCGCCGCCCAAACACTCTTCCCTTCGCCTATTTCCCACCCCCAGCACCTGCCTGCCCCTGTTTACCCCCGAGGGGTCAGCGGAGACAGCCTGTGAAGCTGAGGCCATCACCCAGGCCCGGACAGGAGTGCAGACCCCTCCAGGGCTACTGTGCTTCTTCCTCATCCCGAGTCTCACTCGGAGCAGGGCAGCTGACCGTGTGATTCAGAGGGAGGAGGGGGAAATGCAAGGTAAAGCGACCACTGCCCCTCGCCCTCCATCAGAATGACTGAAACTAAGAANCCACACACACAAGCCTCTCCCAACTCTTTGTAGAAACTTCACCTCTTGCTGAATTGTAACTTTGTTAAAGTTAGGTCTGAATCCTTTTGAAAAGGCAGAAGGCTAGCTCTATTGGTGAAAATTCACTCTAGACTCTCACCCCAGTTTATCCTCTACCAAACTGAACCCGAAGCTAAATTCTACCAATTATACAGTAGCTGCAGTAAGCAAAATGTTGAAGTAAACTTTATAAAGTTTATTTTCAGAGTCCCCAGCCTTTCCTTCTTCCTTCCCAGCAATCCTGTTCCCATCCTGCCTGCAATCTTCGACCTTCTTTTCCTCTGGCAAACATCCAATGACTTCACGTTGGTCCACCCTCCCTTCTAACAAAATCAGCTGCCAAGAAATACTCTGCAAACAATTAATTACTCTTCAGTATAAATGAAAGCCAACCTGAACCTCTCTGGGAGTTCTTTGCTTTTTAACTTTCGTCTCACACTGCTGACGTGAAAGGTTTTGGCACCTAACAAAAATATCAGCCCTTCTACTATCAGAACCAGCTTCTCCTACATATCATTACAGGAACTTAAATTCTGAGACTCTGGGCAAGTAGCCAAAATTTTATGTATGATATGCAAATCACTGAGGTATCCAAATTATCACCCAAAGCTAAGTGAGCTGCCATGCTGTCAAGCTATTAGAAATATGATCAAATCTTGGCATAATCCTAACCCAAGCAGGTGGGGAAAGCCTGCCATTTTGAAGGTGCCTAAGTGACTTCCTTTTGCACAGTCCATGTATTTTAAACAAGACCCTTTAAATTTCTGTCCTTTAAGCCCAAATTATAATACCCAAAGGGTTCAAATAACAAAGCCATATCTGAACAATCAAAATAGAATTAAATAACATTTCTTCTAATATCTGAAATCATCATCATTCATTTTTAAGATTGTTGATCCAGTTGGATATGTTTGAAAAACAGGAATGTTGACAAATATGAAGTCACTCATTCATTCAATCACTCAATAAGTATATATTTAAAACTCATAACCATATGCCAAACTGTCCCCAAGCCTCTGGATCCTGAGTTGACATCAAGGGAAGGTGCAGGGGATGGACAGGAGGGTGGAGGATAGGCTGGGCTTGTCATTGCTAGCCTTCACATCTTACTACCTACGTTTGGGAAGGCTAGCACTCTGTAAAGCAGGATCTTTTCTCAGTGAGTCATGGTGGACTGAAAAGAACACAACTTGCAAAGTTGACCTTTGTGTAGTCTCTTGAGATTCCAGGTCCCACCAGATTAGGATTCTGTGCTCCAAACCTTGATCTGTAGCTGTAGAATCACCAAATGCACGTTGCATCCTCACAAACACACCTTTCCTTTAGAGGATAATGTTCTTCCAGGTCTAACTTGGAAACTGCAAACACTTTTCTTTTTTAACCACCTCTTTGGAGGCTCTCTTTATATACCTTGTTCTGTAAGGACCAGCAGACTTCTGGCATGAAACTGCCATCAGAAAAAAAGGGCGCTTCAGAGTTCGTAATTCAAGGGTGTGGTTTTTAAATTGTATTTCAAATAGGACTTTAATTAAATAAGAAAATTAGGTTAAAACCTTTTTAAAGTGCCTAGTTTACAGGTTAAAAAAAAAAACAGCTGATTGTTGGCAAATTTATGTGGTTCAGTTTAATATTATTCTGACTTTTGGATTTTGCACTTGTAACATGAGGTCAGCACTATCTTTAGAAATCTGGCAGCCTTACTTCTCAAAGGTCAATGGTTCAGGATCTTCATGTGTAAATCACGTGATGAGTGAGCTCTAGACCCAGATATTTTCTAAACTAGAAGCACATGGGAGACCTGATTCACAGAAGACAGATGCCCTGGGCACACGCAGCACTAGTGAAAACTCCAGGGAATCAGTGGGGATGGGGTAGAGGCTTTCAGGTGCATCTACATGAATCTTGTGTATTTAAGTGTGTGATTAGAACTGATTAGAATCCTTTTGCATTGATTATGATAGTTTGCATCCATTTCTCCAGTGGCAACATTGGATTCTCCACAGGAGCAAATTCCCAGTCTCATACTGGAGGTACTGCCGATTCTTTCCTTGTAGAGTCCAATGTTGACAGGACTTCCAGGAATTCATGCAAAGCAGTGAAAGAGGGGTGTTTGGTTGAGAGCTTCAGTAGGCTGTCAATACAGGAGTTGGTAGTTGTGTAAAAATTCAGTCCTTAGACAAGACAAGCATGTGATTTTGATAACAGAATTCAAAATCATTCTAAAAGATTGCACTATCATAGAAATGCATCAAGCACTTGTTTATTCTCATGGGATCTTTCTAGTCACCAACTCAGAGCTTCCACTGACACCAAAAGGAGTTCAAGGAAATCTTTTCAACTAAAAGTTCAAAGAGACTGCATTTTTCATTCAATCCATTCTTATCTCCTTGATCTGCTAGGAGTAAAAACACTTGGTCACATCTTTTAAACAAAATGTCTTTAGCTATTGTTATCTTCATAGTTAATTTTGTTCACTTTCCCTCTTTTCATTTTGCTCCTTTCTCTTTAGATAAGCATGGCCGAGAGCGGTTCCTGTACCTGGGGGAGTGTCGAGAGAGCTGCCCCCCAGGCTACTACCCTGAGGAGGGCCACACCTGCCAGCCCTGCCCAGACAACTGTGAGCTCTGTCGCAGCACAAACGTCTGCACACGATGTGTGCCCGGCTACTTCATGGTGCCCTCCAATCACACCTGCCAGAAGTTAGAATGTGGACAAGGTAAAGCTGCCTTGGAGCCACTGCAGACAAAAGGGGCTGTACCCTGGATGCCCCAGAGACTTGAATATCTACCTGGTGCAGTGGTCGCACCTGGATGATTTCCCGCGACTCTACACCACAAGTGGGGACAGTGACACCTACCCTGCTCTCTTTCCCCAAGCGTTTGCTTAGACACAATCCAAGGACTAAGGAATGCAGCTAATCACATACACAGAAGGTGAACTCCAGTGGAGGGTTTATGGGAAAGGTAAAATGGAGAGAAAATCAGATTAGAGTTCAAATGTCCTGGCCAACAATTTTCTCCTTCCCAATCACTAGTTATGAGACCCTGGGCAAAATCAATCTAATTTCTCCATGCCTTGGTTTCTTCACTTGTGAGAGGGAGAGCACAGCACGCTCTGGCTTGCTTGCTGGCAGGAGCCAGTGAGAGTGGCCCTACTTAAAATGACCTGGAAATATAAAAATGTTCTGGGAATATATGTGTTACTGTTATTGTTCAATTCCTACTTA
>SJYA01001333.1:1835075-1865537 GCA_006410615.1 Neotragus moschatus
AAAAAAAAAACAGCTGATTGTTGGCAAATTTATGTGGTTCAGTTTAATATTATTCTGACTTTTGGATTTTGCACTTGTAACATGAGGTCAGCACTATCTTTAGAAATCTGGCAGCCTTACTTCTCAAAGGTCAATGGTTCAGGATCTTCATGTGTAAATCACGTGATGAGTGAGCTCTAGACCCAGATATTTTCTAAACTAGAAGCACATGGGAGACCTGATTCACAGAAGACAGATGCCCTGGGCACACGCAGCACTAGTGAAAACTCCAGGGAATCAGTGGGGATGGGGTAGAGGCTTTCAGGTGCATCTACATGAATCTTGTGTATTTAAGTGTGTGATTAGAACTGATTAGAATCCTTTTGCATTGATTATGATAGTTTGCATCCATTTCTCCAGTGGCAACATTGGATTCTCCACAGGAGCAAATTCCCAGTCTCATACTGGAGGTACTGCCGATTCTTTCCTTGTAGAGTCCAATGTTGACAGGACTTCCAGGAATTCATGCAAAGCAGTGAAAGAGGGGTGTTTGGTTGAGAGCTTCAGTAGGCTGTCAATACAGGAGTTGGTAGTTGTGTAAAAATTCAGTCCTTAGACAAGACAAGCATGTGATTTTGATAACAGAATTCAAAATCATTCTAAAAGATTGCACTATCATAGAAATGCATCAAGCACTTGTTTATTCTCATGGGATCTTTCTAGTCACCAACTCAGAGCTTCCACTGACACCAAAAGGAGTCCAAGGAAATCTTTTCAACTAAAAGTTCAAAGAGACTGCATTTTTCATTCAATCCATTCTTATCTCCTTGATCTGCTAGGAGTAAAAACACTTGGTCACATCTTTTAAACAAAATGTCTTTAGCTATTGTTATCTTCATAGTTAATTTTGTTCACTTTCCCTCTTTTCATTTTGCTCCTTTCTCTTTAGATAAGCATGGCCGAGAGCGGTTCCTGTACCTGGGGGAGTGTCGAGAGAGCTGCCCCCCAGGCTACTACCCTGAGGAGGGCCACACCTGCCAGCCCTGCCCAGACAACTGTGAGCTCTGTCGCAGCACAAACGTCTGCACACGATGTGTGCCCGGCTACTTCATGGTGCCCTCCAATCACACCTGCCAGAAGTTAGAATGTGGACAAGGTAAAGCTGCCTTGGAGCCACTGCAGACAAAAGGGGCTGTACCCTGGATGCCCCAGAGACTTGAATATCTACCTGGTGCAGTGGTCGCACCTGGATGATTTCCCCCGACTCTACACCACAAGTGGGGACAGTGACACCTACCCTGCTCTCTTTCCCCAAGCGTTTGCTTAGACACAATCCAAGGACTAAGGAATGCAGCTAATCACATACACAGAAGGTGAACTCCAGTGGAGGGTTTATGGGAAAGGTAAAATGGAGAGAAAATCAGATTAGAGTTCAAATGTCCTGGCCAACAATTTTCTCCTTCCCAATCACTAGTTATGAGACCCTGGGCAAAATCAATCTAATTTCTCCATGCCTTGGTTTCTTCACTTGTGAGAGGGAGAGCACAGCACGCTCTGTGCTTGCTTGCTGGCAGGAGCCAGTGAGAGTGGCCCTACTTAAAATGACCTGGAAATATAAAAATGTTCTGGGAATATATGTGTTACTGTTATTGTTCAATTCCTACTTATACTGCGAGAAGGGAATTAAAAAACAATACATATGGATTTTGCTCTTGTTCATGTAAAATGCTGCAGACTTTCTCTGCTGTATAAGAATTATGCCTGGTCTGGTACTGAAGGAGCTTTAGCACATTTCTAGAATAATGAAGACCTCTTTCTTTTTTCTTCTTAATGCTTACTAAGGTTGTGTGTGTGTGCTAAAGTACTTCAGTCATGTCCAACTCTTTGCGACCCTATGGACTGTACCCCACCAGGCTCCTCTGTTCAGGGGATTTTCCAAGCAAGAATACTGGAGTGGGCTGCCATGCTCTCCTCCAGCAGAGGAGATCTTCCCAACCCAGGAATCAAACCTGCATCTTTTAAGTCTACTGCATTGCAAGGCAGGTTCTTTACCACTACTATCATCTGGGAAGTCCTACTAAGGTAGTATAGAATTTAAAACTTTTAAAAAAGTATTTATGACAACAGACAAGGAGACAGAGCTTCATCATTTTATATACCCAACCACATTTTCAAAACAGAACTTACTTCTTTAATAGATACAGCACACCAACTGGATTTCAAAACTAGTTGCAGGACATACAGTCTAACGCTGTTCTACTTATAGCCAATCAAGCTAATCCAATCTACTAAGTATTTATTAAATTAATGGAGATAAAAAATGTGGGTGGCATACTTATCTCCAAAGCATGGTTTGGGGTTTCATAACTGCTCTACAATTTGCTTGAAAATCAGCTACACACCAACATATTTTTATAGCAATTATTTGTGTTTCCATTCAGTGAAAGTAAAGTGAAATTGTGCTTTTTAAATTTCTCTTTATATTGTGTAGGTGAAATCCAAGATCCAGACTATGAAGAATGTGTGTCTTGTGAAGAAGGGTGTCTGGGATGCAGCTTAGGTATGTCATCTTCCCTTTTGCTTAGAGTTGAAACAACTGTGTCCTTCACACATCCTCTCCTGTCACTCCTTCAACAGGGACTCTTGTCATTGTTGTCATCATCAATATCCACTATGTAGGCCAACTCTGACACAAACGTGGTTACCGGGAGAGATACTCCCTTTTGAGGCAATGGATAGGTCACTTGTCTTTATGAAACTCAACTTTAGGAAAGGACAATCACACAAGAAGGAAGTAGCATTTAGAGTCAAGAGATTTAAAGATAAAATATTATTTTTTTAGAAAGCAAAAACAGATCTATACTAAGTAATGAAAGTATTAAAATCTAAAAGATGAACAATTCCCAGTGTTTCTTATGAAGAGACAAGAGCTGGTCTTTCTTGCAGAGAGCAAGGATAAATGTTTTGACAATCTTGATTTCACTTTTTTGCCCATTTCGGACCATATTTGCCCATTCCCAGCTCATTTGCTCATTTTCCCAGCTGAATTTTGTGGTCTCTTTTTACACCTTTGCTATCGTGTATTATGTGTCCATGCTAACATGTTTGTGCATCATGGATAGAGGGGTGTGTGCCTGTGTGTGCGCGTATGTTTGTGTGTGTGTGTACATGCATGTGCATGTGTGTAAAATCTCAAGCCTATGATTTTGACTCTTAAAAGTTTAAAGGGATGGATGAATATGTGTGGACTTATTTAGGATCAGTGAGAATCTTGGCATGGGGGTGGGAACAGTGACAACAGTGCATTGTACCACCCCTCCCCTAGTTGATTCAGTTAAAGATGAAACTGAGCCATCTTCCCTGGGAAACAAATTCCACAGAAGATCCCAGCCATCTAGAGACTCAAAGTTCAAAAGAATCAATCTGAAAAAAAAAAGAGCTACATTAGATAGTTTGGTTCACTTTACAAAGCGCTGTTAAAAGACTACATTCACTGCTTTAAGAAACTTTGTCTACTGTGTGCAAAGTGTTGGCCATGGCAGAGGGAATTCAAAGGCCATGTGATGGAGACCGNAAAAGAATCAATCTGAAAAAAAAAAGAGCTACATTAGATAGTTTGGTTCACTTTACAAAGCGCTGTTAAAAGACTACATTCACTGCTTTAAGAAACTTTGTCTACTGTGTGCAAAGTGTTGGCCATGGCAGAGGGAATTCAAAGGCCATGTGATGGAGACCGCTGTAAGGACCCCTCTGGCTGTTATAAGTGGCACACCTGGAACCATGTCTTTTACAGGTCAACCTGCCAGAGTAGAGAGAGCTACACAGTGCAGCAGGATTACAGGAAAGGGAGGCATAGAGTGACGCAGAACAATCTGCTAATTTCTAAATTGAAAATTTCTCTTAATTTATAAAATCTCTAAATGTTGGACCTTGTTTATTCTGGGACTGCCTTAGCTGAAATCAATCATCTTATTTCTGAAACTTTCATTAATCTTTCCAAATGAATTCTTTTTTCTTGTCTCTCCTTGTTTGCAGGCCAATGATCATACCTTTTACTGATGATTTGTGTCATATTTGGTGTGTACATATCTTTCTGCTTAGAGAGTAAACTATCAAGACTTGCAAACAAACTCTGTGACTTATATACTCTGCTCCCACTAGAACCAGCAGCATGTCTAAGGTATAATAAAAGCACAATAAATGTGCAAACCCTTGAGAGTTTCCCAAATTCAAAACAGAGATGCATGGCTCAGAACACAAAGGGATTTAGATATATTTTCTCTAGTCAACTTGTGTTTATGGGCCTTTCTTCAGGCTGAAAACAGTATTTTACATAATACCATTTTATTCTAAGAGGATTTAATGCCAAATTCTTTGTCTTTCTAACCAATACCTTAAATGGAAATTTTAAATAAGATAAATCTACATAAGTGTCCTACATTATGTCTCTTCATTAATTGAGAGGATGAGCAAATAGAATCATTTTTACACTTGACACTTAACTATAACCTAAGATTTGGGGCCCATACCTACATCACCACTGACTTAATGATTGATTTTAATCAAATTGTATAAGATCTCTTTACTTCCTTATCAGTAAAATAGAGGTTAATATGCCTTTATCTTGGCTCAGAAATGGATGAGAAAACTGATTAATATCTGCTTACTAAAATAGTGGTAGTTCCTACTCTTGGGGGGAAATATACATGAATTTGAAAATTTTTAAGTAACTGCAAAAAGAAAAAAAAAAGACTATTTAAACTAAGTGTCAGTTAAGGGGATAAATATATGTACCAAGTGAATTTAGCAAAGCAGGAAACCCCCAGGCACTCAAGTGATTAAGGAAGGCTTCCAAGAAAATGGGACTTGACAAAAGTCTTAAGAGTTTCCATGGAATTAAGACAAATAAAAGAACAGGGTTGCACCATGCAGGGGCTTTAGAACTAGACAAGTGCAAGGAAAAAGGTTTGGAGGGAAGAATTTCTGCCATGGATTAGACTGTACTGATTTTGCAGAAGGAACATAAGGCTATAAATATAAGGGAATAAGTAAAGAGAAGTCTAGAGAAGTGGATGAAAACCATCACTGGAATTCTGGACTCATAAGTTTAAAAGTATTCTGTGGCTAGAAGGGAATAATTTGAAGGTTCTTACAGGGAAAAAATGCTTTTTAAAGAGGTGTTTTAAGAAGATTAATCTCGTAACTATGATAATTATTAATATGTTCAGGGTAGCTGACAGGGAGTGAGGCTGTAGGCAGAGAAACCAGCTCGATGACTATTTCAGAATTCCAGGTACAAAGTAACAGGAGCCAGAAAATTATGAAGAGAGAGACAGGTTTTAAAAATCACATGAAACAAATAGCCCTTAAGCATAAGAAAAGACCCTTCAGTCATTATGTGGGAAATGCAAATTAAAACTACTGTAACATACTATTTCCCACCTATCAGACTGGCAAGATTTCAAAAGCTTGTAACACACTGTACACGCAAGGCTATAAGAAAGCAGTCTCACTTGTGACTGATGGTACAACTACCATTGAAGAACAGCTGGCAGTAAATAACACAATCACACATGAATTAATCCCTTGACCCCATGACACTGCTTCTAGGAATCTGTCCTGAGGATATGCATCCACAAACTCAAAACAACATATTCGATATGTTATTCACTGTGGTATTACTTGTGGTATAGTTAGTGTCAGTCACTCAGTAGTACCTGACTCTCTGCTACCCCATGAACTGTCCCCCACCAAGCTCCTCTGTCGATAGAATTCTCCAGGCAAGAATATCAGAGTGGGTTGCCATTCCTTGCTCCAGGGGATCTTCCTGACCCAAGCATCAAACCCGAGTCGCCTGCACTGCAGGCAAATTCTTTACCATTGGAGCCACCAGGGAAGCCTATATTTGTGGTATAAATATTTTATAAACTATTTTAAATGGCATAAATGCCTTTTTGTGGAAGAAATTCATTGAATCAACTAAAGGACACATACTAATGGAAACTGAATGAACTAATGGACATTGAATCAACTAAATGACATATACTCTTTTATGCAACCATAAAAGCACAAACATCTCTACGAACTGACAGTGATTTTACGATATACTGTTAAGCAGAAGGCAAAGTACAAAAGAACATACGTAGCATGCCATCTTTTTGGTAAGAAAAGATGGTTAAATAAGACATTTGTGTGTGTATATACATTTTTTACTTAGTTTAAGATAAGAAACACAGAACAGATAAATCAGAAAGTAATGAAAATGCTTGTGTGTGTGTATGCTCAGTCATGTCCAATTCTTTGTGATCCCATGATGGTAGCCCACCAGGCTCCTCTGTCCATGGAATTTTCCAGGCAAGAATACTGCACTGGATTGNGCAGTTTTCCATGTGAAAACCCATGTGTGTGTATGTGCTTAGTCACTCAGTCGTGTCCGACTCTTTGTGACCCCATGGACCATAGCCCGCCAAGCTCCTCTGTACATGGGGATTCTCCAGGCAAGAATACTGGAATGGGTTACCATGACCTCCTCCAGGGTCCCAACCCAAGGATAGAATCCAAGTCTCCCACATTGTAGGCAGATTCTTTACCATCTGAGCCACCAGGGAAGCCCATGTATACTGGAGTGAGTAGCCTATCCCTTCTCCAGGGGATCTTCTTGACCCAGGAATTGAACCAGGGTCTCCTGCATTGCAGGAGGATTCTGCACCAGCTGAGTCACCAGGGAAGCCCCCTCAAAACTCATAAGGCCAGTCTAATCATGAGGAAAACATCAAACAAATCTCAATAGTGGGATATTTCATGAAATACCTCATTAGTACTCCTCAACATTGTTAAGGTGGTAAAACAAAGTCTGGGAAACTGTCATAGTCAAGGGGAGCCTAAGGAAACATGAGGCTAAATATAATATGGTATCCTAGATGGGATCCTGGGACAGAAAAAGACAATAGGTAAAAACTAGGGAAATCTGAGTCTATTATGGATTTCAGTTAATAATAATCTCATCGTCCTCGTCATAAAGGGCATAAGGTACTATCCAGTGTGTTGGAAATATTCTCTGTCTTGACTGTCAGGGGTGATTATATGACTGTATGCTTGTCAAAATTCATAGAACTGCACACTTGAAAGGGGCAAATGTTACACAATAAAAATTGTATTTCAATACATGTGACTTAGAAAGAAAAGGATAACATTACAATGGACCTACCAAGGCCCCTCTTTCCCATTTCCACATAGTAAAACCATGACAGTCAACTAATTACTAGCATTTATTGACACTTACTTGTGTTCTAAGAAGCAAGTGTAATTATCATTCTCACTTTTCAGATGAGGAGATTAAGCTCAGAACAGTTAAGCAACTTATGCAAGATAACAGGGCTGGTGACCATAGGACCAGGACTTGATTCTGGATAGCTCAAGATCAAAAGCCATGTGCTTTACAACCACTCTCTCTGTACCTTTTAATGTTCTTCCCTTGTGATTCTATAGCAAAGAGTCTTATGCTTTACGGGATTATAAAAAGATTTTTAAAAAATCCTTATATCTGCCTCTTTCCTCATTTCTACACACAATAGTGATTCTTTGTTTGGCTACAACTTTATGCAGATGCCATAACTAAATTTACCGAATCATGAAACTATTCATAATAGTCATGTAGATTAATCTGGGATCCCAGTTCACCTGAGGCTGTTAGCCTTCAGGACTTGCATCCGGAATGTTCTGAGGTGGGGTAGAGAAGACAGTGCAATCCTTTAGAGTAAGTGGCACATTTTTGTTTAGCCCTAGATTCCTCTCTGTCACTTGACACCCCTTCAGTTCATTCACTTTCACAATAATTCTCTTGCTTTCTGGAAAGTAGTTTCCGTCACAATAGACAACCCTCTCTTCTCCACGTGAAGATGAGGTGTGCTCTCTCCCCTGACCCATGTTTAATTCAAGCTTCAGATCTAGGAATTACGAGAACCAACCTCACTTCCTTCTGCTACTCTATTTTCTATTAAGGAGTGAGATCTTGTTCATAAAGGAAGTAATATCAAGACATTTGAGACATGAAGCTCACATTTTCGTTTTCCAGTGGAGCAGACATACAGGGTTTTTCAAATTAAACATCATGGTCACAGATCACTCTTTGAATTTTACCCAGATCTCCCTTTGGACCTTTTCTGCAAAGTCGCAGGGGAACAAGAACAGTGTCAAACAGTTTTGGTGCCTTTCAAAGAAAAGGCTTTGCAGAATAAAATGTATACTAGGCTGGAGTCTCCTTTAAATTGGAAAGAAGTTGTTGATGGTAAAAGTGAAACAAAGGGCCTTCTGGTGACCTATTGCATTACTCTCTGTCTGACCAACCTTAGTGCATGATCCAGGTGGTTTGCTACTATCATTTTCCATGGATAGATGGGGAAGGGCAGTTCAAAATGCCTCTTTTCTTTAAAAGGCCAACACAAGCCATCTTCAGAGAAAGGACTGGAATCTAAATGCACTGTCATCAGTTCACTGAAGAAAAGAGAAACGAGCAAGCTCCACTAGACAGTGCAGACACTACTGTCTTAAAGTGTGTGTGTGTGTGTGTGTGTGTATATATGTGTGTGTGTGTGTGTATATATATATAATTTATTAGAGCCTCCTTCTTCCCTCATTTTCTAAGTGCTACCTTATTTCACAGGTGGTGGGTTAGAGGGAAAGAAACCTTAAGGAAAAAGAACCCACTGTTGAAAGAATTTGCATAAGTTTTGCAGTTTCATGGTTCCTTATTCATCTTAGCTTTCTTGATGAATTCGCTTAGCAAATATTTATTGCATACTTTGGTGATTTCCCATTATTTATTCCACAAATAACTGGACTGTTTAACCTAATATTTATCTAGCGTCATCATTCATTCACCAGGCACTCTGCTGAACACTTAATGTAGATGATGTGTTTTCACATCTATAATCCAATGGTTTTTACAGATAGAGAAACTGAGGATTAAAGAATTGTCAAAAACTTGATTGATTTTATGCATATGGGCAGTGAAAGAGGAGTTAAGCTGTCAGTTTCAAGCAATCTTGTGCATAACTTTGCTTACTCTTTTTCACAGAGGAAGCAGTTGGCTTTGAAGTTGTTTGTCCTAAGTATACACTATGATAGGCAAGGTTGTGCTGTGATAACAGATGATCCCGAAATCTCAAGAAATTAAGTTAATAAACAACAAAAGTTTATTTCTCACTCATGCTATATCTCCATCATGAGTCAGCTGAGAACTCTGCTCTTCATGGTCCTCAGTCCAGGCCCCAGGGTGATGGAGTAGTCATTAATTACCTTGTTGTGCAGAAGCAAAGTATTGGGTTGGCCAAAAAGTTTTAAGATAATATGGAAAAGCCTGAATGAACTTTGTGGCCAACCCAATACAATGGCTCTTAAAGGTTTCCCCAGGATTAACACTTGTAACTCCTGCTCACATATTTTTTGGTCAAAGCAAATCATATGGTCCTGCCTGAGCCTACAGATTGCCAGGTGCCCACGAAAGAGAAACTAATACTGTGAATACCCTAAGGACATTCTCACAAGATAATGATTAAGACTGTTACTGTATATGCTGAGGTCTCACCTCATATATTTGTGCATGAAACAGCCCCAAACCTGCACCCAATCTGTGTCACTGATTTCTCTTTTCTGCAGCTCTGAATCTTACCTAAGATAACTGCCCACTATCTACCTTGGCAGTGTCTGATTGTTTCCTTCTTTCAAGAAAAAAACTCTTCTGAAAAAGGTGCTATTTTTTTTTTCAACTGATGGAGTTTTCCAAAGTATTCTACTATCTCACTTCTCTCTGATCCCTTGGCAACAGAAGAGTCAAAAAGAGGATCCATGATAAATGACATGATAGGTAAACTGTCAGCTGAAAGGACCTTGATCTTTTTTACCTTGCACTTTTAAATCCCTGTTATGAGAATAATAAGATGCTGGTATCTCCTGCCTTCATCTGCTGCCCAAGAAATGTGCCATATGAGACCAGTCTTGGAAATCTGGACAACTTCTCTTCATTTGTTGGAATTTAGTTCAAGAAACATTTACTGAGCACCTATATTTGGCTAAGCCTGAGGATATAGTGTTAGCGTTAGTCACTCAGTCGTGTCCAACTCTGTAACCCCATGGACTGCAGCTCACCATGCACAAGTGAAAAATATGCTCTCTGCTCTCAAAGGGCTCATGTGGAAATGGAAGTCTTGTTGATTTTCAGGCCTGGGTGCTTCTGAGAATCCCCCAGGATGGCGGGGGGAGGCGGTGGGAATGGAAAAATGCAGTGCTGAGACCCATTTCCAAGATCTCTGATTTCATTGGTCTGGAGTGAGGTTCAGACATCCATATTTTTTTAAAACTCTTGGACTGATTCTAATGTGCAATCAGAATTAATTTAAGATTAGAATATAAAAAGATAACTTCACTATCACATTTAAAACACTTTGTTGAGGACAGAAGCTAAAGCAGAGTCGGATACATTCTATCAGCTACAACTTATAGTCCATTCCATATGGGGTGCTCAGTTAGGTAGGCACTTTACAAACATGATCTCTGCTCCCCAGTATAATCCTCTCTGTTCGAAATCCTTATCCCCACTTTACAGATGAAAAAGACCAAGGCCCAGAGAGTATGCAACTTGCCCAAAGTCACATAAGTAGCAAGTTTCAGAACCAAATTTAAACTTAGGACTCTCTGGCTCCAAACCAACAGAATATTCAAATATATGGTCTTTTTCCAGAGCAGACTGCACTCATACATCATCTTCCTAGAGAATGTAAATGAAGGTTGTTAAGTCAATCTGCCATATTTGTTTCACTCTGGCCTATATTCTCCTGCTACTTAGTTGTGTTTCCTGAAGTTTCCCCCTTCTCCTCCTACATTCATGTTCACATTCTTATGGCAAAGAGGGAGAAGAAAATAGTGGGAAGGTATCCTAAGTTCAATGCTAGAGCGACTAGCTCATCATTGGCTCTTTACACTGTTTTCCCCTAGAGCCGGGTATAATCAAAGTTCCTCCTACTTGTTGTGTAACTGACCTGTGAAGTCTAGCTGCAAGCCAAGGCTGTCTGAATCACGTATGCTTGCAGAGAAGAGCTGAGCCAATCACTTCCAAAACAAACCTAGTTAAATAAAAGCACAGAGTGTGGCTGAGCACAACACACAGGCTGGAGGGGTTCAGAAGACTGGCTGCCATTTCTGAAAGCACCATAGCGTCTGCAATATTAAACTGCCAGGAGTTAGGGGCAAAGAACACTTGGGCTGGGTAAGGATGGATTTCACTTTAACAGAGCTCTCTAGAAACCAATGAGAGTACCTCTTCTGTATTGGAAACACAAACTGGAAAAATGTTGCCACGTTACTTTTTGTAGTGAAACATATTTCTGAATATTGATACTCAGAAATCCTTCAGTAACCAAGAGTTCACTTTACATCTATCTTCTAATTTTAAAACAAAAGTAAAAGTGAGACCACCAATAGTGACCAGAATCTTGGATGGTTAGATCTTACTTGATTTTGTGGGATTGTGGAAAATGGAGTCTATAATCATAGCATCTGTCTCCATCCTTCCCCTACCACAAATGAAAATCTTTGTGGTGCACTTTTCACTTCCTAACTCCATCCTGTTTTGTAAAGGAAAACATACATAGGTTGCCTTCCTTCTGCCTTCTAATACAGCCCTAGAGATTATAATGAAAACTAGAAAAATGATCATATCTTGGGCTCCCTAAGGGAGTGAAACCAAGAGGCCCTATTATTAACACCAAAATAAAATGCAATTTGCTTTCTCTCCATTTCCATACTTTTTCTTTCCTATCATCTCTGCCATCATCAAGAGGTCTGTTGCTATACCTGAGGCCGTATGTCTAACTTGCGTGGCATCATGTCATAAGCACTTAGCATAGTGTTTGTCACCAGGTAGGTACTCAGTAAATGCCTGTGATTTTTGTGCCTACCAGGAGCTGTCCTCTTCTGACCCCCAGAGCTCCATCTCCCAGGACCACTGCTACAGTGCCATTTCACGGTCCTTTGCCAGATGGTAAGAAGAGCTTTCAGCTCCACTGGCAGGGGAGGAAAAAATTTGTTTGAAGTCACAGAGCAAACACCAGAATCGAGAGAAGCTGAGTGTGGGTGAGGCAGGAGCATCTGCATGTTGATACCCAGCTGCTCCTCAGGCAGATCTCCAGCTAAGACTCAGGCCAACAGTGAGTGTCAGTAATTGCCTCTGTACCTCCTGGGTCTGAAATTCCAGCCTTTCAACAGTCAACTGGAGGGTAATTTGGTAGGAGTCCAGATTCATCCTTTCCATGAAGTCTCCCTGCAACTCCCACCAGAGGAACCTTGGCTGCAGCCTGACACTCAGCCTCAGCTCAGCGTCTAGCACAGTGGGCCAGCCCAGGGCACAAGAAGCAGAATGGGGACAAAATGGCCAAGCAAGCCAGACACAGCCAAGGGTGCAGGGACAGGGCCCAGGCAGCACAGATCTTCATTTCCCGCCCCTTGGCCAAGTACCCAAAGTTAAAGTACTAGAAGGCAGGAGATAACCATGCCAACGTCTCCAAACACATTAGTCCTGTCCTCACTGGTGATGTTACCAGGTCAATCAAACCTTTTTTCCTCCCTCCGGTGCCTATAGCCATCTGTAGCTGCCAACTTGTTTTTCAAATATTTTACATTAAGACAGTGTGTTTTGTCAATAAACTATCTACCCCTAGGTGAGACAACTAGATAATGTTTTGTTATGAACTAAGCAAGCAACCCAGGGATATTTCCCTCCTAGCCCCTTCCTTGTTCCATGTCCGCCAGGAACTGGGAGGCCCATGAAAGCACTGGGAGAGGAGCATTTCTGCCTGAGAAGTCCCCATCCAATCAGCTCATCAGGATCAGAGCAAACCCTAGGATTCACATGGCATTACCTCCAGACTAATGGCAAAACATGTAAACTGATCTGGAGACGCAAAAGGTGGAATATTCGACCGGAAAAGTTTCTCAATCTCTCCAACCTCTAATTTGGACCAGAAAGAACTGACAGCTTGATTTATCATCATGATGGAACTTAATGCCCTAAAATAATTGCTAGAAACCTGGATGCTCCACTAGAAAAATAAATCAATCTAAAAATGTAGTCTCCGTATGACCATGTCCCCAACATTTCGGGATGATATCGAGCTGTTGGGTGAGGTCTGGAGGTGAGTGTAAAAAGAGAAAAGAGGTCGTTCAGAAGGTGTGTTTATTGGAAAGCCTGGTACAATCATGCTAGCTGCCCACACCAATTGTAAAAGTGCAGATTTATTATGTTTAGCAGAAATGCAGTCTGTACATCTGAAATATTATCCAAATGACCTGGCTTCAACTTAAAAATCTTCTATGAATTGAAACAAGTGAATTAGGGAGGCTATTGCCTTTAGCACTGAAGGGTCTGTGGGAGGTGAGTCAAGAACCATTTATAGTAGTGATAAAATACTATATTTAAGGCTATAAAAATTTGGCATACAAGGTCTCAGTTCAGAAGTAAAATTGTTTTATGTGTTCAGCAAAAGAGCAACTGAAAAGTTTCATAAATGAGAAGTTTGACCTATTGAGATTTCAAAACATAAAGTCTGTCAATTATTTCTGGGGACTGGGTATCGTAATTAACCCCACCTTGAATGTTAAAATGCAAATCAGAACCATGAAATCAGTAACTGCTTACCCTGACCATGGCATACAAGGCTAAAGACAATTGCCCAGAGCCATTGTCGGACTGTCCCATTATGTGCCCAGTGTGCCTTAATGAGATGGGCCACCTGGGAACTTAGCAAGGAATCAGGAAAAAGCATTGGAACCCTGTCCAGTGAACAGAAACCTCATCTGATAGGGCGTAACACTTTTGCTCAGCCAAGAAGCCAGGGATCCTGTACTGGGGATTCTAAGCCTGATTCAAGTTAGAATTAGTAGAAAATGCTGGGCAACTGACAGATGTGTTTTTAAATCCAAAGAGCCTTACTAATTTTAGCCTCCCCCATGACTCTGACCTCAACACTACCTCTCTCCCCTCATCCTCACTCTCCAGCTACACTGGGGGCTCCTGCTCATGATTGTTTCTGGCCCACTCTTGATCCCAGGCCCTGCCCTAGTTGTGGTTTCCTCCACTGGAATATTTTAGGTATTAACCTGGCTGGCTCCTTCCTGTCATCACGTCTCAGTTTCAACATCACCTCTAAGAGGCTTCCCTTCAGCACTCAACCTAAAGCCAGCCTTTCCTTCTGTCTCTCTCTCGCTCTCTTTCTCCTCCCTGCTCCCACCCCTCACCTCCATTCTCATCCTCGACAAACACACATACGCACACCAATTACCTTTTTTTTAATGCTGGCAGATCACATGCAATGATCTCTTATTTCAATTTTGTATGTAGTTTTAAAACTTGTTTGCTGTATTTCTTCATTGACATGTAACTGCTAGTCAGGCAGGCAGGAACTTTACTTTCTTTGCTGTCCTTTCATCAGTTTCTGAATCCTGCCCACCCTGCGTACATGCTCAATCCACAGTTTTAGAACAAACAGAAAAGCAGATTCCTAACAAGTAAATCAATGGCACAGGTTTGAAAGGGCCCTTGTGGGGAGTGGAAGAGCCGAACTCCAGCCCCAGAGCACACTATGCCGGCCAAGTTACTACACATTTGTCTATGGGCCTCACATGCTTGTCTGAAAGCAGAGACTGGACTGTGAGTGGTCAGTCTCCTATTCTGTGAAGCCTTTCTCTCCCCCACTGTCCACTTCTCCCAATTTAGCCAGAGCAGCTTTGCTTTCCTCTTTTTTTATAGATTTGATTTTTTGTAAGTTCCCATTTGATGAAGGATTCTGCTGCTAAAATAAAAATGTTAATCCCCCAGATTAGACAAACCCTTCAGTTTGAAATTAATCCAGGCTCAGCCTCTTTAGCAGTTGTCTGATTCTGGGAAAAGCATTTAACTTCTCTAAACTTCAGTATCATCGTACATACTGGGGGCAATTTCGGTACCTACCTGGCGGCACTGCTGGGAGTCAATCCCTCTTTCGGGGAGTAACAGCTCCCCGAAAGATATCCACACCCTAATCCCTGAATCCTACGAATATGTTGCCTTCTGCAGCAAAAGGGACTTTGAAGATGTAATTAATGTTGAAGATTTTAAGATGAGGATATTATCCTAGATTATCCACATGGGCAAAACCTAAGCACATGAGTCCTTAAAAGTGGAGAACCTTTCTATCTACAGTCGGAGAGAGATGAGAGAGAAGGGGAGAGCCATCACTGCTGGCTCTGAAGCTAGCCGAAGCCCCCCAACCCCCGCTCAAGCCGAGGGATGTAGGTGGTCTCTCAAAGCTGGATACAACCGTCAGAGATAGCCAGTAAGGAGATGGATCTCAGTCCTACAACTGTGAAGAACTGAATTCTGCCAACGACGCAGATGAGTAAGGAATTGGATTCTCTATGTAGAGCCTCCAGAAAGGAGCCAGCCCTGCCACAACTCTGATTTTAGCCGAGACCTATATCAGCTTTTAACCCACAGCACAGTAAAATAATCAGTCTATAATGCTTTCAGCTGGCTATGGTAATGTGTTACGACAGCAATAGAAACCTAATACACCATTTAAAATACATAATTAAGTACTTCGCATATGTTAAGGGCTCAATAAATGCTGACATTTCTTCTAGATATTATTAATGGCATAATTACTAATATCGTTTTATTATCTCTTCCTGCCTGGATGTTGAGCCCTGAATTCTGAAACCCCTTTGTCCTGCCTCTCTTGGAACATCCTCTTTGTAGCTGTTTTATGGGAACTGTTTACCAGTTTCAGGGGCTGAGTGGTGTGCTGGATTGCAGCTCAAGGAAATTTCTTGAGATGCAAAAAGAAACAGTGCAAATTAACGTCACTAAAGAGGGGCAGACGGATGGATGGATGTTGTATATTTCTGGATAGGATGGCTTGGGAAGGACATCACATGACTTATGCAATAGTTTGGCTGAGAACGTTTAACCTGAATCTAACCAATAAGAAATATTAGTCAAAAGCAAAACGAGAAACATGCTATTAAAAAGGAACTGCTGCCTTTAAAAAATGTGTCACGAAGGACAAAGAAGACCAAGGAGTTGCTCCAGATTATAAAAGAGACAAGATAACTAAATGCAATATGTAATTCCAGATCAGATCCCCATTGGACATGACAAAGTCAACTGAAAAAAATTGGAATATAGAGGGTAGATCAATGTATTTATCAATGATAAATTTCTTGAAGTTAATGACTATACTGTGGTTATATAAGAGAATGTATTTATTCTTAAAGAAATACACACTGAAATATTTAGAGATAAGAGCCACAATGTATGCATTTTATTTTCAGTAGTTCAGGGGAAAATATATGTAACCATTCCCTTCTCCAGGGGATCTTCCCAACCCAGGGACTGAACTTGGGTCTCTCACATTGCACGCAGATTCGTAACTGTCTGAGCCACCAAGGAAACCCATGTATACATACATGCAAATACACACATATGTTTCTAATGTATATGTATATTTGTAAGGTATATATGGGCGTATATATATATGTATATATATACATATATGGAAAACCAAGTGAGTAAATTATACAGCATTTAGAGTGTAAACAACAGATAAAATCTGAGTAAAGGATAAATGGTTTTAGTCTTGCAACTTTTTTGTAAGTTTGAAATTACAGGCATATCCTGGAAATATTGTGGGTTTAGTTCTAGATCACCACAGTAAAGCACAAAGCACAAAAAAGCAACTCGACAAAATTTGTTTCTCTTTACCCAGTACAAATGCTATGTTTACACTATACTGTAGTCTATTAAGTGTGCAATGGTATATCTAAAAAAACAATATAAGTACCTTAATTTCAAAATACATTATAACTACAAAATGCTAACCTTCATCTGAGCTTTCAGCAAGTCATAATCTTTTGCTGGTAGAGGGTCTTATTTCAATGTGAATGGAGGCTGACTGAACCGGGTGGTGATTGCTGAAGGTTGGGATGGCTTTGGTAGTTTCTTAAAATTAGACAACAGTCAAGTCTGCCACATCGAATGACTCTTCCTTTCACAAATGATTTCTCTGAAGCAGGCAATGCCATCAATGTGTTGATGGCATTTTAACACAGTAAAACTTTTTGCAAAATTGGAGTCAATCCTCTAAATCCCTGCCACCGCTTTATCAACTAAGTTTATGTAATATTCTAAATCTTTTGCTGTCATTTCAACAGTCTTCACAGCATCTCTATCAGGAGTAGATTCCATTTCAAGAAACTACTTTCTCTGCTCATCCATAAAAAGCAACTCTTCATGTGTTTAAGTTGCATCACGAGATTGCAGTAAATCAGCCACATCTTCAGGCTCTACCTTGAGGTCTGGTTCTCTTGCTATTTATACCACATCCATGCATGCTAAGTCGCTTTGGTCGTGTCTGACTCCTTGCAACCCTCTGGACTGTAGCCCGCCAGGCTCCTCTGTCCACAGGAGTCTCCAGGCAAGAATACTGGAGTGGGTTGCCACGCCCTCCCCCTGACCCAGGGATCAAACCCACATCTCCTGCATTGCAGGAACACTCTTAACCACTGAGCCACCTGGGAAGCCCTATCCTCCACTGAAGTCTTGAACCCCTCAAAGTCATTCATAAAGGTTGAAATCAATTTCTTCCAAACTCCTGTAAGTGCTGATATTTTGACCTCTTCCCATGAATCACAAGTGTTTTTAATGGCATCTAAAATGGTGAATCCTGTATAGAAAGTTTTCAATTGACTTTTCCAATTGACTTTACCCTGATCCTCAGAGGAATCACTACCTATGGCAGCAACAGCCTTATGAGATTTCTTAAATAAGACTTGAAAGGCAAAATGACTCCCTGATCAATGGGGTACAGTGAGGATGTTGTGTTATCAAGCAAGAAAACAACATTAACCTTATTGAACATCTCCATCAGAGCTCTTTAGTGACCAGATACATTGTCTGTGAATACTAATACCTTTTTTGTGATCAGATTTCAACAGTGGTCTTAAGATACTCAGACAGTAAAGTATCTTAAGATACTCAGACAGCCTGCATTGCTGGAGATCTGGGTTCAATTTCTGGGTTAGGAAGACCCCCTGGAGGAGGGCATGGCAACCTACTCCAGTATTCTTGCCTGGAGAATCCCCATGGAAAGAGGAGCCTGGTGGGCTACAGTCCATGGGGTCACAAAGAGTCGGACATGACTGAGCAACTAAGCACAGCAAGCCATGTTGTAAATAGATGTGCTGTCATCCAGGCTTTGCTGTTCCATTTTATAGAGAACAAGCAGAATAGAGTTTGCATAATTCTTAAGGCCCCTAAAATTCTCAAAATTGTAAATGAGTATTAGCTTTAACTTTGAGTCACCAATTACATTAGCCCATAACAAGAGAGTCAGCCTGTCCTTGATGCTCTGAAGCCAGGCAGTGACATTTCTAGCTATGAAAGTCCTAAATGGCATCATCCAACAGAAGTCTGATTTGTCTACATTGAAAATCTGTTGTTTAATGAAGCCACCTTCATAAATGGTCTTAATTAAACCTGGATAACTTGCTACAGCTTCTATGTTAACACTTGCTGTTTCACTTTGCACTTTTATGTTATAAAGATGGCTTCTGAAACTTCATGAATCAACCTATGCTAGTTTCAACCTTTTCTCTCTGCAGCTTCTTCACCTCTCTCAGCCTTTGTAGAACTGAAGAGACTTAGAGCCTTTTTCTGGATTAGACTTTGGCTTAAAGGAAATTTTTGACTGGTTTTCTCTTCTATCCAGGCCACTCAACCTTTCTCCACATTAGCAATAAGGCTATTTCACTTTATCACTTGTGTGCTCACTGGTGTAGCACTCTTAATTTCCTGCAAGAACTTTTCCTTTGCATTCACATCTTGGCTGACTAGTTGGCTCAAGAAGCCTAGCTTTCAGCCTACCTCAGCTTTTGACCTGCATTCTTCACTAAGCATAATGACTTCTAACTTTTGATTTAAAGCGAAAGATGTATAACTCTTGCTTTCACTTGAACACTTAGAGGCCACTGTAGGATTATTTGTTGTGTTGTTGTTCAGTTGCTCAGTCATGTCTGACTTTTTGCAACCCCAATTGGCCTCATTTCAGTACTGTGTCTCAGGAAACAGGGAGAAACATACAATAATAAAGAAAAAGCTGGAAATAATATGAGAATTACCAAAATATGACAGAGACATGAAGTGAGCAAATGCTGTTGGGACAATGGTGCCAACAGTCTTGCTCAATACAGGGTTGCCACAACCTTCAATTTGTAAAATACACAATATCTGTGGAGTGCAATGAAATGAGATAAGCCTGTAAAATGTTAAAAGAAAAGCAGTCCCAGTTAGCAAACCTGTAAAGGGAAGCAATGGGTAGCTCTTGGTGTCCATTAAAGGCAAGCCACATGTTTTCTTCTGATTTGTCATTCCATCAGATACCTTATCTCATCATGCCTGTCTGTGTTCCAGGCATTTAGAATGTACAGCTTCCCAAACCAGCACTGAGACAGAAAATTTTCTCAAACTTTCCATTATATATATTAAACATAAGTCTTAGTCAGAGAAAACACAATTTTCATATAATCCACTAGTTCTAGATACAATAGTTCTTAGACCCTAAAGTGCTTGCCGCCTGCTTAGAAATATCCATACAGAAGGCTAAGTAAATGCACTGCCTCAAAAAGGTGGCAGAGCTATCAGCCAAAATGTCAGATGAATGAAATAATCAGTTCATCATAAAAAATAATTACATATATTTACTGCACATAGAATTATTGACAATAATGCACCTCCAGGAGGGATCATGGTGGGTTGGTTAATCACAGGTGCCTCCAAATAATTCTAAATGCTTGCCTATTTAATTCTCATTGCACTATAAGCCCTTTCATCTTTGGCAGTGTTGGTAAAGAATGTCGGTGTTCGGGGCGGTGTGCTTATGGAGACTGAATCCTCTTCCCTTCTATTCACACACCAAAATANTACTGGAGTGGGTTGCCACGCCCTCCCCCTGACCCAGGGATCAAACCCACATCTCCTGCATTGCAGGAACACTCTTAACCACTGAGCCACCTGGGAAGCCCTATCCTCCACTGAAGTCTTGAACCCCTCAAAGTCATTCATAAAGGTTGAAATCAATTTCTTCCAAACTCCTGTAAGTGCTGATATTTTGACCTCTTCCCATGAATCACAAGTGTTTTTAATGGCATCTAAAATGGTGAATCCTGTATAGAAAGTTTTCAATTGACTTTTCCAATTGACTTTACCCTGATCCTCAGAGGAATCACTACCTATGGCAGCAACAGCCTTATGAGATTTCTTAAATAAGACTTGAAAGGCAAAATGACTCCCTGATCAATGGGGTACAGTGAGGATGTTGTGTTATCAAGCAAGAAAACAACATTAACCTTATTGAACATCTCCATCAGAGCTCTTTAGTGACCAGATACATTGTCTGTGAATACTAATACCTTTTTTGTGATCAGATTTCAACAGTGGTCTTAAGATACTCAGACAGTAAAGTATCTTAAGATACTCAGACAGCCTGCATTGCTGGAGATCTGGGTTCAATTTCTGGGTTAGGAAGACCCCCTGGAGGAGGGCATGGCAACCTACTCCAGTATTCTTGCCTGGAGAATCCCCATGGAAAGAGGAGCCTGGTGGGCTACAGTCCATGGGGTCACAAAGAGTCGGACATGACTGAGCAACTAAGCACAGCAAGCCATGTTGTAAATAGATGTGCTGTCATCCAGGCTTTGCTGTTCCATTTTATAGAGAACAAGCAGAATAGAGTTTGCATAATTCTTAAGGCCCCTAAAATTCTCAAAATTGTAAATGAGTATTAGCTTTAACTTTGAGTCACCAATTACATTAGCCCATAACAAGAGAGTCAGCCTGTCCTTGATGCTCTGAAGCCAGGCAGTGACATTTCTAGCTATGAAAGTCCTAAATGGCATCATCCAACAGAAGTCTGATTTGTCTACATTGAAAATCTGTTGTTTAATGAAGCCACCTTCATAAATGGTCTTAATTAAACCTGGATAACTTGCTACAGCTTCTATGTTAACACTTGCTGTTTCACTTTGCACTTTTATGTTATAAAGATGGCTTCTGAAACTTCATGAATCAACCTATGCTAGTTTCAACCTTTTCTCTCTGCAGCTTCTTCACCTCTCTCAGCCTTTGTAGAACTGAAGAGACTTAGAGCCTTTTTCTGGATTAGACTTTGGCTTAAAGGAAATTTTTGACTGGTTTTCTCTTCTATCCAGGCCACTCAACCTTTCTCCACATTAGCAATAAGGCTATTTCACTTTATCACTTGTGTGCTCACTGGTGTAGCACTCTTAATTTCCTGCAAGAACTTTTCCTTTGCATTCACATCTTGGCTGACTAGTTGGCACAAGAAGCCTAGCTTTCAGCCTACCTCAGCTTTTGACCTGCATTCTTCACTAAGCATAATGACTTCTAACTTTTGATTTAAAGCGAAAGATGTATAACTCTTGCTTTCACTTGAACACTTAGAGGCCACTGTAGGATTATTTGTTGTGTTGTTGTTCAGTTGCTCAGTCATGTCTGACTTTTTGCAACCCCAATTGGCCTCATTTCAGTACTGTGTCTCAGGAAACAGGGAGAAACATACAATAATAAAGAAAAAGCTGGAAATAATATGAGAATTACCAAAATATGACAGAGACATGAAGTGAGCAAATGCTGTTGGGACAATGGTGCCAACAGTCTTGCTCAATACAGGGTTGCCACAACCTTCAATTTGTAAAATACACAATATCTGTGGAGTGCAATGAAATGAGATAAGCCTGTAAAATGTTAAAAGAAAAGCAGTCCCAGTTAGCAAACCTGTAAAGGGAAGCAATGGGTAGCTCTTGGTGTCCATTAAAGGCAAGCCACATGTTTTCTTCTGATTTGTCATTCCATCAGATACCTTATCTCATCATGCCTGTCTGTGTTCCAGGCATTTAGAATGTACAGCTTCCCAAACCAGCACTGAGACAGAAAATTTTCTCAAACTTTCCATTATATATATTAAACATAAGTCTTAGTCAGAGAAAACACAATTTTCATATAATCCACTAGTTCTAGATACAATAGTTCTTAGACCCTAAAGTGCTTGCCGCCTGCTTAGAAATATCCATACAGAAGGCTAAGTAAATGCACTGCCTCAAAAAGGTGGCAGAGCTATCAGCCAAAATGTCAGATGAATGAAATAATCAGTTCATCATAAAAAATAATTACATATATTTACTGCACATAGAATTATTGACAATAATGCACCTCCAGGAGGGATCATGGTGGGTTGGTTAATCACAGGTGCCTCCAAATAATTCTAAATGCTTGCCTATTTAATTCTCATTGCACTATAAGCCCTTTCATCTTTGGCAGTGTTGGTAAAGAATGTCGGTGTTCGGGGCGGTGTGCTTATGGAGACTGAATCCTCTTCCCTTCTATTCACACACCAAAATATATGAGGTTTTGAGCCTTCTGCGGTCAAGCCAGCCCCACTTCCCTCAGTGCCAAGTTTCTTTAGAAAACACTGGAGATTCCTAAAGTGTATCAAAGCTTTGGAAAATTGCTCTCATAACCGACAAGAAACACGAATGTGCTCAGGCACCCACATGTGCATCCATCATTTGACAACATCTTATTCAAAACTGTCTCAAGACCCAGGAATGAAAATAGCAATGGCTCTCCTACCAGGTCGGTGGCTTCTCTCAAAGTGAAGAAAGAAATGCTGAGCATCTCATCCATGTCATCTGTGACCATTAGAAAGACTGAGGGATGCTCTTCCATTTAATCCCTTTGGACTAACAACACAGCCCATCTGGAGCATAAAAACTCCAAGCCTAGAGAAAAGAGACAGCACAGATGAGCAGTTTCCACACACTTTCTCCATTCAGAGGTGCTAATAAGGAAAGATGCCGAATTACTATGATTGCCCGTGACTTGAAAATAGCTTATCACCTGCCAATATGAATGAAGGCCCCTGGAGGGCTGAGGAATGGCAGAAAGAATAATGGCCTTAGAGACAGAATCTTTGTGGTGCCTGAGAGAGGAATCTCAGCTGGCTGCAAAAGGGCCTGCCTTATAAAACAAAGCTCTTTTTCTAAGTGAACCCTGAAAACTAGTCCTGGGGTGTTCCCATGCCTTGGAAAAAGAAAACAGAAGAGCACTCACAGAATAATCAGGCCCGTAAAATAAGAAATGAAGGGAAGACATCGCCAGCAATTACCTCAAAGAATCCTACAAAATAGACAGCCAATCAAAGATATTTCATGGTGGGGCCAATCTCTCTGCAAATTTGACAGACAATTGTTAGCCTGCTCTCCACTTCATGTGTTACTATGTAGAATTAATGACACTGTGAAATCCCTCTTGTTTTCAGACCTAAGCGCCACCGGAATTCTGTTAGAACAGTCACATGAGATTCATTAAGAAGAGTTTGGCTTTGTAGAGACTGGGCATTCGGCTATTTCACAGACTCTTTTCTCTGTCATCACAAAGCCCCTGTGTTAGGGCTACTGTGGCTCCACAGTCCCGCATCTCCATCCCTGCAGGGCCCCGCAAGTCATCATATCTCAGGGTGGCTTGCCTCATTAGCAGGTGCTATGTTTTTATTTTTATTACGATAATGGATTCATTCCCCCATGGACTGTTGGATTAAGTATAGCCACAGCCTGAGTTCTCTTTTATGGTCAACTTTTCATTTTATTTACTGCAGCACCAAAACAACTAGGATTTGTTTATTAATCTTTGTTCTCTTTGGGAATGGCTACAAGGAGAAAGGGCTCTCCAAAACCTGAAGAGTGTTACCTTTTCATTCAGTAATTTATTGCCCACCCTCACAAAACCTATCTACATGCTTATGGGTACATTCATATGCACACACATGTGTGCTTGGGGAAGGCCCTCCCCCATACACCATAGACACATCAGTGTTCTAACATGTGACTGGGGGGTGGAGAGACTAACTCTGTGCTGGAAACAGGACCTGTGCCCTTCATGAACACGTAGGGAAGCAAATACATAAAAATGCTTCTGCTCTTTCACTACCTTCTCTAGATAAATCAGTGCTGTGCTCATATGCTGCTTCTAACTTTCTTTCCACTTTTTTCTAATCCTAGTCCTCACCTCAATCCAGTACACTTAAGAAACCCTGAAAAACTACCACTTTTGGAGAGTGTGCGCAGAGGGTCTCTCCCTTCTCACCCCACCCATCCCATACTTATACACATGCACTCGCCCAGCTCCAGCATTTCGTTCCTCTACATCCACAAACAAATGCCCTTCTTACTCTAAATAACATGCAGAGTGTATTCAAAAAGCTCACGCTGACAAAGATTTGTTACAGCATCGCCAGTTGCAAGTGATCATGTGTGGATTTGTGTAGTTCTTAAAGTGCCATAGTTTCGTGTATTTCCTGTGAACTCCATTCTGCCCGAGATACACTATAAAATGCAGTTTTGATCATCAAAGAACTTGAAGCCCTGGGCTAGTGGTCAGTAAATCTACATTGACAGCTCAAACAGACACTAATTAGCTTCTTGCTTAGGTCAAGTCCTAAAAAGTGTAGGTTTCAGTTTTTTAATCTGTACAAATGCGGGAGGGGTGGAAACTGAACAAGATCAAGGGCCTAACTTCAAATCCCTGCAGGTGCCAGGCAGGAACCACAGTTGGGTGGGCCAGCTGGGGAGCTCAGGCCTAGGGACAGGCGTCCAACAATCCAGATGAGTCATTTGCTGCTCAGCTACCTGTTGTTGCTGGTAGAACCTGAGTGTAATCCAGATTGTCATGAGAAATCTTTTGATTTCTTTAGACATAGTAGAAGTCAACCCTGTGCTGGTCCACCAATCATTTCTACAAACCAGACTCTAGTTAAGCAGCTTCTGAACTACCTGCCCTCCAAGGTCCTCTGGCCCTATTTTGTATAATGTTTAGAGTCATCCAGCAACTGGCAGGCAAACCAAGTATTCAGAAGAATGTATGGACACTGGGGAACCCAGTCACTGAATCCCTCAGATCACTGAACAATGATGAGCTATGGTCATCGCTCATTCAACACTGTTTCAGCAGGTCCAAGTGTTTGTGATGAAAATCAATATGAGATTGACGACTTTTGAGAAGGAGGAGGGGCTTAAAAGGAACATTAAAGGAAACAAAACTCCACTTTTAACTGTACATGTACTTGTGGTGACAGTCTACACAATGAAGAGGTAGTAGGTCTCTATATAATCTACCACACAACTCTAGAGACTCAGCAAAACCTCCCAAGGCTGTAAGAAATCAAAGCACAGAAGTACAGAAAAAAGGAGCAATCAAAACATACCCAGTACTCCATAGAAGCCATCAAATAACACAAGAGAGAAAATGTGTAGTGACGAAGAAGACATTGAACACAGAAAAACTCACAGATCAAGGGAAACACTTTTGAAGAAAACTATTTCCAAATTCTGTGACGTTTTCAAAAGGTAAAGTAAGAAGCAAAGGCTCCAAACCTAGGGGGAAGGATAGATTCTCTGGCTGGTGCCACCTGATTAACGAGCAGAAAGTGATCCAGTTGCTATAGCAACTTGAAGATACACAAAAGAAAACATCACTTCTTTAAAATATTCCTGATGATGAATAGGCAGAGTCTTTCAAAATATCTTCTTAGAAATGAAAGAGGCTCCTTTTTGTTTTTTTTTCTTTAAGAGCCTATCACAGAGGATGGTGCTTAGATTTTTTTTTTTCCTCCAGATAACAGAACTTGTTTACACAAGCTCTAGTTTGCTTACACAAACGAGCAATTTGGGCAAAAAGTAATGACCAGAAAATATGTCTGTTGGAGAGTAAATTTTGTTTTTCAGCAGTTTTGTTTCTGTTTAGGCAGCAAGGGAGAACAACGTATGTTGTCTTGTTTTTTCTTGTTTTATAACGATATGTTTAGCTGGAGAATTTCCATGGATGCTGAGGTTGTGAAGTCCACCTAAACAGAGTCAGGAAATGAAAGGTTATGCTTTCTGTAACCTTCTCTTGCCTGAATAGAAAGGTAATAAAACATATGATTTAGGGGGAACTGCACACCCAGTCCCTTTGCCTTCTCCAGCTTGGCTCCTGTAGCCCTGGACACTTATTTCAGGATCCAAAGGATTGCTCTGTTTTGCTCCAGGCAGTTTAACTTTGGCAGAGTATCCTGAATAGATTGGAGATTCCAAGCAAAGTCTGGACATGAAAACTGCAATGATGAAATATCCTAGGGACCCCTTCTGTAGAGGGAGGAAGGCTCTTAGTTACATGATGTGGGTAGACTTAGTGCAAAGTCCAGCTAAAGTGTCCCAAGGCTGTGCCTGGACAGACATTCATTAGCTGGCAATGTGATGTGGGCTTTTAATAATGGATAGACGAATCAGCAGTCTTGAATAGCACAGTAAGCCTGCATATTAACATCTTTTAGAGTGAGTGTGGGAATATTTTTAAACAAGGATATGTAATCTTAAATAGAGGCAGTGTGGAAGAGATAGAAAAGTCACTTGGAATTCATAGGAACAGTTTCCAAATCTTCGTTTGTTCTGTATGATCTTGAACAAGTGGCTGAGATTCCTTGAGGCTCAGTTCATTCATCCTTAAAATGAAGGGCTAGATATGTATAACTATGGCTGATTCATGTTGATTTTTGACAGAAAACAACAAAATTTTGTAAAGCAATTATCCTTCAATTAAAAAAAATAAATTTCTAAAAAATTTTTAAAAATGGAAAAAAAAAATTAGAGACTTGGACCACCTTCAATTCAGCCAATATATCAAGCACTTTCTACATGTCATCAGCTCCCACCTGTGTCAATGACCCCTACTCCTGAGTATATGGTTCCAAACAGAGTACCACTTAGCTGCTCAAGCCCAAATTCCCAGAAACTATTATTTCTCCTCCTCTTTCTGGGCTTTATTACAAATACCTCTCCCCACAATTCAGAACCAGGTAAGCATTAAGATTTGGTGGGGGGTGGAATACAGAAACAGATCAAAGTGGAGAGCATGTGTTAGATCTATAAAAAGTGAGCCTCCTAACACTCCACCACCCCCATTAAACTTCCCATCTCAAGCATGCTGAGTCCCTTCTCCCAAACTCCTCAATCACGCAAGACAGAGCATTCTTATTCCTCTTAAAAAGAAATAGGTGAATTAGCAATCTTTCCAATATTTTAAAGAAGGCAGAAACATAGAGAAAAAAATGATGGCCACTAAACACTATTATCACTGCATTCATTTCCAAGGGCTGCTATAATGAAGAATTACAAGTTGAACTGGCTTAAAATAACAGATAGCATATTGAAAAGCAGAGATATTACTTTGCCAACAAAGGTCCATCTAGTCAAGGCTATGGTTTCTCCAGTGATCATGTATAGATGCCAGAGTTGGACTGTGAAGAAAGCCAAATGCCAAAGAATTGATGCTTTTGAACTGTGGTGTTGGAGAAGACTCTTGAGAGTCCCTTGGACTGCAAGGAGATCCAATCAGTCCATTCTAAAGGAGATGAGCCCTGAGTGTTCTTTGGAAAGAATGATGCTAAAGCTGAAACTCCAGTACTTTGGCCACCTCATATGAAGAGTTGACTCATTGGAAAAGACTCTGATGCTGAGAGGGATTGGAGGCAGGAGGAAAAGGGGACAGAGGATGAGATGGCTGGATGGCATCACCAACTCGATGGATGTGAGTCTGAGTGAACTCCAGGAGATGGTGATGGACAGGGAGGCCTGGCGTGCTACTATTCATGGGGTGGCAAAGAGTCGGACACGACTGAGATACTGAACTGAACTGAAAACAACAGAAATGTATGTTTCTCCAGTTTTGGAAGCTGGAAGTCCAAAATCATGGAGTCAGCACAAGTGACTCCTTTTGGAGGCTCCAGGGGAGGTTCTTTCCTCATCTCTTTCTGGTTTCTGGTGGTTTCTAGTCATCCTTGCCTTCCTTGGCTTACAACTACATTACTCTAATCTCTTCCTCTGTGATCTCATTAACATCTTCCTTCTGAAACTGTATGTCTGTCTTCACATGCCTTCTTATATAAATATAAATCACTGGATTTAGGGGCTACTCTNTCTTTCTGGTTTCTGGTGGTTTCTAGTCATCCTTGCCTTCCTTGGCTTACAACTACATTACTCTAATCTCTTCCTCTGTGATCTCATTAACATCTTCCTTCTGAAACTGTATGTCTGTCTTCACATGCCTTCTTATATAAATATAAATCACTGGATTTAGGGGCTACTCTAATCTAGTGTGTGATCCCTAAATCCAATGACTGGGGCCACTCTAATCTATTGTGAGCCTTCCTTGGTGGCTCAGATGGTAAAGAACCTGCCTACAAAGCAGGAGACTCAGGTTCGATCCCTGGGTTGCTACAAAGATCCCCCAGAGAAGGGAATGGCATCCCACTCCAGTATTCTTTCCTGGAGAATTCCATGGAAAGAGAAGCCTGGTGGGCTACATTCCATGGGGTTGCAAAGAATAGGATAGGACTGAGTGACCTACAAGTAGGACCTCATCTTAATTTTGTTATATATGCAAATAATTTTATTTCCAAGTAAGGTCACATTCACAGGCACCAGGGGGTTAGCATGTGGGCACATTGTTTGGGGAACATAATTCAACCCAAACAGTCACCAAGTCATTTCTACTTTCTAAACATTGTTCACTTTGTCCACTTCAACCCACATCTACTACTATAGTTCAGGTCATAAACATAGTTCATCTGGATACTGCAATAGTCTTTTTAACTGGTTTCCCTAATTCTTATCTTTTTTTTATTCTTTCATTTCTGAATTTCATGCTCTATTCTGCAAAATGGCATGCTTCCTAAAACTTAAAACCTGTTGTGACAACTGCCTACAAATCTAAAATGATTTCCTACAGCTCTGGGTAAAATGTGTATTTCTGAGCATGACATAAAAACTTCGTAATTTAGCCACTGGTTTCTTCCATCTTCTCTCTCCTATCTCTTCGTGCTTCCTTGAATCCTAACATCTACTCTACAGGAGCAACCTCAAATTCTTTGGAAACCACCTTTATACTTTTCCCATTCTTTAATTTAAAAACCTGTATGTTTTTAAGGTGAGTGCTGCTGCTGCTGCTAAGTCACTTCAGTAGTGTCCGACTCTTTGCAACACCATAGACGGCAGCCCACCAGGCACACCCATCCCTGGGATTCTCTAGGCAAGAATACTGGAGTGGGTTGCCATTTCATCTATGCTATTCTAACAAGGTTTTTGCCACTCTACGGTTTCTTCAAGGAGAATCTCATGAACCATTTACTAAAGGAATTATCTCCATAAATTCAGCTCTTTTTACCTCTAGGCTTTTCCACATTAAAAAGTTTGCACCCTCTCCCCCTCAAACTCATTTTTCAGATCTCATCTAAGCTTTCACTTCCTCAAGGAACACCCCCCCAACACACACACAAACACATACACTTTTTTCTTCATAAATGGTTCACAATTCTGTTAGTAACAGTGATCACATAGCATTCTACAATATCTTTTTACTTGCTGCGTTGATCCATAGACCATAAGCTCCATATTGTATCAGGAATTAGTCATCATTGTAACCACAGCATATAGTAGAACCCAAAATATACTTGCAAAAGGAATAAACTAATGCTGGGCATAACACTAGAGACTAGGGTTGCAGAGATGAGTAAGATATATTCCCTGAATATGGCAGATCATTAATAATTCACAACACCCCCACTGGATAAGAGTGGCAGCATAAACACAAAATTCACTGGAAACTCAGAAGAAGACTCATTCTTTTGGAAGAAGCAGAGTATTCAAAAGAAACAAACAAAAATCCCTCATATTCTTCTAACATTTAAGCTGGGCTTTGAGCCTAAGTTCTCTTCTGGCTCTTATATTTTATTATTCCAAGTCTTTCATCACAATTTCAGAGAACTTCCTGCAACTCTTTTAGTCTCTTTCTGAAATGACTGATATTCTTTCATCCACCAGAATTTCACTTCTGCTTCTCAAGGTATTTTCCTTCTCTTTATTAAGTCTCTTGATTCTTCTCCACAGTCTAAGAGCTGTACATTTTTTTGGTTATTCTATTTTAGTATGATAGGTCTTCTTTCAGATCAAAGATATAATTATATGTTTATGCTGTTTCTTGTGACTAATGCCTAGTTCAGTTCAGTTGCTCAGTCGTGTCCGATTCTTTGTGACCCCATGAATCGCAGCATGCCAAGCCTCCCTGTCCATCACCAACTCCCAGAGTTCACCCAAACTCATGTCCATCACGTCAGTCATGCCATCCAGCCATCTCATCCTCTGTCGTCCCCTTCTCCTCCTGCCCCCAATCCCTCCCAGCATCAGGGTCTTTTCCAGTGAGTCAACTCTTCCCATGAGGTGGCCAAAGGACTGGAGTCTCAGCTTTAGCATCAGTGAACACCCAGGACTGATCTCCTTTAGGATGGACTG
>SJYA01001333.1:1870264-1880469 GCA_006410615.1 Neotragus moschatus
TTTTTTTTTTTCTTTTCTTTTTCTGCTCTAATTGCTATGGCCAAAACTTCCAGAACTATGTTGAATAGTAGTAAATCTACAATTTAATAAAGGTAATCATGTCTACAGTAAAATAAGTTGTTTTCTAATACTGCACCTCATGTCTTCCCATGACTCTTAATTAGAATGCAAACCTGTCACCTTGGTCTATAAGACTATATTTTATTTGGTCCTGCCCTGGACCCTGGCCTCATATCCTGACTCTCTCCCTTTCTCTTTATTCTCTTCAGCCCCACTGGCCTTCTTGACATTCCATAAACAGATCAAACTTTCTTTGTCTCTGTCTAGAACATTCTACCCTCAGAACTACACAGGGCTAACTCTGTGTTATCATTCTGATCTCTATTCAAATGTCAGTTCTTGAAAGGCTCTTTCCCAACTAGCCTAAGTTAAAGCCTCCCTTCTCCATTACAGTCTCATCACTTCTAACCCTTTATCTGAATGTATTATTTATATTTTTCTTCTTCATTCAATGCCTATTTCTGGAGTATCTGCTATGTGCCAGGCAATGATGTTGATATTAAGGTACAGAAAAATAAAACCAAACAAAACAAGCTGTCTTCATGGAGCCTGAACTTTAGTGACTACTTAATACATTTATTGAAAACAATATGTTTTTTATTTAGATTCTAAAAATGATCTAATTTTTCTTTTATCATCTTCTTCCCCCTAAAATGTAAGTCCTAGAATGAATGAATAAGTGAAAGAACCTACAGCTGTAGTGAGCAATACTCACATGAACTCAGCTGTGTATACTCAGCCATCATTTTTACCTGCTAGTTGATTTAGAGAAGGATGAAAATCCATAAACAGCTCGACGATTATGCTATTCCATTGTTGGAGTCAGGAGACTTGGTAAAGACTAAAATCCAACATACAACAGAGCCCTCTTTAGCCAACATTTGTAGACAATGATTTAGATTATTTATTCATGTCTCTTCTACTACTGTGTCCCTTCAGTGGGTTGTGCCCCACTGTCAGCTGCACTACTTGCATTACTGCCAATTCAAATATTTATTCATTGTCCTTGGACACCACTGAGGACAAAACGATTGAAAATCATCAACAGTCCCCCTAACCAAATACTTTGTATCCCAGCACCACTGAACCTTCGAAAAAAATCTTCTGCTTTGACAAAGCTGTCAGAGGGTCCATTTCATATTTGAGTGTTCACTATTTGAGGCAATTATAAGTGCAAAGCATATTTGAATTGTGTACTTTCTAGTGCTATTTGGGGCTTATAATTAGTTGCATTCTTTTGGCATATAAATCTCTTAACCCAGGTCATTTTCCTGGGGTTGGGTGAGGAACGTCACTGACTTGCCTACTGATTTGTACAGCACTGTGCAGTAACGAAGTACATATTTACTCTCAGAGAATATGCATTATTGACAATGTGCTTAATTATTTCTCTAAACAATTTAAGTACTGGCTGCTTATAATGCTATCTGTTTCTTCAAAGGAAGCAGGAGAGCACCTCAGTAGAGGGTGACATCCTACTGATGCTCCGAGAAGGCTGCAGCTGCTCATAAAGGGGTGGTTTTAAAATGGCTGGCCCAAGAGACAGCCGTAGTCCACTTAGGGAGTCTAAGACAGAGCCAAGAACAACCCCATTTCCTTGTCAACTACCTTCTTTACAGAATCCTATCAGAAAAACAATTCATATTAAAAGTGAATTTTTACAAGGGAGTTTGTACAAACATCTGCCACTGTTTTAACTGCACCCCATGGAAGAACGTCAGTCTTGTCCCAGTGATGTAGAATTAGAGAATGCTGAGAAGCAAAATAGAAAGATGAAAGAACAGAAGTGGGCAGGAAAGGGACGAAAAATGAAGAGCAGAACCAAAAGGCCAGCTTCCTCAGGGGAGATCTGTGGGCAGAGAGTGTTTCCAGACACATGGCCCAAAGGACGCCAGAGACTCATAACCTAAGCACTTTCTTTCTTCCCTTAATAGCATTTCTAATTCTAACAAATTCCATGATACACTCTTATTAGGAAAATAGAAACATACACAGACACAAACGAAATCACAGATGACTACTATTAACATTTTAGCTTATTCTTCTGATTTTTTATAAAGTTGTATCTAGACATACATATAGATGGATAGATTATACATGTACCTACATATGGATTATCATCCTATTTCACCCAGCCTATCATGAAAATGTTTTCATATCTCTAAACATTCATGAAAAACAAACCTATTTTATACAAATGTGCCATATTTTTTTAACTTGTTCCCAACAGATGAACTTTTAGGCTGTCTTTTGTAGGGACATGAGAACTGGTTATTTTCCTCTAGAGAAATAAATTTGTGTACTAAATCTATAGAGGATGGTAGAAAGGCAGAGAAAGTGGCACCCAGCACCATCATTAAAGCATGTTCATTCATATCTGTATTTTCAACTTTTCTTTCAACCCAAAAGTGCTAGATGAACAAGTTGATTAGAATTATATAGTCTGTCTATAAATAGGGGCTGGAAGTCAAGAGCAGGCAGTCCTTAGACATACGCATATGAGTGAACCCATTGGAAAGCCATTCCTTTCAATTATAACTTTAAGGAACCAAATGTAAGACACGTTTTGGGGAGTTTAATATAAGAATTCATTAGCTCAGATATGGCTTTTGATTAGGTGTGGCCTGAGTGAGTAGTCTCTAAAGTATGCAAGACAATCCATTAGAGCTATAGAAAAATACAGAATTTGTATTCAAAATTATGTTATCCTCCTAAATCTTCTACTTTGGCATGCCTTTCTGACATATGTAAAATATTCATACACCAGTACATATAAATAATTTAGACAGACATATATGCATTGCAGGGACATGCTAATTTTTTTAAACATTTCAAAAAATATGGAGATTACTGCTTTTGATTTGTGTTGTTATGGAGCCTTAGAAAGTTATTGGGACTAGAAACCTATAAAATATGGGGGGAGCATCAGTTTGGTCTAATGCTTTGCCTGAATGTAAGAGGCACTGGGAAGGCGGGTAAAGCCCCAGATTTTCTCAAGCCTAGGATATAGATGACTGGATCCAAGAAGGTGACTGAGTCCAAAAGTTGGAATCATCTGAGAAAAGCAAGCAAGCATCCAGGGTATGTTGAATTACAATGAGGTGGGCATTGTTTTATGGCACCTTTACAGACATGGTCTAAGAGGCCACAGTAGAAGGACCCTAATGAATCTAGGACACCCAAGAAGAGACTGAGGTTTAGGAGCCTCCCAAGACTACGAGTTTAACATACCCATTAGTCTAGAATCCTAGGTAGTAACCTAGTAGGTCTTTGCAGTGATGGGACAGGGGTCAGATAGGTCTCAATAGCCAGTAGAAGACAGAGGCCTGGCTAGCATAGGGTGTGGATAAAAGTCCTAGGAGCCTGAAAATGAATTTTGAGAAAAACAACCATAACTAAGTTGGGAGCCCCTTGACATTAACTTTTCCCTACAGTTCTGCAGAGAGTCAATTCTGCCTAAACAATCTAATTCCTGGCTAATTCTGGCATATCTAGATATTACATGATATTGATAAAAGGCTGTTCTTAGGATACCAAGTTTCCTCTGCCTCCCTCAGATGAAAAATGAACACACAACAAGCAACAAGTTTAGAAAAAGCAAACTAGAATCATTTTAACTTGTATGTATTTTTAATTATGTGGCTCAAAGTTTATGTAAACCATAAAAATAAATTATTTTTCCCTGGACATTTTTAAATGTTTAAAAATACCCCTTTTATACCTCAAGTTTAAAATACCCCTTTTCCAATATAGTTGGTAATTAAGAACTACTAACTCCTGATGTGGCCTGATCCACCCAACTCAATGGTAAAGGCTTTAGGTATTACTGAGAATATAATAAACTGGCAGAGAATGTAAGCTGACCACTGAAGGGGCCGCTGACAGCAGGAGTCAGTGTCTCCACAAGGACAGTGCACTCATGCTGGGTTCCAGCCCTGCTGGTCTCCAAGGAAACTATGGAAAAGGGACACAGAGAATCATGCAGCTCTCTCCAGACAGAGTGGACACTGAAGTCCTACCCGTCCCAGCCCATCCTCTAAAAATGAGACAATAAAACAAATTTTTCCAAGAAGGGACGTCTTGACAAGGCATCTGCTCACACATTCTCCTTAGCTGGGATGTGAGCAGCTGAAAGTCAGTGGCTATTTCTGAAGACTTTTCTCCAAAAGTAGAAGGCTCTCACTATGAATTCTGTCTGAACTTGCCCCATCCCTCCTCAAAATATGCTCTCTCAGCTCAAGTTTGATGAGATCAAATAACCAGATCTATTTAAATACCCTACTCTGGACAACACCTTCCAAGACAGTTAACAGTTCTAGCTTGTTTAGACTCTTCAACCACCACCTCAACACACACAAACACATACACACAGAGACACAAAGTCAGGAAAATGTATCTTTCTTCCTTAAGCTCTCCTTACCATCCAAATGCCAACTTGATTTAGAGTCAACTTCCAGGTTTGGTATTATTACCTTACCTTAATCCCATAGCAGCTGCCTCCCAGCAGTCAAGCTAAATCCATTTAGGTTATGTCTGACTTGTGAATCTTCTGGGGTAGAAAATTCTTTTTCAACAATTTCTTATGCTTTAGAACTGGTAATAATGAGCAAGACTAATGGGCATTCATAAGCAAGACAGAGTTCTTGTTCTATGCATTATTCATTTATGCAAACTGTTGTAAAGGTACCAAATTCACTGTGCAACTGGGCTGGAAAAGTCCCTAGACTGGAGATTACATTGGTATGCACATTTCTGAGGCTTGGTTCTGTTTCACATTTTCATCGGTGACCTGCTTAAGGGAGCAGAGAGCAAACTCATTAAGTTCCTAGATGGGAGGGATGGCCAGAACATTAGAGAACAGGATTAGAATTTCCTCGGCCCTTGCCAAATTAGCAAAACTGTCAGAGTCAAATATGTTCATTGAGGACAGGCGGGGAAGAGGAAAGCTACCCAAATGCAAGCCGAGTAGTAGTAATTTCTTTAGGAGCAGGACTAAAAAGAATGCAGATGCAAACACAGACTCATAGTGGGAAATAAACTTACCCAATACAACCACTAGTACTCACTGGGACCTTTGCACCCTCTTAAAATGGACTCAACCCCCAGCCAAAGGATTGTAGAAGCATAAAGCCCAGTCCTGAGAATTCCACAAATTCCAGTGANGGAGCAGGACTAAAAAGAATGCAGATGCAAACACAGACTCATAGTGGGAAATAAACTTACCCAATACAACCACTAGTACTCACTGGGACCTTTGCACCCTCTTAAAATGGACTCAACCCCCAGCCAAAGGATTGTAGAAGCATAAAGCCCAGTCCTGAGAATTCCACAAATTCCAGTGAGCTTTTCCTTTCCATGATGACACAATTCACCTGGTTTATGGTTCACTTTACTGTCCTGCTCAGGTCACACTACAGCAAACCATGCTGACCCAGACACAAAAACTATTTCCCTCCCATGAGCAAATCATGGCCCCCTGCAGAAGGGCCTGGCTATCTCCTCGATTGTCTTGGCTCTTGTTTAATCATTCTGATTAAACTTGTATCCCAAGTGGCTTAAAAAGATATTTTCCTAAATGTNAAGCTTTTCCTTTCCATGATGACACAATTCACCTGGTTTATGGTTCACTTTACTGTCCTGCTCAGGTCACCCTACAGCAAACCATGCTGACCCAGACACAGAAACTATTTCCCTCCCATGAGCAAATCATGGCCTCCTGCAGAAGGGCCTGGCTATCTCCTCGATTGTCTTGGCTCTGGTTTAATCATTCTGATTAAACTTGTATCCCAAGTGGCTTAACAAGATATTTTCCTAAATATAGACAGCTCTTTAGAGGAACTCTGGGACAAGCTGTTAAGATAATAATGTTTACATCCATGTTATCTAACAGAGGTGAGCATGACCAAGTCATGAGCCAACAGTGCTACAGCCAGGGGCCAGCACATGTAAAGTGACAGACAGTAAATACTTTCTCACTCTGTTTCAACCACTCTGAGGCTGTGGCATGGAAGAATTCACACACAATATGCAAACAAAAGGGGCCCCCCTGAGTAGGCCATAGATTGCCTACTCCTGCTTAGACTTAGCTTCAGAATATTTGACTTCAGGGGAGGCTTAGCAACAGTCTTATCCAACAGAATCATTTTCTACCTGCAGAAGTCAGCACCCAGAAAGTAGAGTGATATTTATGCAAGTTCATAAAACAGTTGAGCCAGGGTGAAAACTTCAAATTAAACACAGGTAGCCCAGATTCTAGGCCAGTGCCCTTTCCATGGGATCATCACTAGACTGTTTCCAGAAGGTTCTAGGGATCCCTGCTTACATGGTAGAACCTCTTCTAGAAACTTTTCCACTAATTTTCAGCACTTGCATCAGTTTCAGTATGCATGATACACAGCAGTGTTTAGGAGGAGCCAAGATGAAAGTCTGACTCAGATGAAGTTGACTGCCATCAAGGAGCAGACTTCTCAAAAACCAGAATTNGGCTACAGTCCTTGGGGAAACTAAGAGGTAAACACGACTGAGCATTCATGTCTTAGACATGGTGCTTAAAAATATTGTAACACTCCATGGATGTGCTACACAAGACACTGAATGAGTGCTACTTTAAGCAAGAGAAGGATGAAGAGAGAAAAAGCAATTGCTCAAGGTCCCAGAGACAAAGGGAGGCATTGCCCATATTTTCATCTGTCATTTCCTGATTAACAAAATTATCACAAGATCACCACAAAGCGTAAAGCATTTAAGCGTGTCATTTTACCGAGAGACAAAAAGTCTTGGTACATGAAGTGAGAAAAGATTAAGTTTAATATCAAGGACAAAGGATTGGGCTCTAGGAGGAATCAGTTCAGTTCAGTCTCTCAGTCCTGTCTGGCTCTCTGTGACCACATGGACTGCAGCAGTTCAGCAGTTCAGACCTCCCTGTCCATCACCAACTCCCAGAGCTTGCTCACAATCATGTCCATTGAGTCAGTGATGCCATCCAACCATCTTATCCTCTGTAGTCTCCTTCTCCTGCTGCCTTCAGTCTTTCCCAGCATCAGGGTCTTTTCAAATGAGTCTGCTCTTCGCACCAGGTGGCCAAAGAATTGGAGTTTCAGCTTCAGCATCAGTTCTTCCAATGAATATTCAGGACTGATTTCCTTTAGGATGGACTGGTTGGATCTCCTTGTAGTCCAAGGGACTCTCANGTCTTCTCCAACACCACAGTTTAAAAGCATCAATTCTTCAGTGCTCAGCTTTCTTCACAGTCCAACTTTCACATCCATACGTGACCAGCAGAAAACCATAGCCTCGACTAGACGGACATAAATCCTCATATATTCATTTCAAAAAGGAGCAACTGTTTTCTATCTCCTTTTAGAATGAAAAGAACAAACTTAGAGTATAAGATCACAGAAAGAACTTACTGGAAGTAACTCTGTCACTCACAAGAACTGCAGGCCAGAGGAAGTCACCAAATTGTCTTCATAACTAGATCTTGGAGTTGGGATCTTTCAGGGAGGGACAGGAGAGAGAAACAGTCTAAGTTAGTGATTTGCAAAGTCCTTTCTTTCTCATTAAGTCGCCTGAAAGTTGTAGGAAAGAGTCCTCTGAGCTAACAGGGACACAATGAATCACTTTACTTAATGTGAACAGGACAGTTTCTTTAAGAGGGTATTGAAGAGCAGAACAAAAGGATATACTGTATTAGAAAAATAAATAAATGCTTATCCAGATTTCAAAGAAGCCTCCCAGATGAGACTCCCTCACATTGCCATTAAGGGGTAACTCACTAAAAATCCACCATTCAGGTCGGAAGCTTGCAGTCCCTTACAAAGGTGTGTGTGGACACACCTGAAGCCTTTACCTAGGTTGTGGTCAGGAGCTTCTTTATGTAGCTCATTCATGATCAGCAATTTGAAGACCCAGTAGCTTGGACCTATTCCTCCTTGAAAGTCAGGGCCAAGTTTTTATGAGAACTCTTATTTTACTAGCTTTAATAAAGATAAATCGTAGTGCACATCTTGTTACTAATTAAAAAATGGTACAATCTACTCAAACATCATTTCTAGACAGTACATTTTGTAAAACCACCCCATAAGCATGTGTTTCAAGCCACAACTTTTCTAAAACAGTTTTTCAAATGATGAGCTTGATGATTATTATTTTTATTATTATAATTTTTTTCCAGANTAATTAAAAAATGGTACAATCTACTCAAACATCATTTCTAGACAGTACATTTTGTAAAACCACCCCATAAGCATGTGTTTCAAGCCACAACTTTTCTAAAACAGTTTTTCAAATGATGAGCTTGATGATTATTATTTTTATTATTATAATTTTTTTCCAGATGATCCAGGAACCTGCACATCATGCGCTACAGGGTACTACATGTAAGTCTGGTCTTTTTTTTTTTTTTTCCATGGCACTAACTTTTTCTGCAGTTTAAGCATTAATGACTTAATCTTAAATCCAGTGATTAACGAAAAGAGGCCTTGCAGCCTGAAGCAACTCTCTCTTGTCAGGCTATTAATGAACAATTCTTGGATTTAGCAATAAGAGCCCAGCTGTTTTCTTGCCTCAAAAGGAGGTCCTCTCTCTCTTGGTCCTGGAAGTCACCCAACCTGACACTGGTGTCTAGGAATCTTGCCATGGGTTACCAAGATTCAGACCTTGCTGTTTATGGACAGACTTTAATAATACACTCGACCCCAAGCAAGTTGTTTCCAAATGTCTGCATGGAGACCTCGTTCTAAAGGGCAGTCAGGCAATCCGGGATGAACCCAGGTGTTTGTTAAGCGCTTAATCCCCCTACAGGCAATGAGAGATGAAGATCACTAGGTTAAATGAAATGCAAATAACCACCACCCCCGAAGTTCTCTGATAAAAATCCACAAATCAAGGATGTTATGTCTCAGAATCACCTCCCCCTCCTATTTTTGTCTCCCTTCCAGGATACATTGGTGTCTATCTTGGAAGAAAAACTAAGAAAAGAAGGGAGACAAGGCTCTTTGAGGTGGTCTATGTTTGGGTCACCTCCACTTTGGTGGGCTGACTCCTTCTGTCAACACCTGGCCTTTCTCCTCCATCAGATTCCAAGAACCCCAAATGTGGTGGCGTGTAGAAAGAGGTTCAGAGGGGTGAGGACACTGTGAGAGAAGGGAAACCCAACAAGCTGAGACACACTAAAAATAATCTATTAACCTCAGCGTTACTTAAACTTATGGTTTTAATTCAACTTTTCCAGAGCTGCCTAATATTCTCTACATTGACTATATCTCTGCATCCTCTTGATTGAATGATTTAAATTACTGTCCCATTTAAATAGGGGTCTAGACTTGATTATTGTAAGGTAGACCAGATGACACTCAATGAGCAGCCAGTCCTTTGTCAGCACATTCATAGCTGGCATGTGGCCTACCACACAAACCCGCAGCAGATGATTGAAGAGCAGAAATGCAAGCATTTATGGCAAGGTCACATGGTTGGAGGTACAAAATGTTCCTCTAGGAGCCAAGAAAGGAGATCTCAGACTCAAATAACAAAATAGCAACCGTGCAGAAGCAGGTGAGTGATTCTCCTTGTCCCTATTACGGCTCTGCATCCCTCCACCTTGGGTCTTGCCTGGTGGCTCAGACAGTAAAGAATCCACCTAGGGTGCAGGAGACACGCCTGACCCCTGAGTAGAGAAGATCCCCTGAAGCAAATAGCAACCCATTCCAGTCTTCTTGCCTGGGAAGAATGTCACGGACAGAGGAGTCTAGAGGACTACAGTCCACGGAGTCACAAAATAGTTGGACACAACTTAGTGACTGAACAACCACCAACACCCCTCCAGCCTAGCTCTACCCTGCCTGCTTTCTTCACTTTGAATCCAGAACACATCCCTTCATCTTCACCTACATCCTGTGTCACCTGAGAGCCGTTTCCTCTGTTGGACTTTGGAGCCCACCTCTCCACTTCAGCACTGCACACTAATGAACACATTTCATAAAACCCCTTGAGACACAAATACACTGAAAGAACATGGCCAGCATCACTAAGCATAAAATATCAGACATTTGTTTCCAGAGATACATATTATAGCCCTTTATGATATGCAGTCATTTCTAATACAGCTAATTAAACACTACACAATAGATGTTGTTAAGGAAGAAATA
>SJYA01001333.1:1882681-2036567 GCA_006410615.1 Neotragus moschatus
CAGACCAAGTTTTCTCCCTTGAACCCACATAGGGACACCTGTTAAAAACAATGTGTAATACAGATGGAGAGATAAATTAGGAGTTTGGTATTAACATACACAAATTACTGTATATAGGGCTTTCCAGGTGGTGCTAGTGGTAAAGAATCTGCCTGCCAGTGCAGGAGATGCAAGAGACACAGTTCTGATCCCTGGGTCGGGAAGATCTCCTATAGGAGGAAGTGGCAACCCACTCCAGTATTCTTGCCTAGAGAACCCCTGGACAGAGGAGCCTGGCGGGCTACAGTCCCAGGGGGGCCGCAGAGTCAGACACGACTGAGGGACTGGGCACACACACAAACTACTATATATAACATAGAAAACAAGGACCTACTGTAGCAAAGGGAACTCTACTCAACTCCTTGTAATAACCTATAATGAAAAGGAATCTTACAAAGAATATAGATGTAAAACTGAATCTAAAGGAGAAGGTATATGTGTGTGCATGTATATATATACATGTACATATATATATATACACACACATATATATACTGAATCACTTTGCTGTACACTTGAAACACAATATCGTAAATTAAGTAGACCTCAATTTAAAAATGATGTGTAATACATGTAAAAAATAAATAATTTACAAGAATGCATTGTATACATGGGAAATATAGTTAATATTTTATAACTATAAATGTAATATAATCTTTAAAAATTATGAATCACTATGTGGTACACTTGAAACATATAATATTGTACATCAACTATTCCTCAATAGAAAATTTAATGATGTACTATATTTGAAAATTGCTAAGAAAATAGATCCTGAAAGTTCCTATCACAAGAAAAAAAATTGTTTAACTATGATAACAGAGGTTAACTAGACTTACTGTGGTGGTCGTTTTGCAATATATACAAATACTGAATTGTTATGTTGTACACCTGGAACTAATGTAATGTGTATGTCACTTATATTTTAAGTTATTAAGGGAGAAAAGATTATAACTTCAAAAGAAATGATGTGTAGACACATGAGATTAAATTATGGTGATAAAGAGAAATATTAATATGTTAACATAGCTCATGGAAGAAACTGCATCTTATCTCCCCAGGTTCAAAGACCACTGTTATAAAACCTGTCCTGAGAAGACCTACAGGGAAGAATTTGAATGTAAAGCGTGTGATACCAACTGTGGCAACTGTGACCAGAATGAGTGTTACTGGTGTGAAGAGGGCTTCTTCCTCTTGGGTAAGCCTGAAAATAGTTGCTCAGTTGTGTCCAACTCTTTGAGACCCTATGGATGGTAGCCTGCCATGCTCCTGTATCCATGGAATTCTCCAGGCAAAAATACTGGAGTGAGTTGCCATTCCCTTCTCCAGGGGATCTTCCCAACCCAGGGATCGAACCTGGATCTCCTGCATTTCAGGCAGATTCTTTATCCTCTGAGCCACCAGGGAAGCCCCAAGCTTGAAAATAGGCATGGTACAAAGTGAGAACAAGGCTCCAAGGCTCAATTCAGAAACAAGAGAGCTCGTCTGATAGGTTTTAGAGTCTTCCTGTGCCTCTTGTCCAAGGAGGAATTTTACTTGGTTTGAAAATAAACATTAGTCAGGACTACTTCCTTCTGCTTTTATTACTGAAGCATATTTCCTACTTCACTAATTACTCTCAGGCATCTCCAAGCTGACGGAAAGCAGACTGAGTGGAGGGGAGGGACAGACACTGAAGAGAAATAAATGCTTTGGAACTGAAGTTACCTGGAACATTCAGAACATGACTCTTTCTTGAGACTTTATTCACGTTCTATATTCCCTGCACTGTAAAAGTTAAATAAGATCTTTTAGTCTTAGATTTAAGTCAATTCATTGACTTTGATGGAAATGAATAGTTGGGAAGGAAATACACTGTGAGTCTTCCAATTAGGAGAGACAATGGGGCAGACACAGTGACCTTCAGGGGTTCTATATGTATGGAGATCATTTTATCTGCAATTTTTCAAGGTCTTGAGAACATAAAAATCTTTATGCTCCCAACCCTTGATAGCCAACTTAAGTTTTCAGTTGAAAGAAGACTTAAGTGTTGGATTTATTAAGACACAGTTCTTGGGTTGAAATATGCGAATGTCATCACGGTTTCTTTAAAGATTAAAAAATGTTCCTCAGCCTCCCTTTGGCCTGTTTAGAACTTGGCCCTGCGCAGAGCACCCGGCTCAGCCAGCCGGGCTTCCACTTCGGGCTTCCTGTCTTATATTCTCACGTAGGGGGCAGCTGTGTGAGGAACTGTGGCCCTGGCTTCTACGGTGACCCAGAGAGGGGAGACTGTGAGCCCTGCCACCAGGCCTGCGCAACCTGTACCGGCCTTGGCCGCAACCAATGCAGCAGCTGCCGAGAAGGCCTGCAGCTGCTGCGGGGGACATGTGTGCGTCATGACCAGACCCAGGAGGAAGGCAGCTTCTGGAACGGTATGTGCCCCCCAAGAGGGATCGCAGGTGTCCAGCTGTTTCCTCCTCTCCCCCCACTCTAATCCCTTGCTTTCAGGATACCCAAGAGATGCAGGCTAGGCAGTTAAACAAAAGCATGGCATCCCGGAGCCTCTGTGATACTCACCACAGGAAAGGGCAGGAGGGTGTGGCTGGCATTTGGTCAGGAGCTGCTGCCGTTCAGTCGCTCAGTCATGTCTGACTCTTTGCGGCCCCAACGATTGTAGCCCACAGGCTCCTCTGTGGGATTTCCCAGGCAAGAATACTGGAGTGGGTTGACATTTCTTCCCCCAGGGGATCTTCTCCACCCAGGGATCAAACCCAGGACTCCTGAATTACAGGCAGATTCTTTACCACTGAGTCNCGGCCCCAACGATTGTAGCCCACAGGCTCCTCTGTGGGATTTCCCAGGCAAGAATACTGGAGTGGGTTGACATTTCTTCCCCCAGGGGATCTTCTCCACCCAGGGATCAAACCCAGGACTCCTGAATTACAGGCAGATTCTTTACCACTGAGTCACCTGGGAAGCCCTTGGTCAGGCAGGAAACACCAAAGGGCAACTGACAACTGATCTGGCCACTCGTGTTTCTAGCTGGGTGGAGTGGGCTGCGGAGCACACAAAGAGGGAAAGAAAAATGACTACCATTTTCTCAAAGACTTCAGAATAGCTTCAGTGACATTCATATATCTCTTTACAAAAAAGAGAAAAGAAAATCACTAGTGGGACAGCCTGTCCAGTTAGACAAGGAAGTGCTTAGTCAGTAAGTCATGTCTGACTCTTTGAGACTCCATGGGCTGTATCCCACCAGGCTCCTTCATCCATGGAATTTTCCAGGCAAGAATACTGGAGTGGGTTGCTATTTCCTACTTCAGGGAATCTTCCTGGCCCAGGGATCAAACCCAGGTCTCTTGTATCTACTGCACTGCCAGGTGGATTCCTTATCACTGTGCCACCTGAGAAGCCTCTAGACGAAAAAGAATCACTGTAAAGCATGGGAACTTCAGCTANAAGAATACTGGAGTGGGTTGCTATTTCCTACTTCAGGGAATCTTCCTGGCCCAGGGATCAAACCCAGGTCTCTTGTATCTACTGCACTGCCAGGTGGATTCCTTATCACTGTGCCACCTGAGAAGCCTCTAGACGAAAAAGAATCACTGTAAAGCATGGGAACTTCAGCTAAAATGGCTTGTCTTCCTGGCTGGATTATTAGAACTTGCCATCATTCAAGTTTATCTTTTAAAAGTTACCCTCTCTAGTTGCAGATGTGGGAAGCAGGTGGGCTTGAAAGGGGGCAGGAAGGAGAAAAAGTGTGAGAGCTTGGAGTCTAACAGTAAAGACCTACATGTATTCATTCCCACCTGAGTCTTCAGAAGTGGCCGCCAGACCCAGAAGCCTTGGTCATGGGCTTCCTGGTAAGGTAATTACAACTTTGCAGTGGCCTCTCCATGTCTGAGGTGGTTAAAAAACAAAATCCTCCTCCTGCTGGAAAAATCTGACTCACATTCCACGCAGAGACGCCGATGCAAACAAGAGATGCTCTCTGTCTTGATTTCAAGGCAAGGATTGGTTTAAAAAGGTCATTTCAGTGCAGAAGCAGCAGCAGCTGAAAGCAGGTCTGCTTGGGATGAGTCTTGTAAGAGCTGGAGGGAGGGATGATCTGGGGCAGGAGAAAAGCCTCTTGCTAAATCTCAGAGGAAGGATGTCCACAGCTGCTGTCTACAATGACAGTGTCGCCTACGTGACTTAACGCAAGAAGCAGCTCAGACACCATCACAAACCCAGCAGCCAAAGGCCACCAAGAATGCGGGCTGATTTCAGAGACAGAGCTGGAAAGAAAATCATTCATTCCAGATTGGGATATCTTCCGTGAATTATAGCTGAACCCAAATGCTAAAAACGAGTTTGTCTGGCATGCAGGCATTTAAGAGGCAGTGCAAGCCAAGAGGAAAATAGTCTGTGCTGTGTTTCTAGCTCAGAACATCTGTATTTTATCTGGCGTCCAGATGATGAAAAGGCTCAGGGAGCCAAGAGCCAGAGCAGACTCGATTCCCCAAATGATTACACATCCCTTTCAACTGGACTACGCACTCTGCAAGCAGAAATCAAGGCTTCACTGCTCCCCACTTTGCGAGGCACCACATCTACCCCTCTGCCTTTTCGACTATCAAAATGCAATATCTGTGAAGAGAGAAAGGAATTAGTCCATTTGGGGAGATAGCACTAATGAGGGATTCACAAAGCAGATGAGATTCACAAAGAGCAGTGAAGTCAATGACACAGCAGAACATTTCCACACCTACAATCCAGGGAATAATACATGCATGCAGACTATGAACAATGAGAAAAAACTGTGTCTTCACTGAGCAAGGTGAGGCCACAGCTCAGCTTCCCCAGCACGGTTTAGGCACCACTGAAATGGATGGTAAATGGCAATGTACTCCACAAGGCCCTGAGTGTATTTAAACCAATGCCTACATTTTTCCTCCTGATTTATTTTCCTTAAGAAACAAGGCTGAGGTTGTAATAGGCGTGTAGAGGATTCCAGAGAACAAGCACTATTAGCTGCACCTTTAAGAGGATAGAAAGAAGACTGCAGTCATCCTTGGTCAACTCAGAGGGAGCCTAGACAAACCAGCATGCTCATGAGAGAATGGAGCCATCCAGCTGGTACCAGCGAGGTGTTGTGTTGTTTTTCTTGTTTCAAACACAGACTCAGATACACGTAGGACTAGGCAGATGGGACAAACTTAATCCCATTTCTTCACCCACACTACTGCCAGTGGAAACAATAAGATCATGCTTACATCCAAAAGCTAAAACCACCCCATTGTCTATGTCAGCATGTGTTGGAGAAACACCACCTTGAAATAAAAATCCAACTAGAGTCCACTGGACTTCTTTTTTAATAAGGTGGCTCCTCATAATGGGAGTGCTGATGACAACAGGTCGTCACCCTTTGTCAAAGCCCTTTGAGGGCTTCCCTGGTGGTCCAGTGCTTAAGAATGCACCTTGCAAAGCAAGGGATACCTGTTCGATCCCTGGTCCAGGAAGATCCCACAATCCCACATGCTGCACAGCAACTAAACGCTGTGACTGCTGAAGCCCACACCCCTAGAGCCCATGCTTGACAGGAAGAAAGCCACCGCAATGAAAAGTCTGGTCACCACAATGAAGAGAAGCCCCTGCTCAGCCCAACTAGAGAATGCCCATGTGCAGCAACGAAGACCCATCACAGCCCCTGACCCCCAAAAAAGTTAAATAAATAATTCTTTAAAAAAAAAAAAAAACCAACTGAGTAGGAATGCCTCCTACCCTGGTCCAAGATGGAGATTTACCTACACATCAGACCACACCTGGAAAATCCTCAGCCAAGACTAAGTCATCTCCAAAGGTTCTTCTTGCCACCAAAAAGTCCCTGCACAAAAGCACAGACCATCCCCAGATTGCCTGTCTCAGTCACTAATATATTTGTGAGGGCTATTTAGTCCAATGTCCCTATGTGGCAACGACCAATGTCAAGCAGACGGCTGCCAATGGCATCAGCAGGGCCTCTGGCATCAGGCAGACCCACTGTTAGTGGAAATGCTCAGGTGTGGCAGGCCATGGGCTTTGAAAGAAAACGATAGCTTCAGCTGGTTTCCTAAAACCATTGTTGGGAGTGGAAACAGTTTATTACTGTTAAATCATTTGGGTTTTCTTAAGTGGTTTCCCCCCTGGTGGTGCTGGAAAGTCCTCAGAATAATTCCTGCACATTTCTCCTACCCACCTATTTCCATCATTGATTAAAACCATGTTTGTAGCAGGTTCCAATTACATATTCTGATGGTAGTTGAATCTACAAAGCGCAGACATGGTAAATTAAATTTTTATCTTTGACCACATCCTAACAATTTATCACTAGTCTGTCTTTTGATTTTAATTCCTATGCTCTGAGAAAGACTGAAATCCTAGAGTCAGTTACAAACCCTAGAAGCCACACATGTGTGAAAAAAAAAAAATCTCAACAGTGGGGAGATATGTTACTTCATAGTAAGTGAACTTCAGACAATTTTTTTAAAAAATCTGATTTTTTTTTTAAGAACTTTGTATATAGTTGCCTCACTTACAACTGAGGACACAATATTTACTTAACTAATCAATCATAACTCAGAGTGCAGAAAATCATGACTGGGCAGCTAAGTGAATTTCTGGCCTAGTGAGATGAAGGAGCCATGTGTATCTGCTGACATTGATTATTAAATATCCAGGAATTTTATGAGTGGATTATTAAACAATTGGCAGCTTGAAATCAGCTATGGCAGGAATATTTACACCACTGAAATTGGTAAACATGACAAATCAAGTCTTTGTTGCTGTTGTGTTTTCCAAAGAACCATTTTACCAGTACATCACTGCTTTGACGTCTACCAAACTATTTTGAAACTAAATGAATTATTAAAACGTCCGAGGAAGATAGAGTTTAGAATTCAGCACACCTGAATTCAATTCCCGGCTCTATTCTTTACCAGCTCCGTGACCTTGAGCAAGATATTCATCCTCTCCGAGCCTCAGTTTTCTCACCTATAAAATGAGAACATGAAATGTCTCGTACAAGGTCATTTTGAGAATTAAATGGAAGAATACATATGAAACCCCCAGCACACAGTATGGCGCAAAAAATGTCAATCTATTCTCTAATCCTTTAATCTAATCCAGTTTCAACCCATGAAACACTAGTTGACTTTCAAAACTACCTTCTTGAGCTTATGAAATAAAGCAATTTGGAGGCCTAAGGAGTAATACACGACTGTTTAAAAAAAAAAAGTCCCAGAAAGAAGGGCAAATGATAGTCAGCTGGGATACCTAATAGCCAAGTTGAGTCCTGACTTAACCAAGAATGTGTACAAAGATGCTGACAGCAGTTTTAGTTATAATCTAAAAAAAAGAAGAGAACAACCTAAAAATGTAACGAAGAAAAACATTAAGTGACTTAAGATTCATGCAAAAACACCAGTCAAAAAAATATTTTTACAAAGAATTTTCATGGCAAAAGAAAATTCCTATAAGATTCATTACATTAATGAAAAATGTAANCTGACTTAACCAAGAATGTGTACAAAGATGCTGACAGCAGTTTTAGTTATAATCTAAAAAAAAGAAGAGAACAACCTAAAAATGTAACGAAGAAAAACATTAAGTGACTTAAGATTCATGCAAAAACACCAGTCAAAAAAATATTTTTACAAAGAATTTTCATGGCAAAAGAAAATTCCTATAAGATTCATTACATTAATGAAAAATGTAAGATCAGTACTATATATGCAGAAGATGTCAATGGTTACATATATATACACATATGTAATTATACTCATGCATTCAAAACAAAGATGGGAAATCTAAATGCCAAAGTATACACAGCAGACATTTCTGAGTGGTAAGATTAAGGGGCAAACTTTATCTTCTTACTCCTTTTTGCATTAAAAAAATAAAACATTTCTTTTTTTTTTAATAAAAAAAGTACCTGTGTCCACTGCAAGCCCATCTTTGGTGAAGAGCCTGCTGCAGGAGCGACGAAGGTGGAAGTTTCAAATCAAAAGAGGTAACAGGGAAATAGGGAGGAGAAGATGATCAAGCATACCAGGAGAGTCTCTGTGATGTAAAAACCAGCCCAAGAAATCAGGCAGTGAGGAACACGCAGGGATGCAGAAGTCGTGAGAAAAATGGAGAGAGGATGGGACCTGTGATTAAAATACAAGTGGGTATCCAGAGGGAAAGACTGGCAGGAATTTCAGCAGTGGAGACTTCAAGAACATATAAGGACATTCCTGAGGCACAAAGTGGTTATTCTTGAGAAAAGTTATCAAGAAAAGCCTCTGTCCTTGCAGGTCTTTAAGAAAAGCAACTTTTGCCTTCCTAGTCACTGCAGCCTTGTTTGAAATAACAAAGGGTGGAAAAAACTAAACAGCTACCAACAAGAGTAGAAAAATGAAATATGACACAGCCACACAGTGGGATACTATGGAGCCATCAAAAAGAATGAGAGTCTTTTTATGCTGATAAACAACGGTCTCCAAAATACAGTACAGAACTACAAAAAAAAAAAAAAGCAACATGATAAACACTGCGAATAGTCTGTATAAAGAGGGTGGAGGGGGGTGGTAAGAGAGACTTCACAGTATGTACCTTGTCTACATTGTGAACCTGTGAGTATTGCTTATTTAACCTAAAACATTTAAGTAAGAAGAAACCATACTTTATTAATCATATTTGAAGGATATACGTTATATTTTCTTGGTCAAGGTGATTTTTTTATTTTTGCAGGGGAGGGGGTGAAGTCCTGTTCAGTCTAGAATTTCTGGAGTAGAACAAAAAGAAACTGATCAAAGTCAAAAATTTTACTTGTTGAGATCTAATATTTTCTGATAAAAGAGCTCTTGCTAGGGATCTTTATCCATTGCCCAAGCCTGAGTGCTAACAGTGTGTGCAGAGCACCCTCTAGTCGAGATGTGAAGACATTACAGAATTTTATACCAAGTGTATTGGAATGATATATCAAGCTACCAAAAGGTGAGATACGTATGTGTAATTATAAACATATGTATACTATGTGTAAATATATACATTATATTTTTTAATGTGAGAAAATTAATTAAAATGACTAGGTTTTAAAATATAACATTTTAGCACAAGAATGATAAAATCAAAACAAAATCAACCCATGGCCTGGATGTATAAAGATCTTCAAGGTGCTCAATATCAGGTGAATATTTAGTTATTATTCCTTGAATAACTGCTCTCAAGTAAGCATCTTTTTCTCCCAACTTGAGAGGTAACTGACATACAACATTATATAGGTTTATCATGTATAAAATGATGACTTGATACATGTGTATACTGCAAAATGATTACAATAAGGTTAGTTAACACACCCATCATCATCACTTTTGTGAAAATCCAAGGACTAGCATTGCTCTACACTGGCTAGCTGAACTATTAACAGAACTCCCCAGCAGAACACATTAGTTAATCGGTCTACTAGAAAACCAGTACAAAATTTTCTCTCACAGTTGGAAAGAAATTGCCACTCAGCATGGCAGCATGGACAATCGTTTAAGTCCACAGACCTCTATCTCTGGCTATCTATTGCCTACTTAGCTATCAAGCTTTCTCTGCAGCAAGGCTCAGCAGTGTATTGACTGGGAGTGCCATCAGAGGAACCAAGTAGTGGCTCCTGGTACCACTCCAAGAATGGAACAGAGGAAAGCGAACGGGAAATAAAACAGAAGCCTGAGAAATGGGGTGGAATGATAACAAACGAAGAAATGAAGCAGAAGGAACCACCATTTACTGAGCCACTGTGTGCGCATACTTGACACGTTATCTTAGGTTTCACGAGAGTACTGAAAAGGAAGAATCATTTGCTCTCATTTTAGAGATGTGGAAAGTATTGTAAGACTGGAAGAGTTTAATTACCGTATCCATGGTTACCCTACCCAGAAAAAGCACACCTGGGATCTGAAGGCAGGTGTGACTAGACTCTGCCAGACTCTCAGGAAGAGAAGGAAGTGGCAGGCGAGAGAGAAAGGAGGGAGAGAGGAAGACAGGCAGGAAGAAGGAAAAGGGGGAGGAAGGAAGGGAGGGGAGTGGTAAGACGCCAACAATAACCACCGACTGAACTTCAGGGCCATGTGGGTGACATATTCTGAGCTAGAACTTCTTTTTCTAAATTTCCCCTGTATGAGTCATACTGATTCCTGAGCAATTGCTGGAATTTATTCAAGATCTCTCTGTGTACTGAGTGAGTGACGTCACTGAGGCTGTTTTCTTTGTTACACAACTATCCCGTTGACTTGCTGCTGCCTTCCTGACAAAACCTGCCCAGCCAATGGTTGTGGGGGAAGAAAGGAGAAGCAGGTCACATGTTTCTCAGATTAATGGCTTATTAACCTGGGATGACCTTCCTGTCACTGACCAGCCAGAAAGCTCTCTGATGGCTACTGATGTTCAATGATGATTTTGGACAAATTTAAAAGATCCATTTAGGCTACATCCCACAGTGGCTACTATGAAGGATAGAGAGACCCAAACACTGACCAACTTATGAAATCTGGTCCTAAAGAACAAAAAAAGAGGGGGCACAACGAATTCTCAGTTATCATCCTGGAGCAAAGAAAAGTGATCATCAAAGAATCTTGGAGAAACAAGTGATTACCTTTGACACAAAAACTCCAGCACACATAGACACAACCACATGTTTACAAAATATAAAATAGGTAACATCTGTTAGTTCAAATATCCCCCTATATTTAAGGCTATCCTGTCACTGGAAATTTGCAAAGAAAGTCTTGACATCAATTGTCAGTGAAGGAGTAAGGAAAATAAAATAAATGAAGTCCACTTGGTCTGCAATGGGTGGTGCCAACATTTAACTACTATCAAACTGAAGGGTCTATTTAGGGTGAAAAGGGAAATGAGATTACTCATGAGATTTTCCCAACAATGCTATGCACCTGTTCAAAAGAGGTAGACTTCTTGTTTTTTCCCTTATACAGACCTTTTGAGAAGACACCAGTCATGCCATTCTTCTTGTAAAACCTGCCATGGATCAGCAACCCTGTGCACTTCATGTCCAAAAGGTGAGTGTGGCATGTTACAGGAGAAAGCAGTGGCCAAGCCATATCAGTTATTTGTCAGCATCTTGTGATATAGTCCCATCACATGTTGCTGTCACAGTAGGAACTCTGGAGAAACACAGAGACCCAAACACTGCCCTATAATAAAATCTAGTTTTCAAGGGACCAGAACAAAAAAGAAAAGAANGAAAAGACTCTGATGCTGGGAGGGATTGGGGGCAGGAGGAGAAGGGGATGACAGAGGATGACATGGCTGCATGGCATCACTGACTCGATAGACGTGAGTCTGAGTGAACTCCGGGAGCTGGTGATGGACAAGGAGGCCAGGCGTGCTGCGATTCATGGGGTCGCAAAAAGTCAGACAGGACTGAGCGACTGAACTGAACTGAACTGAAGATAACCTCAAGTGAAGGGAATCTGAGTTTGCAACAGGCTTATAATCCAGTAGGGAAGGTTTACATCAATCAATGTCATACTTCTCAAGTGCTTAATACACAAAGAGCTAAGAGATTCCAAAGGAGAAATCATTTAAAAACAGATACTTACTGAGATCTTGCAATATCTAGGCATTGTTCTAAGAGTTTCAAATGCACCATCCCCTTTATTTTTTTTCAATAAATACAGTACTACACAATCCACAGTTGGCTGAACCCACAGATGCAGAACCACAGATATAAAGGGCTAACAATGAAAGTTCGAAAGATGAGAGTGAAAAAGTTGGCTTAAAGCTCANCATTGTTCTAAGAGTTTCAAATGCACCATCCCCTTTATTTTTTTTCAATAAATACAGTACTACACAATCCACAGTTGGCTGAACCCACAGATGCAGAACCACAGATATAAAGGGCTAACAATGAAAGTTCGAAAGATGAGAGTGAAAAAGTTGGCTTAAAGCTCAACATTCAGAAAATTAAGATCATGTCATCTGGTCCCATCACTTCACAGCAAATAGTTGGGGAAACAGTGGAAACAGTGTCAGACTTTATTTTTGGGGGCTCCAAAATCACTGCAGATGGTGACTGCAGCCACGAAATTAAAAGACGCTCACTCCTTGGAAGGAAAGTTATGACCAACCTAGATAACATATTCAAAAGCAGAGTCATTACTTTACCAACAAAGGTCTGTCTAGTCAAGGCTATGGTTTTCCCAGTGGTCATGTATGGATGTGGGAGTTGGACTATAAAGAAAGCTGAGCACTGAAAAATTGTTGCCTTTGAACTGTGGCATTGGAGAAGACTCTTGAGAGTCCCTTAGACTGCAAGGAGATCCAACCAGTCCATTCTGAAAGAGATCAGCCCTGGGTTTTCTTTGGAAGGAATGATGCTAAAGCTGAAAGTCCAATACTTTGGCCACCTGATGCAAAGAGTTGGCTCATTGGAAAAGACTCTGATGCTGGGAGGGATTGAGGGTAGGAGGAGAAGGGGATGACAGAGGATGAGATGGCTAGATGGCATCACCGACTTAATGGACATGAGTCTGAATGAACTCCGGGAGTTGGTGATGGACAAGGAGGCCTGGCATGCTGCGATTCATGGGTTCGCAGAGAATCGGACATGACTGAGCGACTGAACTGAACTGAACTGACTGGACTTGAGCATCCATGGATTTTGGCACTCAAGTCATGTCCTGGACCAATCTCCTACAGATATGGAGGGACACTATATCATTATTTCCCTCATTTCACAGACAAAAAAAAAAGGGTGGCATGCCCGAAGTCACGCTGCTAATGCATACATGGCACGATCAGGAATTCAAACCAAATCTCTCTAGCACTGAAATCCATGTGCTTAACCATTACACAATGTCACCTTCTCATTCAACCAGGGTTTCTTTTTTCTTTATAACAGCTTTGTTGAGATATAACTCACATACCACATCATTTACCCACATAAAGTATAAAATTCAATGATTTTTAGTATATTGAGAGACTTGTGCAGCTATCACCACAATTGATTTTAAAATCTTTCCATCACCTCCAGAAGAAACTCTGTACCCTTTCAGCAGTTATTCCTAATTTCCCACAGCCCTAGGCAACCACTAATTTACCTTGTCTCTAGAGATTTGCCTATTGAACATTTTATATAAATAATACAGACTGTGACTTTTTGTAACTGACTTATTTTATTCAGCATAATATTTTCAAGTTGCCTCCCCAGTTGGGTATTTGAAAAGAGGTTTAATAGTGAAAGGGTCAGGGTAAGAAAACCCAGCAGAGAGAAGATATTTTTTTCCTCCAAATGCACACACATAGATACATGGCAGCCTTTTTCCTTTTTTTGAGCAACAGGGAAGCTATTAAACTGACCTGAAAATCCTGCAGACCATGGAATCACAAATATATGTTTTCCTGTCTTGAGTAGGGTGGTCTGATTACCATGGGATTCCCCTATCTTTATGTTTACCAAAAAAACAGGGGAGATAAAGTCTGAGGGACATATAATACCCAGGTTGGCTTGGCAGCTTTGTTTCTCTTTGTGCAAAATTGCCTGTTTGGATGTATTCCATGGCCACACCATGAAAAGACTGCTCTACTAAAGCATCATTCTTTCTAATAGAAGCAGTTAGGCCCTTCCAACACTGGAGTTTCTCTCCTTTTATCAGCTGAGGGTCAGAAGTAGGAGCCAAGTGCAATGGGCATCCTATGACTATCTCAAGTGGTGAGAGTTTATGAGTTTCAAAAGGGGTGGATATGAGATTCAGAAGTACCAATGGCAATGCTCTTGACCAAGGCATTTGGAAAGTGTCAGTTGCTCAGTCACGTCTAACTCTGAAACCCCACAGACTGTAGCACACCAGTCTCCTCTGTCAGTGGGATTTTCCAGGCAAGAATACTGAAGTGAGTAGCCATTCCCTTCTCCATGGAATCCTCCTGGCTCAGGGATCGAATCTGGGTCTCCCGCATTGCAAGCAGATTCTTTACTATCTGAGCCACCAGAGGAGCCCTCAGGTATTGAGAGGGCCTCTACGAATTTTGCCAACTGAGTCTTAATAATGTCATTGGTGCATTAGATTAAACCAGAGGATTGAGGGTAGTTAAGCAAGTGAAAAGTTGTAAAACTGGCCATACAGTGTAGACCTAAGTACATGGCCAATAAAATAGGTTCCTCAATCACAATAAATTCCAGGTAAGGATAATCTTTTCTAAAGAGATTTATTTTAGTCACAGGAAAGGCAGTAGCCTGCCTGCAAGGGAAGGCTTCAATCCAATGTGAAAACATACAGACCATGGCTAAAGCTTATTTACATCCATTAGACAGAGGAAGTTTTACATAATCCATTTGCCAGACCTCAAGTGGTCTGGGCAGTTTAAAATGTCAGGGAACAGTAGGAAGAGGCTTCCCTAGGTTGTAGTTTGGATAAGCAGGACAAGTAAGGTAAATATTTTTTGTGGCCTTGTTAATATTTCCCCATTAATACTGATTCATGAAGCCTATCATTTCGTCACAGACTGAAGGTTTAATGCATGTAACCAGCAATGGGGAGTGGGAATTTCAGAATCTCCAGTAGGACTGGCTTGTTATACTGTCCAAACGAGAGCTTTCTCTTTTTATCCAACTAACAACTGTTGAATTTCCAAACTTTTTTTTTTTTCCTGAGGCCAGCTGTTAGACCTTTCTAGCCAGTTTTTCTAAATCATTTGGGAAAAGATATTATAAAATATCATTTGGCTGCGACTGGTCCCTTTAAGAGCAGCATTCCTTGCAGAAATATCAACAAGATGGTTTCCCTTAGCTTCCAGAGAGTCAAGTGAAAAGCCCCAAAACCATAATAGCTAAAGTGATGGGCAAAAAGTATATTCACTAATTCTTACACATAGGGGGCATTTTAAGCTTTATTTCCATTGCTTCCACAACATTCCAAAACCATGAGATAATCTAAAAGTAATTTAAACGGTGGCACTTTTCTCCTTGGCTAAAGTACAAACCTGTAAAAGAGCATATGATTCAGCCTGTTCAGTTAAAGTAGCCATAGCTAAACATGCTGCCTCAACAACATCAAAAGGAGTGGTAATAACATACCCAGTACACTATTTACTATTGTCACTTTGTTAAATGAGACCATCAGCAAACCATGAGAAGTCACTGTCACCCAGTGGAGTCTCCTGTAGATCAGTATGAGGAATCAGAAGGTGGTCCTCAGCACTAAGCAGAGGTGAGCTACTTCATCGGCGACAAGGGAGAAGAGTAGTCGGGCTACGCTTATTCTAACATAAAAGAATTAGGTGAGGAACAGTTAACAAAAAGACTTCATAGAAACTGTCTGGCTGAGAAATGTTGAATGTGATGAGAATTCAGGAGAATCTCTACTGCACGAGGAACAAAAGTGGCTAAAGGGGATTCCACAACAATTTTCTCAGTGGCCTCAACTGAAAGGGTAGTGGCTATAATGACTCTAAGGCAAGAGAGGTATCCCCATTCCACAGGGTCCAGTTGCTGACTACAAGTACCCTATGGGGTCAGAGGTGGTCCCCCTGTTCTAGGTGTTTACTCCAAGGGCATTCCCCACCTTTTCATATGCAAAAACTGTATATGTCATTAAACCTTTAGAGCCTTTTAAAAATATTTTAACTGTTACATTTTAAACTGTTTTTAAATGAAAACCATATTAAATGAGATAGAAAGCATTTTCTACTCTAACAACAAAAATAAATTAGGAGATAAAATAGAAAATCAGAAGATGACTAAACTATATACAAATCAAAAAGTTGTTTTCAAGCACCCTAAATTCACAAGGATAATACCTACCCCTTTCATTTAATTTTATTTTAAACCTGATTTTTTTTTTTTAGCGCCTTCCCCAGGAAATCTGCTGAATTCATTTTAGTTGACAACAGCCATAGTCCTTCCATTTTCAGCCCTAATTCTTGACTGTCAGGTGTGAATCAACTCCCTAGGTGGAAAGTTTCTCTAGTGGTTCCCTCTTCTTTCCACAGGGGCTTCTACGCAGATGACGATATTTGTGAGCACTGCAGCTCTTCCTGCAGAACTTGTGAAGGAAATGCCACCAACTGTCAGTCCTGTGAAGGAGGCCTTGTCCTAGACCAGGGGGTGTGCCGGGAAACCTGCCCCGAGAGGCATGTGGCCATGGAAGGGGTGTGCAAGCGCTGCCCAGAGATGTGTCAGGACTGCATCCATGAGAAAACATGCAAAGGTACCTGGGAGCCTCACGGGGGAAAGGGGCCCGACTACCTGAGAGCAGGATGTCCAACAAGATCTGGGGGAAACCATCTCCATGTCTGTACTGAAACTGACCTCTATGGGGTCAGTGAGAAAACTAAGGGCAACATAAAGCTTTTCCATGATGGATTCTGCAAATTAAGACAGACAATAGCCCATTTTTTATAAGACAAACAAGAGACCATTTTTTATAAGACATACAAGAGCCCATTTTTTACAAGATTTCTCCCACACATATGTCCTGGGCAGTCAGGGTGTGACAAGCACTGTCCCAAGTGCTAGAGATACAGGTAAGAACCCAAAGTTTCTGCTGCTCTGATCACAAAATCTCATGAGAGAGACTAATATTAACAAAACACAGAGGTGGCTGGAGAATTTCAACTGTTATAAAAGATACAAAAGTAAGGATCAGGCAACTATAAGACTCAAAGTAGCCCTCCAGCTAGGAACTTTCCCTGAGATTATCTCCTGAGAAAGGCTGTCTAATTTCCTAAAACAGATTCATTTAAATGTTCAATCTGTCCAATCCAAAGGCTTTGGTGCTACCTAAGTGCTTTCTGGAATTCCCCCACGAATAAGAGAATAGGCACAAATAAACTAACAATGCATTCTTCATATGGATTAACCATGTATATTTCATTAGTTTACCCTATCAGTGAATGGAAAATTAACTATTCCACTAATTCTGAAACTGCTTTCCGTATTAATTAGAACCAGAAGTGTTCAATAGATCTGTTAATGGTTTCTGGGCTTTCAGGACAATACATCCAGCATCTCAGCCCTGACTCATCTTCCCTGTGATTTTTTGCAATTGAAGCGGCAGATCACTTCAGGATTTGCACCCAGGACTATCTAACTGGGCCACCATAAGTGGTCTCCTTTCCCAAGACAGGGCTTGTGAGACAAGGATGACATGCCCTGGGAGAGGATTGTGTGTGTGTGTGTGTGTGTGTGTGTGTGTGTGTGTGTGTGCAGGGCTTGTGAGACAAGGATAACATGCCCTGGGAGAGGGTTGGGTGGGTGAGTGGGTGAGTGGGTGTGGGTGTGTGTGGGTGTGTGTGCAGGGCTTGTGAGACAAGGATGACATGCCCTTGGAGAGGGTGAGGGTGTGTGTGTGTGTGTGTTCAGTCATATCTGATTTTTGAGACCCCATGGACTGTAGCCCACCAGGCTCCTCTGTATATGGGATACTGGAGCAGTTTACCATTTCCTTCTCCAGGAAATCTTTCCGGCCCAGATATTGAACCCATGCATCTCCTGTGTCTCCTGCATTGGCAGGCAAATTCTTGGCACTTGCATCACCTGGGAAGCCCCTGGGAGGATGGGGATGAGGCAAATGTATCCTGGAGTCAAACGGGTCAAAGTGGTAGGGGATGGACTAGCCCACTGCAGAGCAAATAAATTCCTTCCTGCTGCTTCCCCCTCTCCCAGAGTGCATGCCTGAGTTCTTCCTGCACAAGGGTGCGTGCCACCAGTCCTGTCCCAGCCACTTCTACGCAGACAGGCGCCACTGTGTTCCCTGCCATGAAGACTGTCTGGAGTGCAGTGGCCCCTCAGCAGATGACTGCGACCTCTGTGCCGAGGCGTCCTTGGTTCTCTACGATGGGCAGTGTTTAGATGAGTGTCCAGAAGGAACTTACTTTGAAAAAGAGACTAAGGCCTGCAAAGGTAAAGATTTCGGGGTGTGTGGCCGAGCACCACATCCCAGGGAACCCACGAGGATGATGGGTTTCTCCTGAGAGAAAGCAGGTCTGAGGTTTGTACAGTTCCAGCCCCAGAGCTGTGGTCTCAACTCTATACCTGCTCTAGTTTATTATTTATTTTTAAATGAATCATTCCTTAGCTTCACGATGTAACTTATTAGCACTGAATCATGTTGACCCCTCCTCACAACGGTAGCTGATCAAAAGGGATTCTTGGTGAAGATTTACAACAGAGATGATGAGCCTTTGAAAGTCATCCAAATCATAGAAATTTTTCTTTAAAATGTTAATTCATTAGAGGTTCATAGCAGTGCAGGGAAAGCTGTGCCACAGAAAGCTCTGTGCTTTTTGTCTCCCTAAAGCCCACTCCCCTTCATCATCACCTGCAGGCAGCCTCTACTGCCTGGGTCCTCTATTCCACCTCCCATTTGGCATTTCAACCCCTATAGGTGCAAGAAAGGATCTGTTATTAATTATGCCTCCTTATGTTTTAACTAGGCATGAATTCTATGCTTCCTATTAGTTGTCAGGAAATAGAAAAATTAATTAAATATACTGTCCACCACTAGAGAAATTCTCAACCAAGTAAGAGAAGCATTCTGAATGAAATGACTATCCTTTTCCCCCCAGTTTTATTGAGATATAATTGACATATATAGCCTTGTATAAGTTTAAGGTGTATGATGTGATGATTTGATATATGTATATATTGATAAATGGTGACCACAATAAGGTCAGTCCGCTAATACAGCCATAGTTTTGTTTTTTGGGTGGTTTTTTTTTTTTTTGTGGTAAGAACACTTAAGCTCTATTCTTGGCAACTTTCAAGTATACAACATACTATTGTTACCTACAATCACAGGATTCATTGCAATGAGGTAGTTAGTGGTAATTTAGTTTCTTGAAAGAAGTGAAAGTGTTAGTTGCTCAGCCCAGTCCAACTCTTTGTGACCCCATTGATCCCAGCACACTCCTCTGTCCATGGAATTCTTCAGGCAAGAATACTGGAGTGAGCTGCCATTTCCTTCTCCAGGAGAGCTTCTCAACCCAAGGATCGAATCCGGGTCTTCTGCATTGCAGGCAGATTCTTTATCATCTGAGCCACCAGGGAAATCAGCTTAGCTCCTTATGTTGCCATTAAGCAAACAAGAGTTAGTCATCCAGAGGCAGGCCCCCTAACCACAGTGAGAGCTCGAGGATGAACTCACATGGCAGGAGAACCTCTTGGCCACCCACATCCTAGAACGTATTCAGGAAATGTGTTTGGTCAAACGTGAAGATGTCGTATGTTCCTACAGCCTTTCTGATCTAACNTTAGCTCCTTATGTTGCCATTAAGCAAACAAGAGTTAGTCATCCAGAGGCAGGCCCCCTAACCACAGTGAGAGCTCGAGGATGAACTCACATGGCAGGAGAACCTCTTGGCCACCCACATCCTAGAACGTATTCAGGAAATGTGTTTGGTCAAACGTGAAGATGTCGTATGTTCCTACAGCCTTTCTAATCTAACCTTACGATCCGGATATACCTTTCTGGTGTGTTTTACATAAAGCCCTGTTTAGTGACAATGTTCCCCCACTTTGTGAAAGCACATGAAGATGAGCGGCTGTACCTGTGTAGCCAACCTTATCGTGGTCACGACTTTGTAATATATGCACATATGAAATCATCACATTGTACACCTTAAACTTACACAATGCTGTATGTCATTTTTATCTCTAAAAACTGACGGAAAAGGGCTGGGAGCGAGTACATGAGGAGGCTGCAAACCTATGGGTCAGTTTCTACAAGGAGGTTAAAGACTCGGCCAGAGGCCACCTGCCTACACTAGGGCAGGAACCGAGGATCGACTGGGCCTTTCTCTGGTGTTCAGTAATAAAAGTAATCTGCCATATAGATAACTTTACAAGTTTTGAGTACATGTTCTTAATCTTCCTGATTTAATGTTCTTATTGAGAAAGCCCTCTGGTTCTCATCCCTGGTTGCCCATTACAACCACCAGAGGAGCTTTAAAAAATACAGATGACTGAACTCAGGCCAGCTCAGCTATTGGGGATTAACCTGTTATATTCCAGGCCCTCTAATGGGCACTCTGCTTTTCAAAATGACTATAAAAGAGGTTTATGTTTTTTTTTAATCAAGAGGTATTTACAATACACATTGGCAATTGTTATGTTAGTAATAAGCTTAAACTACCGGGAGGTCAGCAGAGGACCATAGAGGAGAAGTTACAGTGGTAAGAAGCCCACAGACTAGGGTGTGACTTTGCTGCCACAGAACTGCTGGTTATTATCATGCTGCAGTCTGGGTAATTACGNGAGAGTGTTTTGCCTGTGTTTTCCTCTAGAAGTTTTATAATTTCTGGTGTTACGTTTAGATCTTTAATCCATTTTGAGTTTATTTATGTGTGTGGTGTTAGAAAGTGTTCTAGTTTCATTCTTTTACAAGTAGTTGACCAGTTTTCACAGCACCACTTGTTAAAAAGATTGTCTTTTCTCCATTGTATATTCTTACCTCCTTTGTCGTAGATAGGGTGTCAGTGGGTGCATGGATTTATCTCTGGGCTTTCTATTTTGTTCCATTGATCTATATTTCTGTCTTTGTATCAGTACCACACTGTCTTGATGACTGTAGCTTTGTAGTATAGCCTGAAGTCAGGCAGGTTGATTCCTCCAGTTCCAGTCTTCTAAAAAGAAAAATATAAACTCTTAAAACATTCTATAGTGCAAAGCATATCATTTCTTTGGAGTTCAGCTACATCATGGCTTGACCAAAAAAAAGAGACATCATATTTATGGGAGTCTGTCCATTTATTAAAAAAGTAAATCCCAGACCCCAAACCACTACTAGCCTTTTCTGTTTTATTTTTTTATCAACCTTTTCACTTACTTCTAAATGTCCTCTTCCCAAAAACTAATTATTTCCTCCTTTCAGCAATCCTGTCTCCATGAGCAGCTGGTTTCCCCAGCTATTTACACACATCTACCTTCAGGGTCCGATTGCCTAATATTCATACTGTGTCAGCTAAGAATAATAACCCTCATTACATTGATGGCTTTAAATGAAAGCAGAAGTGTGTGCATGTTGGATGTAGAGTTTCAGCAAGCCTTTCACAACTAAGAACTACTTATTCAGCTTTCCTGGGCTTTCTGTAGCTCTTGAAAATCAAATACTCAAAAGACTAAACACTCTTGATTACCTGCTCATTCTTTACTGAGACACTCTGCTTCTTCAAAGAAGAACCCTTATCACAAAGGCCGACCCTAATTCTCCAAACCTAAGTCTGGAGGATAGTAAGGCAGGATTGCATATGATGCCCTATTAATTGAAACAACCTCACAAGGTCTTTTATTAAGTCTCTTGTCTCAGACAGTGTTTATCACAAAGTACCACATACAGAGGGCTTCCCAGGTGGCTCCAGTGGTAAAGAATTTGCTTGCCAGTGCAGGAGACACAAGAGACATGGGCTCAATCCCTAGGTCAGGAAGATCCCGTGGAGGAAGGCATGGTAATCCACTCCAGGATTCTTGCCTGGAGAATGCCATGGGCACAAGAGCTTGGCAGGCTATGATCCGTAAGGTCACAAAGCCAAACACAACTTAGCATGAACACACCACACACAGATTGCAGTCCTTATTGCTTATCCTTCCCTCTAATGTTTTAATATTTCCTCCAGTGGAAAAATTATGTTCTAGTATATTAATGACAAAAGTAGTCATGATAGTATTGTTACTTTAGGAAATTCTGTTTGATGGGCAAAATCCCATAAGGATGAAAGTTAGGATAAAATAAAATAAAATAAAAAACTTGTTTATCACTAACAAAAAGAGAAGGAAAGAAACACATAGTGGTGATGAATTACACCTAATTGGCTAATATATATTAAGCAAAAGTAATTAACTCTAAAATAACTGCCACAGTATTATATTCATAAAGCTAGTATACTTAATGTACCTAAAACCTCATAAAACATCCTGAGGGCAGAACTAGTTGGTTCAAAAAATATTTATGGAAAATGTACTGTTGTATTTCAACTTGTACATCCAGTAAAGCCTGCTAGTTTTTCTTTCTAGTTCTTTCATACTCTCACACTCCCATTTGGTAGGTTAAAGAATAGAAAAAAAAATATTAGGTAAATCATATCACCTGAATAAATGAGTGAAAAAGAGTTCATCACTGAGTTATGAAACTGTTTTGGTTGTTGCGTGTTCTCAATTAAGTCATCAAAACCAAGAATGATGAATGAGAGAGAGAGAGAGCTCTCAGCTTCAGAAATCTTAGTTATGATAGAATAAATCTCTCTCTCAATTTGGCAGTCAGAATTTAAAGATGGTAGTTTTCTTCCTGCCAGATAAGGTCCACAGGATGTCAGAAAGTAAAACAACAACAAAAAAAACCACATTGCCGGTGTTTTGCCCTACTGTCTCCAGACAGTAGCCTAAAGTAAGGATTCCTGGGTTTGAATTCTGATCACTCCACAAACAACTCCTAACCTCTGATGATGTGATAATTCACTTTCTCTCTGTGGGTCTCAGTTTCCTCAACTCTCAAGCAACAGAATGACCTGTGATTTCTATGGCCCCACAATTTTATAAATAATCTGTTCCTGTCTTTGAATGATGGGACAATCCTGTTGAATCAAGTTTAAATGTAAACCTGATTTAAAGCCGGGGAAAAGACTCAGTCTTAGAAAAAGCTAAAGTTGAAACAGAAATAGAGCATTTTTACAATAACTGAAACCTGGTCCAAAATGGAATATTTCTCTCAAGAAGGAAATAGAAGAATCGATTTGGTAAGGTTGGACACTTGATGACTGACCCATGAGGTATGGGTATGATGGGGGACTCCCTTTGGTCCTCAGACTGACCTTCACCCTAGAAGAGTTTGTTGGTATCATCTGGGATAGTTGAAGCTCTCCTGGAGTACACACAGCAATTCTGTAGAGGGATATGCTCGCTAAGGAAATCAAAGACAGTGGTTCTACTATTTTAGGTTCAAAAGATAAAGGTGAAACCCTTTACTTCAGAAACTAATTTTCTCCATTTCTTCTCTTCCACTCTTCCCCTCTGTCCTCTTCCTTTGGGGTCATCTTCCAACAGATGAGTGTATCCTTCGAGCAAGTGAGGTTGAGCCTGCAGGTGAGCGTTCCAAGACAGCCCTGTTGATCACTTCCTCCATTATGCTGGTGCTTCTGCTCGGGGCAGCTGTGATTGTCTGGAGGAAATCTCGGAGCAGAGCCAAGTCAACAGAAAAAGCCGGCTATGCAAAGCTGGCTGAACCTAGCATGTCTTACTCCTCCTATAAGAGCAGCCATCGTGAGAGCTTTGAGGAGGATCAAGTAATTGAGTACAGAGACCGGGACTATGATGAGGATGATGATGACGACATTGTCTACATGGGCCAAGATGGCACTGTCTACCGGAAATTTAAGTATGGGCTGCTGGATGATGACAATGAAGATGACCTGGAATACGATGATGAGAGCTACTCCTACCAGTAAACAGAGGCCATGCACACCCCACCACATTCCACTCATGGGCATGCGTGTGAGCATTACAGTGTTGGCTTTTATCCCCACATACCAGGCTGACGTAAGGGTGCTTGTCTTCTTAACCAAGAGTCCAACTACAGTATATGAGAATGCTGAAATATTTTGTTCTTCTTTTGGATGGTTAAACTCAATTAACCATAATTATTCAACCATGACTGAGGGACAAGGATACAATTCGGAGTAATTGTTCTTAAAACAATATCTCAAGATACAAAACATAGAAGTTTAAAAAAAAAGTGAAATTTTTGTGCAAACTGTTTCATGTGATTAAAAAAAAAGAAATAGGCCTATAGAAATTTTGTTTCTCAGCTGCATTGTAGAGATATTTGCTATCTTTTCGATTTCTGATATTTCTGTAATTGATTTGGGGGGATGAGGAGACAAAAGAACTGTTTGTCTTAGGGGATTTTCCTCCCCTTTTAGTTCTCTTGGAGCAGAGATTTGTTCCTTAAGGGACCACTAAAGAAAGTTCTCCTCCTCATGCCATTTATACCAATTACTCCAGCTCACCCCTGAGTAATAGAGACCACCTCTGCTGAGGCTGATCAAGAGCTATTTATAGACAGGAGGAAAGACATGAGAGGTTGCTTCATAGCCCAGGAAGCATGTGTCCTCCATACCCTGGTTTCTCTGTAGTAGTCCATAGTCATGATCATTCTAGAGCAAGCTCAGGCAGGAGATTGGTGGCAACAAGCCCAGGAGTAAAGACATCACTATTTCTAAGAATGTCAGTCTTACACTCTCATGATTTTTCTAAGGGTGTTTCTGGTTAGAAACATCAGCTAAAAAATCAAGTAATAAAAGAAAATTGGTAATGTTAACCTAACCTAAAATGGATAAAATGACAAAAACTTCAGATACTCCTTAAAAAAAAAAAAAAGACTTTAGCTACTAAATTAAAGAGCTTTTATGAACAGCCCATCACAGAACTGTGGGCTCTTCACAGAAAAAGTTAGGATGGAGTCTAACATGGAAATTCCCAACATCCTGCTCACCAGCTTAATCCAGCTGCTGATCAGCCTTCCAACACTCTTCATCTCTATGATTTTTGTTTCTAGACGTCCTAGGCATCCCTTTTTCCACCCTCCTGCCCAGTACACTCTTGGATTTGTGCACACAGGACAGTTTTTCTGCAGGCAATAGAAACGAGCTCCTGCTAAGTGAAATTAAGTAAGCAAGGATTTATGGACTTCCTTGTCAAAACAGAAGTGATGGGCAGTCTTGGGAGTGAACCACCAGAAAGAGATATTTTCAGATAATGAGGACAATCACACACACACAAAAATGTATTTTACACTATGTACTAGGTACCGAGCTAGATAACTCCTTTTTAAAACTCACTCCATTTAATATCACTGTAATTTCTTGAGGCTGGTACCATTATTACTCTTTTTTTAAATGGGAAAGACAAAGCTTATGAAAAGTTAAATAGCCCAAGGTCACAGAAAGCTTACCAAGATTTAAGAAAAAAAGGGTGACTCTAAAGTGCGTGTTCCTAAAAACTATGCTACACTGACACGAAGTAGGAAAAGAAGCCTCCTGAACTAATAAAGGCCTGTCTTACTTTATGATATGGCAATGCTATTATCTTTCCTGAATGTGTACATTTTCTTTTTTTAAAAAAACATATCACTGACACAGGAAATCTTTGTAAAGAAGTCTTTGGTTTACTGAGGGCCTCTGTGTTTCTTTAAGGGAAAGCTCTTAAAACAAAGAGTGGCAAACTTTCTCTGAAAAGAGCCAGATAGTAAATACTTTAGGCTTTGCACAACTATCAGCTCTGCCATTGAGGCATGCATGCAGCCAACCCACAACAAATGGGTGGGCTGTGCTCCAAGAAATCTTTATTTATGGACACTGAAATTTGGATTTAAGATAATTTTCACATATCATAAAATAGTATTCTTCTTTTGATTTTTCCCTCCATCACTGAAAAATGTGAAAAATCATTCTTGCCTCAAGCCAGTACAGAAACAGGTGATGGGCCAGATTTGGTCAAGAGATTGTAATTTGCTGACAGAAATTCCTAAGAGACTATGTATATCACAGACACATATGATACGCTCCAAAAATTTTTGATCATTTGAAATCACCCCCTGAAAACCTATTTGAACGCTTTATAGATCCTTTTCCAAACCTTAGAAACAAATAGAAATACATATAAGATAGCCATCTCATCATGGAGAATGAAATGGCAATCCACTCCAATATTCTTGCCCAGGAAATCTCATGGATGGAGGAACCTGGTGGACTACAGTCAGTGGGGTTGCAAAGAGTCAGACACGACTGAGTGACTAAGCATGCACGCACAGCCATTTTATCCATGGAAGAATTCTTCATCTCTTGTTGTGTAATTGGAGTGTAGCCTATCGAAATAAGTAATTTTGTTTATACTGTGTTGTGCATCTTCCCTGATAATTCAAAACTCTGATAAACTGAGTCTGACATTTCTTTGTGTAGCCTGGAAATCATTTTCCAAGAAAATTCTGTCTTTAGTATATACAATTAAGCATTAAATGAGGTCAAGATGACCTTGAAAACTAAGAAAAATTGTGTCATTACTTCATGTGATCCTAAAAAGAAGCCTCAAACTGTATATGGGTCTTTCCTTCTTTGTTCACAATTAGGCCATATTATTCTCAGACTTCTGAATATTCCACTGACAACTATATAAAGAGATAAATATGTGGTTGGAAAACAAAGTCACCTTTTGGTTTTCTGTTTGCTAATAATTTCAAAATATTGAGAATCTTCATAGACTTGAAATACACCAAGAGGCTGAGCAAGAGCTTGGAAAGTTCTAGTTCATAGAAAGTAATTTTAAAATTTAAAATGAAATCAAAACCAGATAATGCTATAGCGGCTAGCTTATTAATGAATTACCTCTGAGGAGATCAGTCCTGGGTGTTCATTGGAAGGACTGATGTTGAAGCTGAAACTCCAGTACTTTGGCCACCTGATGTGAAGAGCTGACTCATTGGAAAAGACCCTGATGATGGGAAAGATTGAAGGTGGAGGAGAAGGGGACAACAGAGGATGAGATGGTTGGATGGCATCACCAACTCAATGGACATGGGTTTGGGTGGACTCCGGGAGTTGGTGATGGACAGGGAGGCCTGGTGTGCAGCGGTTCATGGGGTCGCAAAGAGTCAGACACAACTGAGCGACTGAACTGAACTGACTTTTTATGTGATTAGTATTATGCTTTACCAAGTAAGAGTACAAAGTAATGAAAGTGCTTCTTTCCCCTCCCTTTTATCTTTCTACTTCCAATGACTGAGTTAGTCATATCAGTGATAAACCTTCTTAAAAATCAAATCCAATCTGTCAGTCCCATCATCACTGGCTCCATTAGGCTCTTAGTCTCTCTCATCTGGACCTTTACTATAAAACTTCTCCTGACTTATTACTGAACTTCAGTCTCTTTCTCCCAATTTATCTACCCTGCTATCAGTGATCATTTCTAAGTTCTATCAGATCATCACATTCAGGGCTCACCATCATCTACCTTGATTATAACATTCAAAATTTTGCAAGACGTGACGACTGCCTCTATCTCCAATCAACATCCATCAGTTCTTGGCCCCTTCTCATTTCCTAGCTTCTCTGCTTACACTCAATAGTACTGAATTGCTTCTAAGGTCTCTGGGGTATGTCTTGTTATCTCATGTGCTTGGGCATACATTGTTCACTCTCCTTGGAATATTCTACCCTCCCCCATGAGTTTGACCTGGGGAATTTCTAACCATTCTTTAAAAATCGTATTCCCTTATAACCTCTCTTGGGATCCCTTCCCTGACCTTCTTAAAGAAGGTTAATCACTTTATCACTTCTCTGCTACCTAGATTGGAGAAGGCAATGGCACCCCACTCCAGTACTCTTGCCTGGAAAATCCCATGGATGGAGGAGCCTGCTGGGCTACAGTCCATGGGGTAGCTAAGAGTCAGACACGACTGAGCGACTTCACTTTCATGCATTAGAGAAGGAAATGGCAACCCACTCCAGTGTTCTTGCCTTGAGAATCCCAGGGATGGGGGAGCCTGGTGGGCTGCCGTCTATAGGGTCGCACAGAGTCAGACACGACTGAAGCGACTTAGCAGCAGCAGCAGCTACCTAGATACTATGTGCAAATAGTAGTGTGCCTTCATATCATACTCTGTTATAACTGTTTCATTTACATCTATATCTATCCAGAGGCTGGGTACATCTATCTACTAAGACACTGGGTACTTCTTGAGGCAACTACTATTTCCTTTCCAAAACCTAGCAGTGTCCAGCATTTGATAAACAGCCAACAAATATTGATGGAATTGAATGTTAAAAAGATAGGACTCAGAAATATAAAGTAATCAGGCAATGATATAGACATATATTATGCAGTCCATTGCTATTTAGTCTTGAGTGTAAATGATAAGGCAGGTGGTGCAGGTGATTCTGTCAGTTAAATACGAGAAGTGTGAGATAAACCCAAATTAGACCTTGTTAGGGGTGGCTTCATGGGAAAAGGACTCATGCTTGGATGTGATTTGAAATAGGAAAGAGGATGCAGAGTGTATTCCTCAAGGAAGGCAGTGGGATTAATAAGTTGTTGACCTGGCTTTTACGATAATTATAATGTTTATTCACTAAGTGTGTATTAAGAATTTACCACATTCTAGGCACTGTTTGTGGAAACAACAGTGAGTAAGATCAATCAAATCTTGGACTTTAGGAATTTTCAGTCTAGTGTGGGAGAAATAAATAATAACCCAACTACCATTTTTGATGCCTTGTATGTGCCAGCCACTGTCTTGGGCCCTTTTCTCATATGACCTCATTTAATCCTTACAGTACAAATGCTGTAGAATAGGAATGTGTTCCCTCTTTACAGATGAGTGCCATCAGATGGGGTGTGAGTGGTCCAACTGGGATATGACCCGGAACTTTAGTCCATCTTCCTTCTGCTGTACCACCCTACTTCTAAGGGAAGAAAGAATATGGCCTTTGTCAGTAATCCTTGGATTTCATTCGGGGATTTTTTTTTTTTTTTTTAGCTATGGAGTTTGAATCATCAGAAAGTGATGCCAGGAAAGCACCCATGGGATGCTGCAGTTCGGGTGCCTAATTTCATCTAGAGGCACAGTGTTGAGGGGTAATGAGGAAAAGAATTTTAGGTAATTGTGCACATTAACTGTGTATAAGTCAAATTATTAAAAAGTATTCATGAGAAAATAAAATATAATTTTAAAAGATAAAAGGCACTCATGAGAGATTCTACCATATAAAAGAAAAAAATTTTCAAATATTAAGAATTTCCAAACATGGAAATCAGAAGGGCATCAAGTGGGGAGAGAAGACTGCTATTAGAGAAACTGAAGATAACGATTTTAGGTGCTGAACACAAACACTTGACATTGGAGTAGACCTTTTAAGATCTGTTCAGAGTTAAGGAGGTCTACTTCAGAGCTCATGAAAAAACAAACTGCTTAGGGTACTACCCAGTTAAAGACGGAAGTTCAGATGCCTTCAACTGAAATAAAGAGTAGCCTGCATTTTATACTGAAAGGTAGGAACTGTAAATAGATTGTGTTTCCAAAGGAAATATATGAATTTTATCAGCGAGTGTTTGGCATAGACTCTGGGTCTAACTAATCACCACACAGAAACAACATCTGATACTGAAGAAGTGATATAAAAATTTGAGGCTGTATTTGGAATTTCACTTTTAAAGCCTCCTATGTCTACCTTGGGAGAGTGAAAAAGCTGGCTTAAAATTCAACATTCAGAAAACTAAGATCATGGCATTTGGTCCCATCACTTTATGGCAAATAGATAGGGAAACAATGGAAACAGTGACAGACTATTTTCTTGGGCTCCACAATCACTGCAGATGGTGACTGTAGCCATGAAATTAAAAGACACTCCCAGGAAGAAAAGCTATGACAAACCTAGACAACGTATTAAAAAACCAAAGACATTACTTTGCCAACAAAGGTCCATCTAGTCAAAGCTATGGTTTTTCCAGTAGTCATGAATGGATGTGAGAGTTGGACCATAGAAAAAAAAAAAAGCTGAGTGCCAAAGAATTGATGCTTTTGAACTGTGGTGTTGGAGAAGACTCTCGAGAATCCTTTGGACAGCAAGGAGCAGTCAATCCTAAAGGAAATCAACCTGAATATTCATTGGAAGGACTGATGCTGAAGCTGAAGCTCCAATATTTTGGCCACCTGATGGTTTTTCCAGTAGTCATGTATGTATTCGAGAGTTGGACTGTGAAGAAGGCTGAGTGCCGAAGAATCGATGCTTTTGAAGTGTGGTGTTGGAGAAGACTCTTGAGAGTCCCTTGGACTGCAAGGAGATCCAACCAGTCCATTCCGAAGGAGATCAGCCCTGGGATTTCTTTGGAAGGAATGATGCTAAAGCTGAAACTCCAGTACTTTGGCCACCTCATGCGAAGAGTTGACTCATTGGAAAAGACTCTGATGCTGGGAGGGACTGGAGGCAGGAGGAGAAGGGGACGACCGAGGATGAGATGGCTGGATGGCATCACTGACTCGATGGGCGTGAGTCTGAGTGAACTCCTGGATTTGGTGATGGACAGGGAGGCCTGGCGTGCTGCAATTCATGGGGTTGCAAAGAGCTGGACTGAACTGAACTGAACTGATGTGAAGAACTGACTCATTGGAAAAGACCCTGATGCTGGGAAAGACTAAGGGCAGGAGAAGAAGGGGACAAAAAAGGATGAGATGATTGGATGGCATCACTGACTCAGTGGACGTGAGTTTGAGCAAGCTGCAGGAGTTGGTGATGGACAAGGAAGCCTGTTTTTAAAAAGTCATAATATAAAGAAAGAGTTGAGGAATAAAGTCTTTTTACTCACTTATCCAGTCTTAGTTACCAACACTAGGTAGAAAGGCCATTCATTTATTTATAGGAATGAAAATTATTGCATATGAGTGCCTTTGGAGCTAAGGGTAGAAGCTAGAACAAGGTCCGCAGCCATGCTTAACTATAAAGAAGGCTTGAAAACAAGTATTTGGTATAAGGATACGAGATTACCATGACGAATTTAGTACAATCATGACTAATCTTCTAGGGCTTTGCCACCAGAATGAAAGGTTTCCATCATCCAGAAAGAGGAGGGTAGGACAGAGTAGTTGTTAGGTAGCCTGATAAGAAGGCCACTCTAACAAAAGCGCTCATTGTTAAGAACTGATCCCAGCCAGCAAAGGAAATGATATAAGCCTTGCTAAAATATTAAGTGAAAAAGAAATATGTTTGTACAACTGAAAATTATAACTAATACTGGAGCAGAACCAGACTGAGGTCAGGAGCATTATCATCCCTCTGACTAGGTTATCCAGGAAGGCTCTTTGTTTTCCAGGAGTGTGATTCCAGACCTGATAAGCTGATCCTTAAACAATCTGGGTTTGAATTGCCTGGACTCACTTACAAGCAGATATTTTTCAACAGTAAATACTATAGTATTGCTGTGTTTGGTTGAATCTTCTGGTGTGGAGGAACCACAGATCTGGAGGACCAACTATAAATTATACCCAGATTAAACCCTAATGTTATTTAAGGGTCAACTATCAATTCTGCCATATCCTTTAGGCTTTTAGTTATAAATGNCTGGGTTTGAATTGCCTGGACTCACTTACAAGCAGATATTTTTCAACAGTAAATACTATAGTATTGCTGTGTTTGGTTGAATCTTCTGGTGTGGAGGAACCACAGATCTGGAGGACCAACTATAAATTATACCCAGATTAAACCCTAATGTTATTTAAGGGTCAACTATCAATTCTGCCATATCCTTTAGGCTTTTAGTTATAAATGATAGAAAAGTCAACCCAAACTGGCCTAAATACATAAAGGAATTTATTGGCTCATTTAATGAAAAAGGTCTAGGGCTAAGGATGAAATCAGGTACTGCTGGATATATAGCTCAGACAATGGCATCAGGTATAGGTTTGTTTCCATCTCTTGCCTGTCTTCTGCTCTATTGGCTCCCTCCTCCTTGGAAGTCTCCCTCACACTGACAGGATGAGAGCCTGCAATATCAGACTTGGTCCACTTCTAGTAGGAAAAAGGGCCTACCTCCAATCACATCTCAGGAAAACTTCTGTGCTATCTCATTGGCTCAGAAAAGGCATTTGCTAGTTTCCAGGTATAAATAATCCACCTGTGGCCAATTTCAAGCTTCAAATGTGATGTCAATTAACATGCAGTTGGGAGAAATGCTTAAAGCTCAACATTCAGAAAACTAAGGTCATGGCATCCAGTCCCATCACTTCACAGCAGATAGATGGGGAAACAGTGGAAACAGTAGCTGACTATTTTTCTGGGCTCCAAAATCACTGCAGATGGTGAATGCAGCCGTGAAATTAAGACACTTACTCCTTGGAAGGAAAGTTATGACCAACCTAGACAGCATATTAAAAAGCAGAGATATTACTTTGCCAACAAATGTCCATCTAGTCAAGGTTATGGTTTTTTCAGTGGTCATGTACAGATGTGAGAGTTGGACTATAAAGAAAGCTGAGCACCGAAGAATTGATGTTTTTGAACTGTGGTGTTGGAGAAGACTCTTGCAAGTCCCTTGGACTGCAAGGAGATCCAACCAGTCCAACCAAAGGGAGATCAGTGCTGGGTGTTCATTGGAAGGACTGATGTTGAAGCTGAAACTACAATACTTTGGCCACCTGATGTGAAGAGCTGACTCATTTCAAAAAACTCTGATGCTGGGAAAGATTGAAGGCAGGAGGAGAAGGGGACAACAGAGGATGAGATGGTCGGATGGCATTACCAACTCAATGGACATGGGTTTGGGTGGACTCCGGGAGTTGGTGATGGACAGGGAGGCCTGGTGTGCAGCGGTTCATGGGGTCGCAAAGAGTCAGACACAACTGAGCGACTGAATTGAACTGGAAGAAATGTAAAGAGGGGAAGCATTATATAGCATTTCTATCACACAGATGCATCAGATTCAATAACCTCAAGAACACAGCTAATAGTAGAATGTAAAATAATTAGGAAGTTATCAGGTATGCTTATTTGTTACCTGAGTTTTTTTTTTGTTGTTGTTACCTGAGTTTTTAATAAAGCTTTAGTAGAAAGTCTTATGACTTAATTGTTTTAGTAATAGCTGTGTCTGAGAGTCTACCAACTGATTCACAAGATTCCTAACAAATTAACAACTGGGTTTCTAATCTGGGACAAGACAGCTTCAGCATTCCACTCTTCTACTCTTTTTTAAGTAGAATCTTTTCTATGATTTTTTTTTCTTTATCTCAATAATAAATATCTCATCAAGAATTTTCTTTTTTTCCCACAAGTTCCCTCACTCTAATACTCTCAGAAGACAAAAAAATAGTAATAATAGTGATAGTATAACTTTATTATTATGCTCATTTCCACAAGCAATCAATGAAAAGCAAATTTATACAATAATGTCACAGCAAAAACTTTTATTTATAGCATATAATTCTGAAGTTCTGTCCACTGCCAGCAATAGTGACATGGACAATTTCGTGTATTACTTGGTATAGGGTATGCCAATATATCATTTTTTTATTCCTGCATCACAAACTGCCAAAAATTTAGCATCTTAAGATAACATTCAGGACTTCCCTGGTGATCCAGTGATTAAGAATCCCCTTGCAGTGATTAAAAGTGCAGGGGACATTGGTTCAATTCCTGGTCCAGGAGGATCCCATCAGCTATGGAGCAACTAAGCCCACTTGCCCTAGAGCCTGTGCTCTGTAATAAGAGAAGCCTTTACAATGAGAAGCCCATGTACTGCAACTAGAGAATAGCCCCCACTGGCTGCAGATGGAAAAAAAATAAATAAATAACCTGTGTGCAGCAGCAAGCACCCAGCAGAGCCAAAAATAATAAATATTTTTTTTAATTAGCATCCATTTATTATCTCATAATTTTATAAGTCAGAAGTCCAGGTGGGCTTGACTGGGTTCTCTCCCTGAATCTAACAAGGTCAAAATCAAGGTGTCAGCCAGGCTGGCTCTTACCTGGAGGCTCTAGAAAAAAACTGTTTCCCAGGTACTCAGATTGCTGGCAGAATCCAGTTTCCTGTGGCTGTAGAATTGAAGTTTCTGCTTTCTTTTCTTGGAGAGGGAAATGGCAACCCACTCCGGTGTTCTTGCCTGGAGAATCCCAGGGATGGGGGAGCCAGAGGTCACTCGGCTCCCAGAGGTAACTCTCTGGGCTTATGCACGCCCTCATGGTGTGGCCCCCTTCAAAGCCAACGTCCATGCATTGAATCCTTCTCATGCTCTGAATCTGATGATTCCTCTCATTACCAGCTGGAGAAAACTTTGCATTTAAAAGGCTCCTGTGATTCCTCAATTAGGCCCACCTGGAGAACCTCCCTTTGGCTTTGCTGCTGCTGCTGCTGCTAAGTCGCTTCAGTCGTGTCTGACTCTGCGACCCTATAGATGGCAGCCCACCAGGCTCCCCCGTCCCTGGGATTCTCCAGGCAAGAACACTGGAGTGGGTTGCCATTTCCTTCTCCAATGCATGAAAGAGAAAAGTGAAAGGGAAGTCGCACAGTCGTATCCGACTCTTCACAACCCCATAGACTGCAGCAGATCAGGCTCCTTTGTCCATGGGATTTTCCAGGCAAGAGTACTGGAGTGGGGTGCCATTGCCTTCTCCCCCTTTGGCTTTAGTGTAACATAATCACAGGCATGATATCTCATTGTATTCAAGGTCCTGGGCATTACAGTGAGAAATCTTGAGGCCTTTAGGTGTTATTTTAGGATTCCCTTACTATAACAAATAAAATTCTTTTACAAATCAATTAAAAAAATATGTTAGTCATTTCAATGTGTGTTCTATTTGAATTCACCAATTCCTTGCTAGGAAATATTATAAACAGGACCAAAGCATTAAAAAAATCATCAGTTTATAATTTAAAACTACTTTACAGAATTGCCAACATTCGTTGGATCATCAAAAAAAAAACAAGAGAGTTCCAGAAAAACATCTACTTCTGCTTTATTGACTATGCCAAAGTTTTTGACTATGTGGATCACAATAAACTGTGGAAAATTCTAAAAGAGGTGGGAATACCAGACCACCTGACCTGCCTCTTGAGAAATCTGTATGCAGGTCAGGAAGCAACAGTAGGAACTAGACATGGAACAACAGATTGGTTCCAAATAGGAAAAGGAGTACGTCAAGGCTGTATATTGTCACCCTGCTTATTTAACTTATATGCAGAGTACATCATGAGAAACCCTGGGCTGGAAGAAACACAAGCTGGAATCAAGATTGCCGGGAGAAATATCAATAACCTCAGATATGCAGATGACACCACCCTTATGGCAGAAAGTGAAGAACTAAAGAGCCTCTTGATGAAAGTGAAAGAGGAGAGTGAAAAAGTTGGCTTAAAGCTGAACATTCAGAAAACAAAGATCATGGCATCCAGTCCCATCACTTCAAGGGAAATAGATGGGGAAACAGTGGAAACAGTCATTGACTTTATTTTGGGGGGCTCCCAAATCACTGCAGATGGTGACTGCAGCCATGAAATTAAAAGATGCTTACTCTTTGGAAGGAAAGTTAGGACCAACCTAGACAGCATATTCAAAAGCAGAGACATTACTTTGGCAACAAAGGTCCATCTAGTCAAGGCTATGGTTTTTCCAGTAGTCATGAACAGATGTGAGAGTTGGACTGTGAAGAAAGCTGAGGACCAAATAATTGATGCTTTTGAACTGTGGTGTTGGAGAAGACTCTTGAGATTCCCTTGGACTGCAAGGAGATCCAGTCCATCCTAAAGGAAATCAGTCCTGAATATTCATTGGAAGGACTGATGTTAAAGCTGAAACTCCAATATTTTGGCGACCTGATGAGAAGAGCTGACTCATTTGAAAAGACCCTGATGCTGGGAAAGATTGAGGGCAGGAGGAGAAGGGGACAACAGAGGATGAGATGGTTAGATGGCATCACTGACTCAATGGACATGAGTTTGGGTGAACTCAGGGAGTTGGTGATGGACAAGGAGGCCTGGTGTGGTGCAGTTCATGGGGTTGCAAAAAGTCAGACATGACTGAGTGACTGAACTGAACTGAAGTTTACAAAGACTATACAAAATACCCTAAAATAGTTACATATAATAAGCAAGGTATAGAAATTCATGTATACTACCATTCATGTGTATTTCTGAAATTAAATAGCTATGTGGATATGCAAGCTGAATTGTAAAAAGCAAAGATAAACAACATTATCTGTCCCCAAAGAGCTTAATACTGAGATGAAAAAACAAATATATGTACAAATAACCACAAAATGAGGGAGAATGAAAGCAGTACAACAATTCCAGGGGGAAAAAAAAAAAAAAACACAACAAAACCATTGGAACACAGAGACTGTTAGATAAAGCAAATTGATGCACCTAAAACCTTTCTGGGGAGAAATACTGAGGAAACGTTCATTCTTCACTAAAGTGATACCTTCTGGTTAAAGGGCCATATACATATTTCATAACTGGCTGAGTGCTTGACCTTTAATGAAACCTATTTCTCCTCACACAACTTATCACTCTCTACAAGCCAACTAGCAGAAGAGTTTCTTAATAGAAATCCTATTTATACCGTTACTGTCCAAGAGAAGCCATGTTTCTACAATAAAACCCTCCTTTCTCCTCAAGTCTTAAAAACCTCAAATGTTAAGGTTTTAGCTACAAAGCCACAGGTGATCTTAGCCATGTGCTGAGAACATTGGAAAAGAAAAGACAACAGGAATTTAGACCCTCTCTAGGTCACTTTCACTTTGAATCCATGTAGAAAAACCCTTAGATATAGGATTGGAAAGTGACCTGAGAAGAAAGTCAGGAAAGCAGGTACATCTGAACTGTGGAGGTGAAAACTCAGGAAAGCCTCCTTTGCTCCAAAGGGCTGAGCTGAGGATGAACATGTAGGCATCACACTGCTCCACTCAGCCAGTCAGCAGTGGGCTGGACTTCAGACATCAGGCTGGAGAGGGAGCTGTGGAAACAGGACAGGCAGGCAGGAGGTCACCAAGTCAGACAACTTGGAGGAAGTAAAACCCTCGTCTGGGTGCTGCAAGATTGTCAAAAGGTGGTGGTTGGCCTGGGTTCCAGAGTCACGGTCTCAGGCCGGCAGCCTTATAAAGATGGCTTCGGAAGTCTTTTTAGTATCGATCTGTTCCTGAAACAAAAGAACACGGAAACCTAATCCAATTGCAAATCAAGAAGTGACTGGGCAAGGATAGAATTGACAAAGGCCAGAGTCTGTGATACTTATCACTAGGCTGTAAGGGATCAGAGGTATCTTTGTGATGGATGCTCCAGGATTATCTAGGAACAATATCCCTCTCTCCCCCTCCCTCTCCTTTGGCCTGGGATTGAAATTTTTATCCCCGTGATCCTTTTGGCCAAACTCCATGAGTCCTTTACTGCCTTTGCAACATGCTTTGCAGCACAGCTGTATAACATGTGGATAATTTCTGTCCTGTTTCTGTTTTTCAGTTTTTTCCTTGTCAAATCAATTTCATCCATTGTAGGTGGATTTCTGTTGGCCTTAAATAGACCTGCCTGCTAACACTTGCACAGGCGCATTAAAGGAGATAAGACTTGTGAATATCTATGGTAAACCCTAAGGTGCTATACCAATGTTATTTCCCTTGTTCACCTGTAGTCCATCCTAGGCAGGCATGCCACTTACACTGTGAAACTGGGAGAAATCAAGCAATATTCTTGGGGAATTCCCTGATGGTCCAGTGGTTAGAACTGCTGTTTCCATTTCAGGGTGCCATGGGCTAGATCCCTGATTGGGGAACTAAGATCCCAAAAGTGCACTTAAGAAAGAAAGAAAGAAACCCAAAAAAACAAAACAGGAAAAAAATTTCTCTGGCCAACCATTTGGGTGTGGTTTCTCAGAAAAAAACTAACTGGGTCAGTCAGAGGCAACTATGTAAGTCATGGGACCCAGAATAAAAATTGAGAATTTCAAGATGGCGGCAGTGGAGCACTGGAACTAAACCTGAAGCCCTTGCAAGCATCAGGCCCTGTTCATCTTCTCAGGTTGCACAGCCATGAAACTAAACATGACTTCAGGATATTCAAAGCGATGTGAGGTTTGCAAAATGCATCCACTAATGCAGATGGGTCCAAGTATTTAGATACCAAAGGTGGTAACTTTGGGGAAAGGGGGCGAGAAGTTCTTTAAGATCTACAAAACAGGTAGTCAGAAAGACAACACTAAGGAAGAGCTCAAGATGTTGGGAGAGGAAGGATTTCTTTTCAGGATAAAAAGCTAAATCGAAAGTCAACTGATCTTCCAGTCAGGATAACTTCATTTCCACCGTAGCTCTGAGATGCTGATTGAGTCTTTGGAGATGATGTCCCAGGCTGTGCTTTGTATATTGTAAGCTTGTAAACTGCGAAACAAAGTGTAAACTTTTACCATTGCCACTTTTAAGGGTAGTTCTTGGTCCTTTCAGAAAAGACAGACACACATTCTGAGTGGGTTGCCACCTAGATGAGCTGTATACTCCTTCCAAGGCAAAAGACAGAAAGGATTTTGCGTGTGTGCTAAGTCGCTTCAGTCGTGTCTGACTCTTTGCGACCCCATGAACTAGCCCGCCAGGCTCCTCTGTCCATGGGGATTCTTCCAGCAAGAATATTGGAGTGGGTTGCCATGCCCTCCTCCAAGGCATCTTCCCAACCCAGGAGTTGAACCTGTGTCTCTAATGTCTCCTGCACTGGCAGGTGTGTTACCACTAGCGTCACCTGGGAAGCCCCAGGAAGGACTTTATAGTCTCTCAAATCAGCCTCTCCTTCTGTCTCTCTCCCTCTTTTTTTCTAGTTTCCACTGCCTCTGGGCTAAACAGAAAAGCAAACCACCCTATCGGTTTGTTAATTTTATGTGTAACCTGCGTGGGCGTCTTTGTCCTGCTCAAAAGGGCAGTTAGGGCGGGAAGAAGGGCTGGACATAGTTACCCAGCCTGACCTTCCTTGGGTTGTGACATCAGAGCTCTGTTTACCTAGTTGAAGGGCTGGGAATGTTGGAATGGAGGGAAGAGATTGCATGGATGATTCAGGAGGCTACACCAGCTCTTATTTTCCTGCTGACTTGTTAGCTGTTCTGAGCGGCAAAGAGAAATAAAATTTGTAAACTTCTTCTCTGTCATGTGGCTTCATCTGTTCCCTTTCTCATTTCTTTTCTGAAAACCTTTTTCAGTAAACACAGTGAAGTAGACAACAGAGGATGTCTAGGAGAGCAAACTCATGTTTCTTCAAGGGTAGATTTTTGGCATCAGCAGAAGTCTCCAGTGCTGCTGTTCTTTGCTCCACACCTTGAAGGTACTGGAAAAAATAAAGGGAGGTGATGCTCCCTTATTTACTGCATCTGGGTGAGGTAGAAAGTTCATGATTCCCATCACAGAACGCCTTCAACATATGGGCTTCGCAGGAGGCGCTAGTGGTAAAGAACCCACCTGCAAATGCAGGAACGTAAAAGACACGGGTTCAGTCCCTGGGTGGGGAAGATCCTCTGGAGGAGGGCATGGCAACCCACTCCAGCATTCTTGTCTGGAGAATCCCATGGACAGAGTAGCCTTACTGGGCTGTGGTCCATAGGGTGACAAATAGTCAGACATGACAGAGGCAACTTAGCACACACACCCCCATATATCTACTGTGGACCAAAAATATACCAGGCACCACATGGGGCTGATGGAAAGTGAAAATGAAGTCACTGAGTCGTGTCCGACTCTTTGTGACTCCGTGGACTATAGCCTACGAGGCTCCTCCCTCTATGGGATGCTCCAGGCAAGAGTACTGGAGTGGGTTGCCATTTCCTTCTCCAGGGGAATCTTCCCGACCCAGGGATCACACCTGGGTCTCCTGCATTCCAGGCAGACGCTTTAACCTCTGAGCCACCAGGGGGCTGATGGAGATCAAGTCAAATAAACTGCAATTTCTTTGGGAAACTGTATGTTCCTCAAAAATTATCTTATTCTACTTTGTATCCTTAACGCACAACAGAGTTTTAAAATGCAGTAATTGCTCCATAAATATTTGTGGAGGCCCTCTGTGCTCACAGAAGCCATTGTCTTTTAGCTGAACAATACTAGACACTGCATATAATCTAGGAAAGAGTTTGCTGTGTCCTTAAAGTTATAATGTTATCTTTGGCCAGAGGAGAAAATAACCACTTTACAATAATAATTAGCATTTATCAAGTAAACACTTTTTCAGGTACTGTGGGAACCACTACTCATGGATCAACTTGTTTAATCCTTTTGTCATAATAACCCGATGAGGTAAGCGCTTTTGTTATCCTTATTTTGTGGGCAAGACTCTAAACCAGGAAAAGGTAAAATAACTTGCCCAAATTTGAATAGAAACTGGCTCCACAGGCCTTGTTTCTAATCTCCAAAACTACAGCTGCCTAATCCTTCCAGAACCAAGCACAAGAAGAGCAAATTAAAACCGGGGCTTTGGAATGTCTTTTAACTATTATCCACAATTAAAAAAAAATTTTTTTTATACCAATACCTGTATAAAACTGAAGCAAAAGTTTCAAGAAAAGATACTTACCCAAATTACTTTTTTCCATCATATTCTAATTTTTTTAAGCTTACTACCATCAATTAATTTGATTTCACAGTGCATAGCTTAAAAAACCCTGGGTGAGGGAAAAGAATTCAAGATTACCTGGCTGACTCTGAGCTTACTGTACGTAAAATGGATTCTCTGAAATTTCTCTCTTGGGCCAAATATACTGCAATATTTGTCGTGCATCCAAGCTGCTTTTAGGTGTCTCAGAGCCTGAGCCTGAGGAAGGAAGGAAATCCTTCCTCTGCTCATCTTCTGTGTTACATCACTGCTCCAGGCTGCCATCCTGGGTAGAGTCTCGTTTAGATTTGGTTCCAGCCGACAAAGGTCCATACAGTCAGAGCTATGGTTTTTCCAGTAGTCATGGACAGATGTGAGAGCTGGACCATAAACAAGGCTGAGTTATGAAGAACTGATGCTTTTGAATTGTGGTGCTGGAGAAGATTCTTGAGAGTCTGTTGGACAGCAAGGAGGTCAAACCAGCCCATCTTAAAGGAAATCAACCCTGAATAGTCACTGGAAGGACTGATGCTGAAGCTGAAGCTCCAATACTTTGGCTGCCTGAGGTCAAGAGCCAACTCATTGGAAAAGACCCTGATGCTGAGAAGGACTGAGGGCAGGAGGAGAAAGGGGCAACAGAGGATGAGATGGTTGGATGACACCACCAACTATGGACATGAACTTGAGCAAGCTCCGGGAGACAGTGAAGGACAGGGAAGCCTGGCGTGCTGCAGTCCATGGGATCGCAGAGTCGGACAGGACTGAGCAACTGAACACAACAACCAGCCATATCTGCATTTCTGGTCCATGGGAAGCAGGCACCTTTGCCCCTTACCCTCTCCCCTCCATTGAGGATGAACGTGCCCCTTTCTCTCTGCCCTGTTGGCTAAGGCCAATCCAGCTACAGCTTCTCATACAATTTTTATGTCCCACTTCCTAACTGAGGGCCCACAGGCTCTCCGTTGGATACACTTGATGGGACTATAGATAGAGTACACCGCTATTTATCTCCAAAGGAACATTCCCTCTTCCCCTCTTCAACTCCACTCCCCCATAAGTAGAAGACGGGTGGTGCGCAGAACAGTTTCACATTCTTTTAGCATGGTCTAGATTTCCTAGGATTTAGTATTGAAATATGGGGGATTTAGCATCATCTATTACAGAGATTTTCTCCTTGGCAAGCTCTTCCAAAAGCAGGATGAAAAGAAAGGCTTCATAGTCACATTATTTTACAGATGGATGGGCTATGGATAAGTGGAGGGAAAGGAAGAGAACGATCAGAGGCTTGGCATCTGGGATAAGCAGAGTCTAGGGATCACTAGGGAACATGAGCTTGCCGTGGAGGGTCCACATGTGATGGAATGAAGACTTATGTGTTTGTGAACTCGCTGCCTTTTTACTACCTCAACTAAAAGGTTGGTCTCAGCATTGCTAGCTCTATCCTGTGTCTAAAACTCTCCAGCTAGTAGAGGAAAGAGCCAAGCAAAGACTAAGCTGCCATGTCATGCAAAAACTGCAAACTCACAGGGAGCTCAGCTCAGTGCTTTGTGATGACTTACAGGAGTGGGATGGGAGTGGAGGTGGGAGGCAGGCTCAAGGGGAAGGGGCTAGATATATACATATAGCTGATTCAGGGGCTGCCTTGATAGCTCAGCAGTAAAGAATCTGCCAGCAATGCAGTAGACCCAGGAGATGCGGGTTTGATGCCTGGGTTGGGAAGATACCATGAAGGAGGAAATGGCAACCCACTCCAGGATTATTGCCTGAAAAAACCCCATGGACAAAGGAGCCTGGTGGGCTCCAAACAGTCACAAAGAGTCAGATATAACTGAATGACTAAGTATGAGCATGATAGCTGATTTATGATGTCGTACCGCAGAAACTGACATAACATTGTAAATTGTACTCCAATTTAAACAATAACTTATTTTAAATAAAGCTGCTAACTGATGGACCTGGGGACTGTCCTCACCTACCACTCCACCATTCATTGCTCCCAGACTCCCATATACTCAACTCCTCCAGGACTAGGAGGCTAAGCCTGAGTCTACTAAGACTTATTCCCACCTGTAATGGGTGAAGACCTGGGTTCCATACTCAGCTCTGAAATTTTCTGCCAACGCAGTTCAAGTGGGTCTGAGCTTACTTTTGACTTCCAATTTCTTCATCTGAAGTGTAGTTACAATAACACCTAGCAGGATGCTTCAGACTTCTTGCGAGGAACAATGAAGTGATGTGAGTAAAGATACATCGAAGCTCCTGGTGGTACAATCACTGCAGATGGAGAGAATGTAACCACTCCCATCTTGAATCTCTATAGCGGAACATTGGGGCCCTTACTCTTCTTTTGAATGTTCAATGTGTGCTTAGTTATCTATGCTTGACTTTTAAAAGTATATTCTTACAAAGAACATGATCTCCTTTGTGTAGTTAAATTGTTGCAAGACTGTTTCGAAAGAAATGAAGAAAGTAAACTTTCAAAAGGGGCAGAGAATCCAAGATAACACTTCCTTCCATCTTCCAAAACTTCAAAAAAGTATTCAGCCAAAGCAATAGGAAACAACAGAGATAGACCTAGCTGGTTAGACAAGAGCTAGGGGGAAATCCTGTTTTTGAAACATGGTGGAAATCTCAGAATATTAGTGTTACATTTTGTCAGATTCAGGAGATAGATGTGAAAAAGAAAAAAAAACCACTTTATTCGACAGAAACACTGTCATGGATGGGAAGCCTTTAATTCATTTGAAATATAAGCAAATCTGTAAGCAAAACAACTCCCTGGACAACGGTAGAAAATATTTTGAAGGCTCAGAGAGGCCTAAAAGAGACCTGAGATTAACCTGGAATTCCCATGTGTGACTCCTAGTTCGAAGCAGGTATTTTGTTTACATGGAGCCAAGGCAGAACCTACACCAGGGAATCCTCTCAAAGCCCCAGAAAGAGCGGCTCTTCTAGGATTTATATCCATCTGCTTCCAGAAAAGTGCTTGCAGTGCTGTCTTTTACACAAATGAAATTGTTGACATGGAAATCAAGGACGTGAACCCTGAGGGAGGAGAGTGTGAGTAGGTTAATCCATCCAAGCAGAAGTTAAATATTTCTTAGCAATGGAGGCCTTTAATCAATCGTAGTTTCCACCAGACAGTTGAGAGTGCTGCCTTAAAATAAGGAGAGCGGAAAGGGGCAGAGGTCCCCTGGCTTGCCCATTGCCCAGGGCACTTCCACTAGGCTCTGCAGCTCTTTGGAGAACATTTTGAAAATTAGGGTTCTAGACAATTATAGGCACTGTGATTGAACACTAGCCCTGGGCTCAGTTGAGTTCAGTTCAGTTGCTCAGTCGTGTCCGACTCTTTGCGACCCCATGAATTGCAGCACGCCAGGGCTCCCTGTCCATCACCAACTCCCGGAGTTCACCCAGACTCACGTCCATCGAGTCAGTGATGCCATCCAGCCATCTCATCCTCTGTCGTCCCCTTCTCCTCCTGCCCCCAATCCCTCCCAGCATCTGCGTCTTTTCCAATGAGTCAACTCTTCGCATGAAGTGGCCAAAGTAGGCTAGTTGCCTGCAAATCAAGATAAAAAGGGAGATACTGTGCATCACTTTTTCTTCTTTCAATAAAACAAAAGTTTTCATCTGTCTCTCTGAAACATTCTAATTTAATATAAAGAATGCTGTTCAGAGCGGCTGAAGGAGAGGATGGATAGCATATAGTAAGATCATTTCCTTCAGAATTAGATAGGAGTCAGACACGACTGAGCAACTTCACTTTCACTTTTCACTTTCATGCATTGGAGAAGAAAATGGCAACCTACTCCAGTGTTCTTGCCTGGAGAATCCCAGGGATGGGGGAGCCTGGTAGGCTGCTGTCTATGGGTCGCACAGAGCCGGACACAACTGAAGTGACTTAGCAGCAGCAGCAGCAGCAGCAGTGGTAATATAGTATTTGTCTTTTTTTTTTTTAATCCCCAGTATCAGAAGCTTCCCAGGTGGCGCTGCTGGTAAAGAACCTGCCTGCCAAAGCAGGAGACACAGGTTCAATCCCTGGGTTGGGTAGATTCCTGGAGAAGGGCAAGGCAACCCACTCCAGTATTCTTGCCTGGAGAATTCCATGGACAGAGGAGCCTGACAGGCTACAGTCCATGGGGTTGCAAAGAGTTGGACATGACTGAGCACACACATGCACAGCATCAGACCCCATCTGATATATATATATATATATGATAAATATATTAGGGAATTTATTTCCCACTGTGTGAGCCTTGCTAGAAAAGTTCCTCTCAGAGAAGCTGAAGTAGCCAGTACTCAGTTTTCCACCCTGTTTTGCAGCTAACACGTGGGCATGTGGCTGAAGCTCGGCCTATCTGATCCTAATCGTATTAAACATTGGTTTCTTGGGCAACAGAGCCAGGCAGTGGTGTGGAGGTCATGGGTCTGCTGTCATTTGATGGGAAGTTATGGCCTCCCTACTTAGCAGCAGTGGCACTGTCCTCAGTGAACCAGCTCTCTGTGGTCATTCTGGCCCTGTGTTGAGGTCCCCTTTGCTCAGAGGTCCCCTTTTCCCACCCAGTTTCCAGCTTTCCCATCTATTCCCTGAGCTACCCATCATCCTTCCAGTAAATTCCTTTCTAGCCTAAATCAGCCAGAATCCATTTGCTACTTACAAATAGATTCCCAGCTGAGATGGTAACTATGAGGTTATCTGCTGTGGGAAATATAAAAGATGAAACAGTGCTGTTGTGTCCAACTTTTAGTGACCAGTTGTTGCTCAGTTGTGTCCAACTCTTTGTGACCCCATGGACTGTGGCCCACCAGGCTCCTCTGTCCTTGGGGATTCTCCGGGCAAGAATGCTGGAATATTAAGCCTGTAGTGGATTGCCATGCAAGGGATCTTCCCAACCCAGGTCTTTTGCAATACAGGCAGATTCTTTACCCTCTGAGCCACTAGGGCCTGTTCAAACTCAACCTCTGCTATCCCAGAGTAAAGAGTCTGTGGCCAAAATGTAGAGGCACAAAAGAATTAAATTAGGTTTGCATTACCAAACAACCTAGGTTTTAGAAATTTAAAGGTAAGATAAGTTTTCTGGGACTTCCCTGATGGTCCAGTGGTTAAGATCCCACACTTCCACTGCAAGTTTCACTGGTTGGGGAACCAAGAGCCTGTAAACCATGTGGCCAAAAAATTTTTTGGGTCCTTTTTGACCTCTGTATCTGCCTTTTGATTTCCGTATCTGCCTTTTGGCCATGCTTGCTGACTTTACAACCTAACCTCTTCCTAAGATGAGGCTCCACTCTGCACAGCAATGGTAAGCACACAAGACTCTTAAATGTACAGGGACTAGCAACAACCCGTTTCCTGCACACCCTTCAGCAGCTCTGTCCTCCCCATTGTCCTGAGTAACCCAGGTAACTAGTACTGGTTTAGAACATTAACCTTAATAACTCCTATTAAGACTAACACCCTAGGGGTCATTTCATGTGTGTGTGTGTGCTTGCTTAGTCGCTCAGTCATCCCTGACTCCTTGCAGCCACATAGACTGTAGCCCACCAGGTTCCTCTGTCCCTGGGATTCTCCAGGCATCAATACTGGAGAGGGTAAGCATTCCCCTCTCCAGCGGATCTTCCTGACCCTGGGATAGAACACTGGCCTCCTGCTTTGCAGGTGGATTCTTTACAGTCTGAGCCATCAGGAAAGCTCTGGGGGCATTTCATATCTAGTTCCAAAAAGAAATGTTACAAATACTTTACAGATGATGCCTTTGTATCTTCTTTGCTCTCAATTCAACTGCTCACACCTGTTTCCATTAGAGATAAAGAAAAGAGAAGAAGAGAAGGGGGAAGACAGAGGTGGGAGAGGAGGAGAGCCTGAACAAGAGGTAAAGGAAGAATGGGAGAGGGGAGGGAAGAAGTCATCTACTTTGTTTCACATCAGGGTTTCTGGCTTAGTTTGTTCAGGCTACTATGCAAAATATCATAGACTGGATGACTCAGGGATAACAGGAATTTATTTCTCACAGTTCTGAAGTCTGGAAGTCTGAGATCATGGAGCCAGTATGGTCCAGTCCTCCTGTGAGACCCTCTTCCAGTTTGCAGACTGTCCACTTCTCATTATATCCTCACATAGTGGAAAGAGTGAGCGAGCTCACTGGGGTCTTTTTTTTTTTTTTCCTTTTTTGGGAGGGGGTGCTGCAATGGGTCTTCCTTATTGCACGTGGACTTTCTTTAGTTGACTTCCCTGGTGGCTCAGACGGTAAAGCGTCTGTCTACAATGCGGGAGACCCGGGTTCAATCCCTGGGTTGGGAAGATCCCCTGGAGAAGGAAATGGCAATCCACTCCAGGACCATTGCCTGGAAAATCCCATGGACAGAGGAGCCTGGTAGGCTACAGTCCATGGGGTCGCAAAGGGTAGGACACTACTGAGCGACTTCACTTCACTTCACTTTCTCTAGTTGTGACGAATAAGGGATACTCTGCAGTTGCAGTGTGGAGGCTTCTCTTTGCAGGGGCTTCTCTTGTTGCAGAGCATGAATCAGCTCAAGAGCACAAGCTCAATAGCTGTGGTGCATGCATGGGCTTAGTTGCCCTAAGGCAATGTGAAATCTTCCCAGACCAGGGATTTACCTTAATCTGTGTTTTTATTTGCCAGTATAATTTAACTAGTGATCTGCAAAATTTTTGATCTAAAAAATAACATTTTGCATCACAATCCAACAAACATACACACACATATAATATATATATACACATATATAAAAGTGAAACAAAAGTTTTGCCAAAAATATCTACCCTGCATATTAATTTTTTGAGGCCCTCCCTGTTTTTTAAGCAGTTTTAGGTTTACAACAAAATTGACAGGAAGGAACAGAAATTCCCCATATACTCCCTCCCCTCACATGCATAGCCATTATCAACAACTTTTTTAAACCAAGGATGAACTGCATTAACACATCAAAGTTTAGGTCATTGATCCTTCTTTTCTTTGTATTTAAAGCTGTAATATTTTGATAGCATGTTACATCCTATAAAGTTTTGTACATTGCATACCATCATTCAACATAGCTCTCCATGGTTATTTTTAAAATACTGATTTTTCTCCATTAGGTTGTGATGTGTTCATTCACCAATCCTTAGAAATGTTGAGATGTTTTATGTATCTTGTACAACAGCTGCAGCTGAGGTCATCACCTGACAATTTTGATAGTCCAGGCATTTCCCAAGACCCATCAAGTTTCTGCATAGCCTGAACAGATTTGAACCTCTTGCCTGCGCTGGGCTTTTCGCTGTGGCATGCAGGCTTCTCTAGTTGCAGTGTGCACTCAGCAGTTGTGGCACTTGGGCTTAGTTGCAGTGTGTGGGATTTTGGTTCACTGACCAAGAAACAAACCTGGGCCCCCTGCATTGGGATCGCAGGGCCTTCTTCACTGGACCACCAAGGAAGTCGCCGGAAGATAGGAGACTTTACCTTGAATGTTTCTGTATTTTTAATGATGGCACTTGGCAATTTCCCAAGATATAGCAGCTTTGGTTTACTATTCCAACTTCTACTTGGCCCTTGTTATGGTCAGGGAACCAAAATAGGGATTCTTCCAGTTATCAGGTACGTATGTCTATCCCAAATACATACTCAGGAACAGGGGAGGTAAGCAGACTATAGGTCCAAGGGCTGAGTTACCTGTGACACAAGCTTGGGCTCAACCTCCATGTATGACTTGACCCAAAAGGAAGCCAACTGCAAAGAAATGTTAAGTCCCAGCCGCATCACAAAGAGCATGAGAGGTGCATTTGGAGTGTACATACAATGTATCAGACTCAGATCTCATAGCTCAGTGTCTATGCTGTAATCTCTCTGCTGAGCTTTAAATTTCAATTATTTTTTCATCAATATAAATTCTATTTTGACAATTCTTAAATCTGCCTGGCTTTTATAGAACTTTGTTCTTTCCCCATTTTTGACACTCTTCTTTAACAATGATTTCAAGTTCAATATCTGATAATCCCTATATCCATCATCTTTGTAGAGCTTACTTTGCAACTTTGTTTTTGCAAACTCTTGCTTATGATGGCATCTCTTTCTACAAGGTAGATTTATTTCCTAGTTCAGTCCCTGAAGGTCAGATTGGTTCTCCTCTATCAGCCCCTATCCATTTTCCAAGGAAGAGAACAGGAAAAGGCTAGCACTTTCACCAGGGAAAGCGGAACTGTCCTCATAAATTCCAAGTAGACTACTGCTTACATCTCCCTGATCAGAGCCATGTTAACAGTCCTAACAGCAAGCCTTTAAGCCTCCATAATTGACAGCACTGGTGATCAAATGTTGAAAGAGCATCTGTGAATTTCTGCATATAGCAGAGATAGACAAAGAGTCCCCATTCACTGCTGTGGGGTTGGTGGCAAGTCATGAGAGTTATAGAACCGTTTTGAAGCAGCAGATACGGAAAGATACTCAGACTTACTTGAGTGCATGTGTGCTCAGTCGTGTCAGACTTTCCAGCCTCACAGACTGTAGCCCACCAGGCTCCTCTGTCCATGGGATTTTCTAGGCAAGAATACTGGAGTGGGTTGCCATTTCCTCTTCCAGGGGATCTTTCCAACCCAGGATTGAACTCACGTCTCCTGCACGGCAGGTAGAACCTTTACCGCTGAGCCATCAGGGAAGCATCCAGACCTACTTACAGGGCCCCTTAAAGGCAAGGCCTCTGGTTGTAGAACCACTGCTGCTCACCAGGTTCTCCCTGTAACTGTTGCCTGTAACTCAGTATTCAAGGCCTCTAACAACGTTACAGTAACCAATAACCATCAACCAACAAATAAGGAATTCACACAGACAAAGCAAAAGATTCAAACTGACACAGAGAAAAAGAAGAAACATCACTTGGTCAAGATTTATTTCAAGGCCTGAAAACACTGACTAATCGAAAAAGGCCCTACTGCAATTTCTTATAATGTATAAATACTTAATATAAAACTTTAAAAAATGTAGACACTATTAACTAACTTCTAAACCACACACTATATGATTTTCAAAAGCAAGTTATTTAATAAGACATAAGGTGATAATATCAAACAATTTTCACACTTAATGAAGACATAACCAGCAGCAAGCTATTCAAACACAAATGTTTTTACACTTTCCATGTTATTTTTAACTGTTTCAAAGAGTCATTGATAATCGAGGCTTCTATCAAGTATAGGATTTCTAACATTAAATTACATCTCCTAAGTATTTCTATAAAGAAATGAAAAAGACAGACTACATTGTCATAAATTCATACATCAAAATAAAAAACAATGCAACTGCTTTTACTCACGCTTCCCCCTTCTCCAACATTAGCTTTAGATGTTTCTCTAAATATTATATAAACAGCTTTGTTCTAATTAGTTCTCTCATTTATGCAGATTAGGAGAAAATGATTTTATAATCAGTTAGCTTTAAAATTACCATTTAGATACTTCTGCCCCCAATCCCCTCCCCAAATCTTGTATTAAAGTGGACAATATTACAATGTGCTACAAAAACCAAAACAATCTATAGTCTCAACTTTCTAAATATCCCAAATATCTGTTTTTGTTCTGCCAATATAAACAGAAGTCTTGAGTGGCTAAGAATCATTTCCTAGTAGTCAGCAGGAGGAAGAAATGCATAGCATGAACATTATTTAACTGAAACTTTATTACCTATGCCTTCTCCCCAACCACAAGCACTCTTTAGCCTTAAATTACACTGTGTGCACACAACTACAACAGTTTATATTTGCTCAGGAACATATAATCACATTAAAAATAAGTAACTTTCTACTTCATAGTTCAGTTGGCTCTTAAATAAGTTTTTTTCTCTGGCGGTGGGGGGGGATAAGTATCTTACGTTAGGAAACTGGTAAATATAAATGAACGGCTGTGTGTTCATTTAAACTTTGAGAAAACCTAGAGATGAAGTTTTGGGGTGTTTTTTCTTAAATTCAAGAGATATGCAACTTCACCACTGTTCATATAGTGAAGGGGTGGAATGGCAGATACAGAGGCAAATGAAACTACATTTTGTAAATGGAAAAACTGACGTTGACCATTGGTTACAGGAAACAAAGGTTAAAGAAAAATGTTGATGAATATCTACTCTTAAAAAGAAAGAAGTGCTATACAACACAAAAATGAGATCTAGAGATATGAAAAACACTCATTTTACTGTTTTAAAAGAAAAACAAATAAAAGGCAGGGAGTCTAGACCAACTAGAATTGAGGCAGCTGCAACAAAAAATGGAACACAGTACAATCATTTGAGGCCTTCAAGGAAATGACTAATTAAAATGAAATTTTACCAGTCTTCATGTCTTTAATAATACATAAATGCCCAAAATATAAAAAATACGAAGTCTGGATTTTCCCCTTAAGTTTACAATAAACTGCTTAATACAGTTACTTTTATAAGCTTTCTGATCAGCAGAGCATGCTGTACAAGTACACAGATGCTACAATTTTACCATAAGAATTACTGTTCTCATCTCAAACTAATGACCTGCCTGTTACCCATATTTAGACATATTTCATTTCCATTATAAGACACTTAAGACCTTTCTAGTGGTATATTTTAATCAACATATTACATAAAAATCTTGATTTTTTTAAAATAAACTTTTTTAGTACTGTGACATGATGGGTTTAATTGAACAGTTGGAACATAGTATGGTAACTACATTGCACTATTTAAACTAATTCACAGCTGTAGGAAAACGTTTGTTTTTTAAAATATAACCAAGATGAGACTGCAGAGTTATGAGCAGTAAAATATTAGAAAACAGTGAATGAATAAATAAGATGATTTTTCCATCAGTGGCCATTCATTATCTTGCTTTTAGGAACCTGGAAGAATTTGTCTTCTTTGAGTTTCAAATGTTCTGGTAAATCTAGTCGTTTCTTAGCTTCTTCGATATCACCTTGAATTGCGGAAATAAGTGACTCTGCGGAGAGAATATATCAGGTAAAGATAATGAAAAACTGCTGCTGTGCTTTTTACTACTCCTTTGTTCAGCTTCTCCTTAAATCTCAGAAGCTGGCAGTGTCTCTGGCACAGGGTAGATGCCTGGTAATATTTGTTTCATCCTTTCTTCTAGACTTAAGTAAAAGTCAATGGTACATAAAGGATGTCCCTAATCGTCTTGCAATTACTTAGAGAAAGGTATTAGCAAAAAGGTACAAGTCATATACTAAATGAAAGAAGCAAACACTATCAATTCTCTTCAGTGTTTACACCTGTAAAAGACACTACATTAGAATTAAAACTATTACACTACAATAAGATACTCAGCACCAATTAGTTTAAATGTTCCGATTTACTGTTTCTTACACTTCAAGTACTGCTAAGGACCCATTATTCACAATATCAATTCTTACTTGTTCTTAAAATACAAAAGGAAATATATTTCACTAACTTCATACTGTTGGAGAGAGTCAGTTTGAATCTAGACTGCATCACTTACTATGTTACCCCAGGCAAACTACTTAACCTTTCTAACAATTTGCTCACCTACAAAATAGACTATATACTACTTCATATGGTTGTTGTGGGGATAAAGTGAATTGATTCATGTAAGACTCTTAAAACAAGGCCTGGCATATTACATGCTCAAATACAATCTGTCCTGCCATGATTATTATTAGGAGAAGTAGTAAAAGGGACTGCAGCAAATCTAAGAAGATCTAAAAAAGAACTTACCTAAAGAATCAAAGTCCTTTTCTGGTCTGAGGTAGCCAACGATGGCCACTTTGAGGATTTCCCCATAGAAGTCCTCTTTGAAAGTATGCATGATATGAGTTTCCTACAGTTAAAAGATGTTAAAATTAAATATATCTTTATTTTTATGGTGGGGTCACTGAAATGAAACAATCAACCTTCCTTAAATTTTTAAAGACAGGTTAAAACATACATGCATTTTTCCTAAACTCTTCCACTGCTCCTGTTCTTGACCTTGACCTTACAAGTAAACATTATAAGTGAGTAAGGTAGATGCTATCCCACAAATCCAGTGTGATCTGCTGTTTTTAGAAAAAGTTAACATGCAAAAAAATAAGACTCTTATTAAGGTGAAAAAACTGAGCAAATACACCAAAAAGGCAATGAGCAAAGAAACTCTTCCTCAAAAGACACCATTCCATTAATCAAATTAAAAAAAAAAAAAANCTGATTTTTCTCCATTAGGTTGTGATGTGTTCATTCACCAATCCTTAGAAATGTTGAGATGTTTTATGTATCTTGTACAACAGCTGCAGCTGAGGTCATCACCTGACAATTTTGATAGTCCAGGCATTTCCCAAGACCCATCAAGTTTCTGCATAGCCTGAACAGATTTGAACCTCTTGCCTGCGCTGGGCTTTTCGCTGTGGCATGCAGGCTTCTCTAGTTGCAGTGTGCACTCAGCAGTTGTGGCACTTGGGCTTAGTTGCAGTGTGTGGGATTTTGGTTCACTGACCAAGAAACAAACCTGGGCCCCCTGCATTGGGATCGCAGGGCCTTCTTCACTGGACCACCAAGGAAGTCGCCGGAAGATAGGAGACTTTACCTTGAATGTTTCTGTATTTTTAATGATGGCACTTGGCAATTTCCCAAGATATAGCAGCTTTGGTTTACTATTCCAACTTCTACTTGGCCCTTGTTATGGTCAGGGAACCAAAATAGGGATTCTTCCAGTTATCAGGTACGTATGTCTATCCCAAATACATACTCAGGAACAGGGGAGGTAAGCAGACTATAGGTCCAAGGGCTGAGTTACCTGTGACACAAGCTTGGGCTCAACCTCCATGTATGACTTGACCCAAAAGGAAGCCAACTGCAAAGAAATGTTAAGTCCCAGCCGCATCACAAAGAGCATGAGAGGTGCATTTGGAGTGTACATACAATGTATCAGACTCAGATCTCATAGCTCAGTGTCTATGCTGTAATCTCTCTGCTGAGCTTTAAATTTCAATTATTTTTTCATCAATATAAATTCTATTTTGACAATTCTTAAATCTGCCTGGCTTTTATAGAACTTTGTTCTTTCCCCATTTTTGACACTCTTCTTTAACAATGATTTCAAGTTCAATATCTGATAATCCCTATATCCATCATCTTTGTAGAGCTTACTTTGCAACTTTGTTTTTGCAAACTCTTGCTTATGATGGCATCTCTTTCTACAAGGTAGATTTATTTCCTAGTTCAGTCCCTGAAGGTCAGATTGGTTCTCCTCTATCAGCCCCTATCCATTTTCCAAGGAAGAGAACAGGAAAAGGCTAGCACTTTCACCAGGGAAAGCGGAACTGTCCTCATAAATTCCAAGTAGACTACTGCTTACATCTCCCTGATCAGAGCCATGTTAACAGTCCTAACAGCAAGCCTTTAAGCCTCCATAATTGACAGCACTGGTGATCAAATGTTGAAAGAGCATCTGTGAATTTCTGCATATAGCAGAGATAGACAAAGAGTCCCCATTCACTGCTGTGGGGTTGGTGGCAAGTCATGAGAGTTATAGAACCGTTTTGAAGCAGCAGATACGGAAAGATACTCAGACTTACTTGAGTGCATGTGTGCTCAGTCGTGTCAGACTTTCCAGCCTCACAGACTGTAGCCCACCAGGCTCCTCTGTCCATGGGATTTTCTAGGCAAGAATACTGGAGTGGGTTGCCATTTCCTCTTCCAGGGGATCTTTCCAACCCAGGATTGAACTCACGTCTCCTGCACGGCAGGTAGAACCTTTACCGCTGAGCCATCAGGGAAGCATCCAGACCTACTTACAGGGCCCCTTAAAGGCAAGGCCTCTGGTTGTAGAACCACTGCTGCTCACCAGGTTCTCCCTGTAACTGTTGCCTGTAACTCAGTATTCAAGGCCTCTAACAACGTTACAGTAACCAATAACCATCAACCAACAAATAAGGAATTCACACAGACAAAGCAAAAGATTCAAACTGACACAGAGAAAAAGAAGAAACATCACTTGGTCAAGATTTATTTCAAGGCCTGAAAACACTGACTAATCGAAAAAGGCCCTACTGCAATTTCTTATAATGTATAAATACTTAATATAAAACTTTAAAAAATGTAGACACTATTAACTAACTTCTAAACCACACACTATATGATTTTCAAAAGCAAGTTATTTAATAAGACATAAGGTGATAATATCAAACAATTTTCACACTTAATGAAGACATAACCAGCAGCAAGCTATTCAAACACAAATGTTTTTACACTTTCCATGTTATTTTTAACTGTTTCAAAGAGTCATTGATAATCGAGGCTTCTATCAAGTATAGGATTTCTAACATTAAATTACATCTCCTAAGTATTTCTATAAAGAAATGAAAAAGACAGACTACATTGTCATAAATTCATACATCAAAATGAAAAACAATGCAACTGCTTTTACTCACGCTTCCCCCTTCTCCAACATTAGCTTTAGATGTTTCTCTAAATATTATATAAACAGCTTTGTTCTAATTAGTTCTCTCATTTATGCAGATTAGGAGAAAATGATTTTATAATCAGTTAGCTTTAAAATTACCATTTAGATACTTCTGCCCCCAATCCCCTCCCCAAATCTTGTATTAAAGTGGACAATATTACAATGTGCTACAAAAACCAAAACAATCTATAGTCTCAACTTTCTAAATATCCCAAATATCTGTTTTTGTTCTGCCAATATAAACAGAAGTCTTGAGTGGCTAAGAATCATTTCCTAGTAGTCAGCAGGAGGAAGAAATGCATAGCATGAACATTATTTAACTGAAACTTTATTACCTATGCCTTCTCCCCAACCACAAGCACTCTTTAGCCTTAAATTACACTGTGTGCACACAACTACAACAGTTTATATTTGCTCAGGAACATATAATCACATTAAAAATAAGTAACTTTCTACTTCATAGTTCAGTTGGCTCTTAAATAAGTTTTTTTCTCTGGCGGGGGGGGGGATAAGTATCTTACGTTAGGAAACTGGTAAATATAAATGAACGGCTGTGTGTTCATTTAAACTTTGAGAAAACCTAGAGATGAAGTTTTGGGGTGTTTTTTCTTAAATTCAAGAGATATGCAACTTCACCACTGTTCATATAGTGAAGGGGTGGAATGGCAGATACAGAGGCAAATGAAACTACATTTTGTAAATGGAAAAACTGACGTTGACCATTGGTTACAGGAAACAAAGGTTAAAGAAAAATGTTGATGAATATCTACTCTTAAAAAGAAAGAAGTGCTATACAACACAAAAATGAGATCTAGAGATATGAAAAACACTCATTTTACTGTTTTAAAAGAAAAACAAATAAAAGGCAGGGAGTCTAGACCAACTAGAATTGAGGCAGCTGCAACAAAAAATGGAACACAGTACAATCATTTGAGGCCTTCAAGGAAATGACTAATTAAAATGAAATTTTACCAGTCTTCATGTCTTTAATAATACATAAATGCCCAAAATATAAAAAATACGAAGTCTGGATTTTCCCCTTAAGTTTACAATAAACTGCTTAATACAGTTACTTTTATAAGCTTTCTGATCAGCAGAGCATGCTGTACAAGTACACAGATGCTACAATTTTACCATAAGAATTACTGTTCTCATCTCAAACTAATGACCTGCCTGTTACCCATATTTAGACATATTTCATTTCCATTATAAGACACTTAAGACCTTTCTAGTGGTATATTTTAATCAACATATTACATAAAAATCTTGATTTTTTTAAAATAAACTTTTTTAGTACTGTGACATGATGGGTTTAATTGAACAGTTGGAACATAGTATGGTAACTACATTGCACTATTTAAACTAATTCACAGCTGTAGGAAAACGTTTGTTTTTTAAAATATAACCAAGATGAGACTGCAGAGTTATGAGCAGTAAAATATTAGAAAACAGTGAATGAATAAATAAGATGATTTTTCCATCAGTGGCCATTCATTATCTTGCTTTTAGGAACCTGGAAGAATTTGTCTTCTTTGAGTTTCAAATGTTCCGGTAAATCTAGTCGTTTCTTAGCTTCTTCGATATCACCTTGAATTGCGGAAATAAGTGACTCTGCGGAGAGAATATATCAGGTAAAGATAATGAAAAACTGCTGCTGTGCTTTTTACTACTCCTTTGTTCAGCTTCTCCTTAAATCTCAGAAGCTGGCAGTGTCCCTGGCACAGGGTAGATGCCTGGTAATATTTGTTTCATCCTTTCTTCTAGACTTAAGTAAAAGTCAATGGTACATAAAGGATGTCCCTAATCGTCTTGCAATTACTTAGAGAAAGGTATTAGCAAAAAGGTACAAGTCATATACTAAATGAAAGAAGCAAACACTATCAATTCTCTTCAGTGTTTACACCTGTAAAAGACACTACATTAGAATTAAAACTATTACACTACAATAAGATACTCAGCACCAATTAGTTTAAATGTTCCGATTTACTGTTTCTTACACTTCAAGTACTGCTAAGGACCCATTATTCACAATATCAATTCTTACTTGTTCTTAAAATACAAAAGGAAATATATTTCACTAACTTCATACTGTTGGAGAGAGTCAGTTTGAATCTAGACTGCATCACTTACTATGTTACCCCAGGCAAACTACTTAACCTTTCTAACAATTTGCTCACCTACAAAATAGACTATATACTACTTCATATGGTTGTTGTGGGGATAAAGTGAATTGATTCATGTAAGACTCTTAAAACAAGGCCTGGCATATTACATGCTCAAATACAATCTGTCCTGCCATGATTATTATTAGGAGAAGTAGTAAAAGGGACTGCAGCAAATCTAAGAAGATCTAAAAAAGAACTTACCTAAAGAATCAAAGTCCTTTTCTGGTCTGAGGTAGCCAACGATGGCCACTTTGAGGATTTCCCCATAGAAGTCCTCTTTGAAAGTATGCATGATATGAGTTTCCTACAGTTAAAAGATGTTAAAATTAAATATATCTTTATTTTTATGGTGGGGTCACTGAAATGAAACAATCAACCTTCCTTAAATTTTTAAAGACAGGTTAAAACATACATGCATTTTTCCTAAACTCTTCCACTGCTCCTGTTCTTGACCTTGACCTTACAAGTAAACATTATAAGTGAGTAAGGTAGATGCTATCCCACAAATCCAGTGTGATCTGCTGTTTTTAGAAAAAGTTAACATGCAAAAAAATAAGACTCTTATTAAGGTGAAAAAACTGAGCAAATACACCAAAAAGGCAATGAGCAAAGAAACTCTTCCTCAAAAGACACCATTCCATTAATCAAATTAAAAAAAAAAAAAAAAAGGCAACACAGTAGACATTTGTCATCCGTAGTTCCAACAAAAGAACATGGATCCAGAATATATTAAGAACTTCTTTCAGTCATTCAGGCAGACAATCCCATTTTTTAAAAAAGGAGTAAACAAAGACTTCAACAGGTACATCATGTACATCTGTTATCAGCAAAGAAAAGGAAAAAGAAAAACTCTAAAATGAACCTCCTACCAATGGAAAACTGAGTTTCTCCTAACTACAGAAGGCACTCCTTAACTGGCTCTGTAATAACAGTTCTGTTATCTGAGTAGCTAAATAAGAAAAAATTAGTCATGGGATAGCCTCCCCTCCCTTTCATTTCCTCCCTCACTCCACAGAAGAATATTTTGTGTTCTTTCATCAATTCGTTTCTTTATCTATGCCAACACACCCTTAATCCTGAAAAATAAGACCATTGAGCGTAACAGTAAGTAGCCCTGAACCACTTCTACTGCTTACACCAGTACTTTTTCAGCTAGCTTTCCAACTGTGACAGATTTCTATAAACCCTTCAAAGAGAATGAAATTTAGATGACCAAAAGATTCAGCCATATCTAGAAGATTAAGCACTCAAGCTGTGTAAATTTGATGATAAGAACAGGAGAATATGTATACCCTCAAAGGGGGCTGAAAGATGAGAAAAAGCATCACTCTGCAATTTTATCAGAAAGCACCATTCATAGAGTAAGCAGTTCTACCTTAACAGGGTGCACGCGTGCTCAGTCGCTGAAGTCGTGCCCAACTCTTTGCGACCCCATGGACCACAGCCTGCCATTCTCCTCCATCCTTGGGATTCTCCAGGCAAGAATACTGGAGTGGGTTGCCATTTCCTTCTCCAGGGAATCTTCCCAACTCAGGGATTGAACCTGGGTCTCCTGCATTGCAGGCAGATTCTTTACCACTGTGCCTCCTGGGAAGCCCTAACAGAGTGAGCAATAATTAAAGGGTAAATGACCTACATTAACTGTAGCAAACTCAACTTTATTTCACTTTTGTTTCTAATAAAGGTAAATACACAGGCAGTTATAAAAAATTTAATTATTGTAATTATTTGATTTTGGTTTATGATTCCACCTTCTATTTTCTCCATAATTTATAAAATTTATTAATCTATGTTATTGGGTACACAATGATGTTATCTGTGAGTTTTGGTATACTACCAATTTGGTATAAATTCAAAATGGATTTTTATAACTTTAGGATGTTAAATGCAGTCCCCATGGTAACCACGAAGAAAATATCTATAGAAAATACACACATCACTTGAGCGCAGGCGGCTGCGGAGCCGGCTCACTTGAGCGCGGCCGAGAGGAACNGGGCCTGCGCACACTGCTCGGGCTGAGAGTCCCGGCGCCCGTTCGGCTTCCGTAGCCCCGCCCCCAGCCGTAGCCCCGCCCCCAGCCGTAGCTGGGGAGTCGCTGCTTTGCCGTTCCTCAGGTGTATCCCTGGCGTTGGGATCTGAGACAGAGATACACTTTTTTCAGCCTGAGGGCTGTGAAAAGCACTATTCTCGGACACTCCTAAGTGTTTCTTCCCCGCTTTTCCTCTTCATTATGATTTGACACCAAAGAGAAACTTTCTTTAGCGCCTTGACAACTGCTAGATTGCTCTTCATTCATCAATCAGTCGCTCTTTAAACACTTTGTAAACCTCAAAGATTTCAACTCGGAAATCACCTCTTCATTGGGGTCTTCACGACTACCTACCGGAAGTGATCCTCTTCTCTAGACCACTTGTCCACGATCTGAAGTTATATTAGCATGTAAGCTCCAGGGAGCGTGCCCTGATCTGTAAAGCTGCAATCCCAGAGACTAGCGGAAGGTTACAGCGCTGCAGTTTTTTTTATAAGGACAGCGCTATCTACCCACACTCCCTCTTTATCTCCTGGTCTCTCTGAGGAACTTTAAAAGCTTGATACAAGACTTGATCTCTACCGAACTGCAATTTTCTGGGCCTTCAGACTCTTGGAACTGTAAACTTTACCTCTGGAAATAGTTTCTGGGTTGCTCACAAGACACATCCTCTTGTTCTTGAGATAGAAATTTTAATTGTTCTCTTACTTTTCTCTACAAACACGTGTGAAATTCTGTCCAAACATTATAGTCATTTTCATTTGACCTTACATGTATGTAACTGATAGTGCTTACCCTGTATTCCAATTATCTTCTCCGTATGTTGGTACTGAGAAATGGGCTGTTGCCCGCCAAAGCAGTAAACAAAGTATGTCACATCATTAGAGATTATAGCCCTCCAAAGTGAGCTGATGAGCCCTGAGGGAACTCTGGAAGGAAGGAATACCTGCCATCTAGTAACCGTCAGACTGTAGCCACTACCTACTGGTGAGCACTGACCGAATGCAGGATGTGAAACTATAGCGTATTGGCCCCAGATAGCGGAAGCGCTTATCAAAGGAATGATTTCAGTGAGCTCAGACTCTTGCATAGTCTCATACATAGAAAAGCACTGAATTTATGAACTTGAGATACCTGGTTTTCCTTAATTAACAATAATCTTTTGACCTTTGGAGTAACTGCCCTTTGTTGCACAACTTCTGTATAACCTTGATTCCTCTACCCCTCGCTTCCACAGAGCAGTTCTCTCAGGGTTACTTGAGATGCTGCCTTTTGGGCTTGAAGTCCTAAAAATTCCCACCAAACATAACATAACTCAAATTTTAGGTTGTGAATATTTTTTAAGTTGACAGTACCAAAGGGGTCTTTGCTGGTATCACTGTTTTATTTACCTAACACTAGCATAGCACCTTTGTTGTTGTTCAGTCAGTCAGTTGTGCCGACTCTTTGTGACTCTGTGGACTGCAGCATGCTAGGCTTCCCTGTCCTTCAGCATCTCCCGGAGTTTGCTTAAACTCATGTCCATTGAGTCAATAATGCCATTCAAACATCTCATCCTCTGTTGTCCCTTTCTCCTCTTCCTGCATAGCACCTGGTTTATAGCAAACATTTTGTACGTATCTGCAGAAGGAATGAATTAATGAGCCCAGTGTTCACCAAGCACAGTTCAGGGTGCTTGGGGACCAAAGGTGACTGAGACAAAGACTTGGCCCTCAGAAGACTCAGTTTAGTGGGGGAGACCTATTGGGAAGCCTGATAACGTTGCATTCTGTGCTGTAAATAGGCCAATGAAGTCCTGATAAAGTGTTTGGAAAGTTTGGAGAAGCCTGCACATAGAAGGCATTTTGTGCAGTTAACGGTGAAGTGTGTAGGAGCTGGAGCTGGATAACCCAGGGTTTGAATGCAGGCTCTGCCTCATTTAATTGCTGGGTGACTTTGGGCAAAATACTCTGAGTCTCAGTGTTCTTATCAACTAAATGGGAATATTAATAATTTTGTGGGTTTTAAGTGAGATAATGTATGCACTGCACTTAACAAACTGCCTGGCCTAACAGCAACAATGGCAGGAGCATCTTTATCAGTAATACACTATATAAGAAAAGCCTAGATATACAGCAGCTTGGGCAACTCAATACCAGAAGGACAAACAACCCAATCAAAAAGTGGGCAGAAGACCTAAGCAGACATTTCTCCAAAGAAGACATACAAATGGCTAATAAACACATGAAAAGATACTCAACATCACTTATTATCAGAGAAATGCAAGTCAAAGCTACAATGAAATATCACCTCATGTCAGTCAAAATGGCCATCACCAAAACACCTGCAAACAATAAATGCTGGAGAGGTTGTGGAGAAAAGGGAATTCTCCTGCACTGTTGGTGGGAATGTAAATTTATATAGCCACTATGGAAGACAGTATGGAGATTTCTTTAAAAACTAGAAATAAAACTACCATATACCCCAACAGTTCCACTACTGGGCATGAAACCTGAGAAAACCATAATTGAAAAAGACGCATGTAGCCCAATGTGTATTGCAGCACTATTTATAATAGCTAGGACCTGGAGGCAACCTAGATGTCCATCAACAGATGAATGGATAAATATGAATGGTACATATATACAGTGGAATATTCAGTTCAGTTCAGTCACTCAGTTGTGTCCGACTCTTTGTGACCCCATGAACCGTAGCACACCAGGCCTCTCTGTCCATCACCAACTCATGGAGTTCACCCAAACCCATGTCCAGTGAGTCAGTGATGCCATCCAACCATTTCATTCTCTGTCGTCCCCTTCTCCTCCTCCCCTCAATCTTTCCCAGCATCAGGGTCTTTTCCAATGAGTCAGCTCTTCGCATCAGGTGGCCAAAGTATTGGAGTTTCAGCTTCAGCATCAGCCCTTTCAGTGAATATTCAGGACTGATCTCCTTTGGGATGGGCTGGTTGGATCTCCTTGCAGTCCAAGGGACTCTCAAGAGTCTTCTCCAACACCACAGTTCAAAAGCATCAGTTCTTCTGTGCTCAGCTTTCTTTATAGTCCAACTCTCACATCCATACATGACCACTGGAAAAACCATACCCTTGACTAGACAGACCTTTGTTGACAAAGTAATGTCTCTGCTATTCAATATGCTATCTAGATTGGTCATAACATTCCTTCCAAGGAGTAAGCGTCTTTTAATTTCATGGCTGCAATTACCATCTGCAGTGATTTTGGAGCCCAGAAAAATAAAATCAGCCAGTTTCCCCATCTATTTGCCATGAAGTGATGGGACCAGATGCCATGATCTTAGTTTTCTGAATGTTGAGCTTTAAGCCAACTTTTTCACTCTCCTCTTTCACCTTCATCAAGAGGCTCTTTAGTTCTTCTTCACTTTCTGCCATAAGGGTGGTGTTATCTGCATATCTGAGGTTACTGATATTTTTACTCAACCATAAGAGAATGCTTTTGAGTCAGTTCTAATAAGGTAGATTAACCTAGAGCCTAGTATACAGAAGAAAGAGGAAAACAAGTATGATATATTAGCACATATATATGGTCGGAGACGACTGAGCGACTGAACTGAACTGATGGAATCTAGAAAGATGATACTGATGAACAAATCTGCAGGGCAGCAATGGAGATACAGACATAGAGAACAGATTTGTGGATGCAGTCGGGGAAGGACAGGGTGGGACAAATGGAGAGAGTAGCATGGAAACATACATTACTATATGTAAAATAGATAGCCAGTGGGAATTTGCTGTATGACTCTGGAAACTCACACTGGGGCTCTGTGATTACCAGAGTGATAGAATGGGATGGATGGAACGTGGGCGAGAAGTTCAGAAGGGAGGGGACATATGTATGCCTATGGCTGATTCATGTTGATGCATGGTAGAAACCAGCACAATGTTAGTGAGGCAATTATCCTTCAGTTAAAAATAAATTAATTTTTTAAAAAAGAAAAGCCTAGAGATCAGAGCCTGAGAAAGCATATATGATGGGTCCTACTCCTTCAACATTACAAGAAGTGTGACAATTAAATGAAGTAAAATAATTAAATGAGTCGGGACAAATGAGGTGGAGTGGTCTTAAGAATGAAATGGGTTATAAGTATTTCAGACAGTATTTCATGTAACCCTCATATCAGCTTTGGAGTAAAGCATTAACCCCAATTTAAAAAGAGGGAAAGGGAGACTTTGAGAATTTCTAAGACGAGGCATTTGGGTTCCAATTTTTTAAACTGTGTTGACGTGTCAATTACTATGCCTAAATTCTGTGTTATCAGCACTGGATATGAAAAGCAAAAGCCTAACTCTTTTCCACTGCGACTCAACAGCCCTCAATGGCTCCCTGGTACAACAGAATAAAATAGCCTTTCAAAGGTCCCCTTCAATTTACCATCTGGGTTTTATCTCTAAGGACTCCCCTCAAGTCTAGTCAGAGATACCCCCCGCACAAAAACCCCCACACACACACCCCACTTCAGTGGCCAAAGAATATGCTTGAAACAACTCTGGTGATGATTCTGTAGCCTAAAGCAGCGATCCCCAACATTTTTGGCACCAGGGACTGGTTTTGTGGAAGAAACGTTTTCCACCTACCAGGGATAGGGAGATGGTTTCAGGATGGTTCAAGCACATTACACTTACTGTGCACTTTATTTCTATTATCATTACATAAGCTCCACCTCAGATCATCAGGTATGAGATCACAGAGGTTGGAGACCCCTGACCTAATGGATTTATTGCTTTTCCCACTCCTTTGACTATAAAAATATGCTACAGCATTTTCCGATGTAAATCTACAGTGTGTGTGTCTGTGTGTCTTTATGAAGCTCCAAACTTTTAACCAAAGAAATATTAGAAATATGCTTTTAGATTTGCCCTATGAGCTGCACTGGCAGCATCATTTCCTCTGCCAGTAGGCAAAGAGCATACTTCTCTGTGGTTGAGTTTACTTTCAACAGGAAGAAAGAGCACAGTGGGGAATCAAGCAGGAGCAAAACTAGAGAGACTTGTGAAGGAAAAAGGGCTCACCATAATTAAACAATAAACAATTAAAAATGAATTTAAAGAACTCTTAAATCTCAACAATAAGAAAACAAATAACCCAGTTTTTTTAAATGGGCAAATAGTCTGGACAGACACCTCACCAAAGAATGTATAAAGATGTCAAGTACATATTTGAAGACATGCAACATCATATGTCATTAATGAATTACAAATTAAAACAACAGTGAGATACCACTACCTATTAGAATGGCTAAAACAGCAAACACGGACAATACTAAATGCTGACAAGGTTGTGGAACTTCAGGAACTTTCATTCATTGCTGCTAGGAATGCAAAATGGTACAGCCACTTTGGAAGACAGTTTGGCAGTTTCTTACAAAGGTGAACATATTCTTCCTGTATGATCCAACAGTTTTGGTATTTATCCAATGAGTTGAAAACTTATATCCACACAAACCCTGCACCTTTATGTTTATATGTTTATAGTAGCTTCATTCAGAATTGCAAAACTTAGAAGTATAAAAAATTAAACAGAAACCTCAAATAGAGTTGGGAGACCATAAGGAGGAACTCTCTATCTCTGTGCAGATAGCAGAGCTCAACGGGAAGAAGACTCCTTCCCTGGCAAGAACTCAGCCAAAAGAAGCTATAGACTTTACTTGCTATATAGGCTTCCCTGGTGGCTTGGAATCTGTCTGCAATGCAGGAGACTCGGTTCAACCCCTGGGTAGGGAAGATCCCCTGGAGAAGGGAATGGCAACCCACTCCATTATTCTTGCCTGGAGAATTTCATGGACAGAGGAGTCTGGTGGGCTACAGTCCATGTGGTTGCAAAGAGTCGGACATGACTGAGCGCCTAACACTTTCATTTTTCCAAAATTCCTTTTCCTCTCTATAAAAGCATTCACCTTCCCTTTCTATGTAGGGGACTTGTACATGATTTACAATGGTTGTTAACCCCAAATACAACTCTCTGCTAATCCCAAACAGACCCATCTTTGCTGGAGAAATATCTAGTAGTCTATTCATTTCAAGTCAATATTTTTGTGACTAATAGGAGACCACAAAAGACATTTGATGGGGCTTCTCTGGTCATCCAGTGGTTAAGAATCTGCCTGCCAAATGCAGGAACACAGGTTCAGTCCCTGGCCTGGGAAGACCCCATGTGCCACAGGGCAACTAACCCCAGGCGCCACAACTACTGAGTCTGTGCTGTAGAGCCCTTGAACTCAGCTACTGAGCTCGTGTGCAGCAGCAGCTGAAACCTGTGTGTCCTAGAGCCCGTGCTGTGCAAAAAGAGACGCCCTCTCACCAAAACGAAGAGTAGCCCAGGCCACAACTAGAGAAAGCCTGTGCACAGCAAGGAAGACCCAGTGCAGCCAAAAAAAGAAAGACTCCTGATGGCTCTGGGGCTGGTGAGCACACAGTTGGGATGACCACAATTGAGCCACTACCACTCACTGCTCTCTCACAGGCTAGAGTTGAAGGTTTTTCTCCTGGATCTGAGTTTGTGCCCTCTTTGCTTTACTTGGGTTTTACCTCTCCAGGTTTTACTCAGGTTCAAAGGTTTCTCTGTTCTGGTTAAGGCTTTGTTCTATATTATTCATTTGGCACTTTGCCCTGATTTTGCGATCAGACCAATTCACTGAAACTGGCTAGTCCTGGCCGTTCATCGAGATCAGGGGTTGTTTCTCTGAAACTGTTCCTGAAGAATGGCCAGGATTTTTCAGATTTGACCTATTCCTTTGGAATGGCTGTCTTCTGGAGATGACTGAAAAAAAAAATCTTTGGCCTGGCTCCCACCAAACCAACCTATCTTCTTAAAACTGGCTGGGGTTAGCTTGCAAGCTGTTTAAATTGAGCCATTTATCCTGTAGTTGCTTAAGCCATTTGAGAATTGTCCTTTGTTCTAAAAGAAAAATCTCTAGGATGGGGGTTTCCAGTTATGTAAGTATTTTGAGGGCAGCCACACATAGGGACTCAGGCCAATTTTATGTTTAAAATCCATGGCCCTTCTTCATGCATATTTCTAACTAAATGGACCAATATGACCAAAGGCAATTTAGAGTATCAGTGACCACTATAGGGAATTTTTGAAATCTCCAAACTTAATTTTCTTAAAATTTAACTAGAGTACAATAACTCAAAAATTTCCAGAGTTCAGTGGAACATTTATTTCAAAGCATCCCAACACTATCAGTAAACTAAATTTACTCTCTGCAAAATAAGAGTTTAAGATTAACTGAGGCAAGCTGGTGGTCCAGTGGTTAGGACCACTTCTGCCTTCACTTCTATGCCAACTACCTCTCCACTCTACCCTAAAATCCCCCATGCTGATTCTCTTGTCAAATTTCTCCTTTTCTCTGAAAGTCCCCTAACCCTTTACCCCCAGAACTCCCACATATATAGGAGTTATCCATGTTAGTCAATTTCTGTTTGTTTTTCTCATTTTAATCTGCCTTTTATTACAGAGGGGTCTCTGTCAAGAACCTGAATGTAAACTGAAAATTATTGTTTCTCCTCTATACCTGTTGATATGCTATAGCGAATTTATTATAATTGGGTGTTGGGCTGCCTCCAACAGGTCTGCCAGCCCTGTATTTGCCCAGCTTCAAGACCAAAGAAAGAGTCTGGAATCAGCCTCAGAGACTCAGTGGTTTAATGGATGGGGAAAACTTGCACGACTGAAGCAAGGTCCTGGAGCAGCCAGCACGCCAGCCTTCACTCCTTGTGGGGAGAGGGAGGTTACCAGTCAGAGGGGAAATTGATAACGGTTGGCTCATTGTTTACCAGGGAAACCAGCAGTGGGTGCGCCCCTCACTGCCCCTTTGATCTCCTAGCAGAGATATTCAACCTAAAGCTATTAAAACAATCAATGGCCAGAGCCTGGGTGTAAAAAGGCCTGTCACGTGAGTAGGGTGTATGTGAAGCAGGCACTGGTTGAGCAGGAAATGTACAGAGAGGCTCTGATCATACATAAAGGGGCTGGCTGAGGTGTAAATGTCTTCAGAATGTCATTCTTGAAAACAGACATGTAAGATCTCACATGAAACCTCAATATAAAAGATAAATGAAGCAAAAAAAAAAAAAAATGTATCACCCCAGTGTATTTTGTAGTTTAAATGTAGAAAATTCACTTTCCATAGTATCAGTTCAGTTCAGTCACTCAGGCCTGTTCGACTCTGCCATGGACTGCAGCATGCCAAGGCTTCCCGGTCCATCACTAACTCCCGGAGTTTACTCAAACTCATGTCCATTGAGTCGATGATGCCATCCAACCATCTCATTCTCTGTCGTCTCCTTCTCCCCCCGCCCTCAGTCTTTCCCAGCAGCCGGGTCTTTTCAAATGAGTCAGCTCTTCGCATCAGGTGGCCAAAGTATTGGAGTTTCAGCTTCAGCATCAGCCCTTTCAGTGAATATTCAGGACTGATTTCCTTTGGGATGGACTGGTTGGATCTCCTTGCAGTCCAAGGGAATCTCAAGAGTCTTCTCCAACACCACAGTTCAAAAGCATCAGTTCTTCTGTGCTCAGCTTTCTTTATAGTCCAACTCTCACATCCATACATGACCACTGGAAAAACCATACCCTTGACTAGACAGACCTTTGTTGACAAAGTAATGTCTCTGCTATTCAATATGCTATCTAGATTGGTCATAACATTCCTTCCAAGGAGTAAGCGTCTTTTAATTTCATGGCTGCAATTACCATCTGCAGTGATTTTGGAGCCCAGAAAAATAAAATCAGCCAGTTTCCCCATCTATTTGCCATGAAGTGATGGGACCAGATGCCATGATCTTAGTTTTCTGAATGTTGAGCTTTAAGCCAACTTTTTCACTCTCCTCTTTCACCTTCATCAAGAGGCTCTTTAGTTCTTCTTCACTTTCTGCCATAAGGGTGGTGTTATCTGCATATCTGAGGTTACTGATATTTTTACTCAACCATAAGAGAATGCTTTTGAGTCAGTTCTAATAAGGTAGATTAACCTAGAGCCTAGTATACAGAAGAAAGAGGAAAACAAGTATGATATATTAGCACATATATATGGTCGGAGACGACTGAGCGACTGAACTGAACTGATGGAATCTAGAAAGATGATACTGATGAACAAATCTGCAGGGCAGCAATGGAGATACAGACATAGAGAACAGATTTGTGGATGCAGTCGGGGAAGGACAGGGTGGGACAAATGGAGAGAGTAGCATGGAAACATACATTACTATATGTAAAATAGATAGCCAGTGGGAATTTGCTGTATGACTCTGGAAACTCACACTGGGGCTCTGTGATTACCAGAGTGATAGAATGGGATGGATGGAACGTGGGCGAGAAGTTCAGAAGGGAGGGGACATATGTATGCCTATGGCTGATTCATGTTGATGCATGGTAGAAACCAGCACAATGTTAGTGAGGCAATTATCCTTCAGTTAAAAATAAATTAATTTTTTAAAAAAGAAAAGCCTAGAGATCAGAGCCTGAGAAAGCATATATGATGGGTCCTACTCCTTCAACATTACAAGAAGTGTGACAATTAAATGAAGTAAAATAATTAAATGAGTCGGGACAAATGAGGTGGAGTGGTCTTAAGAATGAAATGGGTTATAAGTATTTCAGACAGTATTTCATGTAACCCTCATATCAGCTTTGGAGTAAAGCATTAACCCCAATTTAAAAAGAGGGAAAGGGAGACTTTGAGAATTTCTAAGACGAGGCATTTGGGTTCCAATTTTTTAAACTGTGTTGACGTGTCAATTACTATGCCTAAATTCTGTGTTATCAGCACTGGATATGAAAAGCAAAAGCCTAACTCTTTTCCACTGCGACTCAACAGCCCTCAATGGCTCCCTGGTACAACAGAATAAAATAGCCTTTCAAAGGTCCCCTTCAATTTACCATCTGGGTTTTATCTCTAAGGACTCCCCTCAAGTCTAGTCAGAGATACCCCCCGCACAAAAACCCCCACACACACACCCCACTTCAGTGGCCAAAGAATATGCTTGAAACAACTCTGGTGATGATTCTGTAGCCTAAAGCAGCGATCCCCAACATTTTTGGCACCAGGGACTGGTTTTGTGGAAGAAACGTTTTCCACCTACCAGGGATAGGGAGATGGTTTCAGGATGGTTCAAGCACATTACACTTACTGTGCACTTTATTTCTATTATCATTACATAAGCTCCACCTCAGATCATCAGGTATGAGATCACAGAGGTTGGAGACCCCTGACCTAATGGATTTATTGCTTTTCCCACTCCTTTGACTATAAAAATATGCTACAGCATTTTCCGATGTAAATCTACAGTGTGTGTGTCTGTGTGTCTTTATGAAGCTCCAAACTTTTAACCAAAGAAATATTAGAAATATGCTTTTAGATTTGCCCTATGAGCTGCACTGGCAGCATCATTTCCTCTGCCAGTAGGCAAAGAGCATACTTCTCTGTGGTTGAGTTTACTTTCAACAGGAAGAAAGAGCACAGTGGGGAATCAAGCAGGAGCAAAACTAGAGAGACTTGTGAAGGAAAAAGGGCTCACCATAATTAAACAATAAACAATTAAAAATGAATTTAAAGAACTCTTAAATCTCAACAATAAGAAAACAAATAACCCAGTTTTTTTAAATGGGCAAATAGTCTGGACAGACACCTCACCAAAGAATGTATAAAGATGTCAAGTACATATTTGAAGACATGCAACATCATATGTCATTAATGAATTACAAATTAAAACAACAGTGAGATACCACTACCTATTAGAATGGCTAAAACAGCAAACACGGACAATACTAAATGCTGACAAGGTTGTGGAACTTCAGGAACTTTCATTCATTGCTGCTAGGAATGCAAAATGGTACAGCCACTTTGGAAGACAGTTTGGCAGTTTCTTACAAAGGTGAACATATTCTTCCTGTATGATCCAACAGTTTTGGTATTTATCCAATGAGTTGAAAACTTATATCCACACAAACCCTGCACCTTTATGTTTATATGTTTATAGTAGCTTCATTCAGAATTGCAAAACTTAGAAGTATAAAAAATTAAACAGAAACCTCAAATAGAGTTGGGAGACCATAAGGAGGAACTCTCTATCTCTGTGCAGATAGCAGAGCTCAACGGGAAGAAGACTCCTTCTCTGGCAAGAACTCAGCCAAAAGAAGCTATAGACTTTACTTGCTATATAGGCTTCCCTGGTGGCTTGGAATCTGTCTGCAATGCAGGAGACTCGGTTCAACCCCTGGGTAGGGAAGATCCCCTGGAGAAGGGAATGGCAACCCACTCCATTATTCTTGCCTGGAGAATTTCATGGACAGAGGAGTCTGGTGGGCTACAGTCCATGTGGTTGCAAAGAGTCGGACATGACTGAGCGCCTAACACTTTCATTTTTCCAAAATTCCTTTTCCTCTCTATAAAAGCATTCACCTTCCCTTTCTATGTAGGGGACTTGTACATGATTTACAATGGTTGTTAACCCCAAATACAACTCTCTGCTAATCCCAAACAGACCCATCTTTGCTGGAGAAATATCTAGTAGTCTATTCATTTCAAGTCAATATTTTTGTGACTAATAGGAGACCACAAAAGACATTTGATGGGGCTTCTCTGGTCATCCAGTGGTTAAGAATCTGCCTGCCAAATGCAGGAACACAGGTTCAGTCCCTGGCCTGGGAAGACCCCATGTGCCACAGGGCAACTAACCCCAGGCGCCACAACTACTGAGTCTGTGCTGTAGAGCCCTTGAACTCAGCTACTGAGCTCGTGTGCAGCAGCAGCTGAAACCTGTGTGTCCTAGAGCCCGTGCTGTGCAAAAAGAGACGCCCTCTCACCAAAACGAAGAGTAGCCCAGGCCACAACTAGAGAAAGCCTGTGCACAGCAAGGAAGACCCAGTGCAGCCAAAAAAAGAAAGACTCCTGATGGCTCTGGGGCTGGTGAGCACACAGTTGGGATGACCACAATTGAGCCACTACCACTCACTGCTCTCTCACAGGCTAGAGTTGAAGGTTTTTCTCCTGGATCTGAGTTTGTGCCCTCTTTGCTTTACTTGGGTTTTACCTCTCCAGGTTTTACTCAGGTTCAAAGGTTTCTCTGTTCTGGTTAAGGCTTTGTTCTATATTATTCATTTGGCACTTTGCCCTGATTTTGCGATCAGACCAATTCACTGAAACTGGCTAGTCCTGGCCGTTCATCGAGATCAGGGGTTGTTTCTCTGAAACTGTTCCTGAAGAATGGCCAGGATTTTTCAGATTTGACCTATTCCTTTGGAATGGCTGTCTTCTGGAGATGACTGAAAAAAAAAATCTTTGGCCTGGCTCCCACCAAACCAACCTATCTTCTTAAAACTGGCTGGGGTTAGCTTGCAAGCTGTTTAAATTGAGCCATTTATCCTGTAGTTGCTTAAGCCATTTGAGAATTGTCCTTTGTTCTAAAAGAAAAATCTCTAGGATGGGGGTTTCCAGTTATGTAAGTATTTTGAGGGCAGCCACACATAGGGACTCAGGCCAATTTTATGTTTAAAATCCATGGCCCTTCTTCATGCATATTTCTAACTAAATGGACCAATATGACCAAAGGCAATTTAGAGTATCAGTGACCACTATAGGGAATTTTTGAAATCTCCAAACTTAATTTTCTTAAAATTTAACTAGAGTACAATAACTCAAAAATTTCCAGAGTTCAGTGGAACATTTATTTCAAAGCATCCCAACACTATCAGTAAACTAAATTTACTCTCTGCAAAATAAGAGTTTAAGATTAACTGAGGCAAGCTGGTGGTCCAGTGGTTAGGACCACTTCTGCCTTCACTTCTATGCCAACTACCTCTCCACTCTACCCTAAAATCCCCCATGCTGATTCTCTTGTCAAATTTCTCCTTTTCTCTGAAAGTCCCCTAACCCTTTACCCCCAGAACTCCCACATATATAGGAGTTATCCATGTTAGTCAATTTCTGTTTGTTTTTCTCATTTTAATCTGCCTTTTATTACAGAGGGGTCTCTGTCAAGAACCTGAATGTAAACTGAAAATTATTGTTTCTCCTCTATACCTGTTGATATGCTATAGCGAATTTATTATAATTGGGTGTTGGGCTGCCTCCAACAGGTCTGCCAGCCCTGTATTTGCCCAGCTTCAAGACCAAAGAAAGAGTCTGGAATCAGCCTCAGAGACTCAGTGGTTTAATGGATGGGGAAAACTTGCACGACTGAAGCAAGGTCCTGGAGCAGCCAGCACGCCAGCCTTCACTCCTTGTGGGGAGAGGGAGGTTACCAGTCAGAGGGGAAATTGATAACGGTTGGCTCATTGTTTACCAGGGAAACCAGCAGTGGGTGCGCCCCTCACTGCCCCTTTGATCTCCTAGCAGAGATATTCAACCTAAAGCTATTAAAACAATCAATGGCCAGAGCCTGGGTGTAAAAAGGCCTGTCACGTGAGTAGGGTGTATGTGAAGCAGGCACTGGTTGAGCAGGAAATGTACAGAGAGGCTCTGATCATACATAAAGGGGCTGGCTGAGGTGTAAATGTCTTCAGAATGTCATTCTTGAAAACAGACATGTAAGATCTCACATGAAACCTCAATATAAAAGATAAATGAAGCAAAAAAAAAAAAAAATGTATCACCCCAGTGTATTTTGTAGTTTAAATGTAGAAAATTCACTTTCCATAGTATCAGTTCAGTTCAGTCACTCAGGCCTGTTCGACTCTGCCATGGACTGCAGCATGCCAAGGCTTCCCGGTCCATCACTAACTCCCGGAGTTTACTCAAACTCATGTCCATTGAGTCGATGATGCCATCCAACCATCTCATTCTCTGTCGTCTCCTTCTCCCCCCGCCCTCAGTCTTTCCCAGCAGCCGGGTCTTTTCAAATGAGTCAGCTCTTCGCATCAGGTGGCCAAAGTATTGGAGTTTCAGCTTCAGCATCAGCCCTTTCAGTGAATATTCAGGACTGATTTCCTTTGGGATGGACTGGTTGGATCTCCTTGCAGTCCAAGGGAATCTCAAGAGTCTTCTCCAACACCACAGTTCAAAAGCATCAGTTCTTCTGTGCTCAGCTTTCTTTATAGTCCAACTCTCACATCCATACATGACCACTGGAAAAATCATAGCCTTGACTAAATGGACCTTTGTTGGCAAAGTAATGTCTCTGCTTTTTAATATGTTGTTCATAACTTTCCTTCCAAGGAGTAAGCGTCTTTTAATTTCATGGCTGCAGTCACCATCTGCAGTGATTTTGGAGCCTCAAAAAATAAAGTCCGACACTGTTTCCACTGTTTCCTCATCTATTTGCCATGAAGTGATGGGACCAGATGCCATGATCTTAGTTTTCTGAATGTTGAGCTTTAAGCCAGATTTTTGCCAGCTGGCAATCTTGATTCCAGCTTGTGCTTCATCCAGCCCAGTGTTTCCCATGATGTACTCTGCATATAAGTTAAATAAACAGGGTGACAATATACAGCTTTGACTTATTCCTTTTCCTATTTGGAGCCTGTCTGTTGTTCCATGTCCAGTTCTAACTATTGCTTCCTGACCTGCATAGAGATTTCTCAATAGGCAAGTCAGGTGGTCTGGTATTCCCATCTCTTTCAGAATTTTCCAAAGTTTTTTGTGATCCACAGTCAGAGGCTTTGGCATAGTCGATAAAGCAGAAATAGATATTTTTCTGAAACTCTCTTGCTTTTTGATGATCCAGTGGATGTTAGAAATTTGATCTCTGGTTCCTCTGCCTTTTCTAAAACCAGCTTGAACATCTGGAAGTTCATGGTTCACGTATTGTGGAAGCCTGGCTTGGAGAATTTTGAGGATTACTTTGCTAGCATGTAGGAGGAGTACAATTGTGCGGTAGTTTGAGCATTCTTAGGCATTGCCTTTCTTTGGGGTTGGAACGAAAACTGACTTTTTTCCAGTCCTGTGGGCACTGCTGAGTTTTCCAAATTTTCTCGTTTATGGAGTACAGCACTTTCACAGCATCGTGTTTTAGGGTTTGAAATAGCTCCGCTGGAATTCCATCACCTTTACTAGCTTTGTTCATAGCGATGCTTTCTAAGGCCCACTTGACTTCACACTCCAGGATGTCTGGTTGTAGGTCAGTGATCACACCATTGTGATATCTGGGTTGTGAAGATCTTTTTTGTAGTTTTTCTGTGTATTCTTGCCACCTCTTTTTCATATCTTCTGCTTCTGTCAGGCCCATACCATTTCTGTCCTTTATTGAGCCCATCTTTGCATGAAATGTTCCCTTGGTATCTCTAAAATTTTTTGAAGAGATCTCTGGTCTTTCCCATTCTGTTGTTTTCCTCTATTTCTTCACACTGATTGCTGAGGAAGGCTTTCTTATCTCTCCTTGCTATTCTTTGGAACTCTGCATTCAATGGGTATATCTTTCCTTTTCTCCTTTGCTTTTCACTTCTCTTTTTTTCATAGCTATTTGTAAGGCTTCCTCAGACAGCCATTTTACTTTTTTGCATTTCTTTTTCTTGGGGATGGTCTTAATCCCTGTCTCCTGTAAAATGTCACAAACCTCTGTCCATAATTTCATCAGCACTCTGTCTATCAGATCTAGTTCCTTAAATCTATTTCTCACTTCCACTGTATAATTGTAAGGGATTTGATTTAGGTCATACCTGAATGGTCTAGTGGTTTCCCTACTTTCTTCAATTTAAGTCAGAATTTGGCAATAAAGAATTTATGAACTGTGCCACAGTCAGCCCCTGGTCTCATTTTTGCTGACTGTATAGAGCTTCTCCATCTTTGGCTGCAAAGAATATAATCAACCTAATTTTGGTGTCGATCATTTGGTGATGTCCATGTGTAGAGTTCTCTCTTGTGTTGTTGGAAGAAGGTATTTGCTACGTCCAGTGAGTTCTTTTGACAAAACTCTATTAGCCTGTGCCCTGCTTCACTCTATACTCCAAGGCCAAATTTGCCTGTTACTCCAGGTATCTCTTGACTTCCTACTTTTGCATTCCTGTCCCCTATAATGAAAAGAACATCTTTTTGGGGTGTTAGTTCTAAAAGGTCTTGTAGGTCTTCAGCTTCTTCAGCATTACTGGTTGGGGCATAGACTTGGATTGCCGTGATATTGAGTGGTTTGCCTTGGAAACAAACAGAGGTCATTCTGTCGTTTCTGAGATTGCATCCAAGTACTGCATTTCACACTCTTTTGACTGTGATGGCTACTCCATTTCTTCTAAGGGATTCTTGCCCACAGTAGTAGATGTAATGGTCATCTGAGTTAAATTCACCCTTTCCAGCCCATTTTAGTTCACTGATTCCTAGAATGTCGACGTTCACTCTTGCCACGTCCTGTTTGACCACTTTTATATTGTAAGTTTTTTCAATGAGGAAACATTAATGCATTGACAATCTCTAATATCTCCAAATTTGGTTCATATTACTGTATACATTTTTATCACATGCTACATCCAGAAAGTATCAATATAAGAAAAATATTGTATGAACTAAGTTCATAAAGTATATATTTATAATAAAACTAAAACACACAGCTTGAAACTTATTAATCTTGTCTAACAGTGTTATTTTTCAGAAAAGGAGACAGACTGAGAGCCTGAAACGTGCTAAATCCAGAAGAACGTGAAGAATCTCTAGAATTCTGTGGAGCCACCCACCTCTGATGGCTGTGGACCTCAGATCACCCTTTCTGAGGGAGTCTACTGTCTCTAAGTAGACTTGGAGACGTTCTTCTATATTCAACCATCCCATGATAACCCATATGGTGAAACACATGTTGTGGTTGACGGTGATGCACCTCACACATGGAGAAAGAGAGTTGTTGATAGTACTGACAGATAATTGTTATTACCTTCAGAATGTAATGGTTTCTCTGGTAGCTCAGATAGTAAAGAATCTTCCTATAATGCGGAAGACCAGGGTTTGATCCCAGGGTTGGGAAGATCCCCTGGAGAAGGGAATGGCCACCCACTCCAGTATTCTTGCCTGGAGAATTCCATGCACAGACCATGGAGTCACAAAGAGTTGGACACAACTGAGCAACCAACACTTCCACTTTCATACAGAATGTAAAGAAAAGTTCATCAACTTTCTGCCCAAATAGAACATTGATAATATTTCTGAAAGATAAGAGGCGAACATCAGGCTGGGCAGCAGCTGACCTTAAAAATCAGATTTTAAAAAATTCATTCATTCATTCACTCATTCATTGTGCTGCTTCAGTAGAGCATCTGCCAAGTCAAGATTGGGATAATTACTAATTTTTTTTCATATATTTGAAAAAATATACTCACTAGGGAAAGATTGAGGGCAGGAGGAGAATGGGACGACAGAGGATGAAATGGTTGACTGGCATCACCGACTCAATAGACATGAGTTTGGGTAAATTCTGGGAGTTGGATGCATGGTGTACTGTGGTTCATGGGTCGCAAAGAGTCAGACGCGACTGAGCAACTGAACTGAATAGTCAAGTATCCACTTTCTTTATGCTTTTCTGAGTTTTCACACCGAACAATTATTGCTTATATAATTGGAAAGAGCATAAAAATACAATGTTAAATTCTCATCATGGAGAAAAAAAAAATCCTACAATCATTCCATTCCATGTGCGTCCACAAGGTGGCACATTACCACTTTGTTTTTTATTATTTCTCTGATACTTGGAATTAGAAATGCCAGCAGAAAATCAAAAGTGAAGTAATTGTGTTCATTTCAGACACTACTAGTCACAGGAGAATTCTACCCTCAGCAGAAGAGTTTGACATCCTGTCCCCTGCACTTGGATTTGGTTCTTTGTTAAGGAAGGACCTTTGAACTCTCCTCAATCATGAGAGTATTTGAGAATCAATTGTTCTAATTTGAAAAGTTTATAAGTTTTGAAGCTTCATTTGAATTCATTTAGAAGAATAACATGGAAGAGAAGCCAGAATTATTCAATGGAAGAGTACAGACTTCTTTCCCATTAAAAAAAAAAAGTTTTAAATTATATATTTGGTGTGACTATGATATAGGAGAAAATGAAATTGTTAGTTGCTCAATCATGTCTGAGTCTTTGCAACTCATGGACTGTAGCTCACCAGGCTCCTCAGTCCATGGGATTCTTCAGGCAAGAATACTGGAGTGGGTTGCCAAGCCTTCCTCCAGGGGATCTTCTGGACCCAGGGATCGAACCCATGTCTCTTGCACTGCAGGCTGATTCTTTACCGATCTGAGCCATCAGAGAAGCCCTGGGGTAAAAGAGATGTTAAAAATTCTGAAAAGAAAGGTAAGAAAAAATTTCCAGGGTGCTGGAATATTTTCAAAATAATTAGTAAATACTTCTCAGATTGTGGAGATACATTTTCACTTATTTTCAGAAAACTTCCTTTTTTTGTTTTTGCAGCACAGATTGTGGGATCTTAGCTCCCCATAGCCCTGGCAGTGGAAGCATGGAATCCTAATTCCACTGGACCTCCGGGGAATTCCTAGAAAACTTCCTTTTTTAAGGCAGGATTTACTCATCATAAAAATGGCCATTCTTTCTTCAATGAGAGCCCCCTATCTTGATTTCTCTCAGCTTCATGATAGCTTCACCATGTGACAATCAAGTTAAAAATATCACTGTTGGAGAGGGTGTGGAGAAAAGGGAACCCTCTTACACTGTTGGTGGGAATGCAAACTAGCACAGCCACTATNCTAATTAAAATTAAAAGCTTCTGCACAACAAAACAAAGTATAAGCAAGGTGAAAAGACAGCCTTCTGAATGGGAGAATATAATAGCAAATGAAGCAACTGACAAACAACTAATCTCAAAAATATACAAGCAACTTATGCAACTCAATTCCAGAAAAATAAATGACCCAATCAAAAAATGGGCCAAAGAACTAAATAGACATTTCTCCAAAGAAGACATACGGATGGCCAATAAACACATGAAAAGATGCTCAACATCACTCATTATTAGAGAAATGCAAATCAAGATCACAATGAAATACCATTTCACACCAGTCAGAATGGCTGCGATCCAAAAGTCAACAAGCAATAAATGCTGGAGAGGGTGTGGAGAAAAGGGAACCCTCTTTCACTGTTGGTGGGAATGAAAACTAGTACAGCCACTATGGAGAACAATGTGGAGAGTCCTTAAAAAATTGCAAATAGAACTGCCTTATGACCCAGCAATCCCACTGCTGGGCATACACACCGAGGAAACCAGAATTGAAAGAGACACATGTACCCCAATGTTCATCACAGCACTGTTTATAATAGCCAGGACATGGAAACAACCTAGATGTCCATCAACAGATGAATGGATAAGAAAGTTGTGGTACATATACACAATGGAGTATTACTCAGCCATTAAAAAAAATACATTTGAATCAGTTCTAATGAGATGGATGAAACTGGAGCTAATTATACAGAGTGAAGTAAGCCAGAAAGAAAAATACCAATACAGTATACTAACACATATATATGGAATTTAGAAAGATGGTAATGATAACCCTGTATGCGAGACAGCAAAAGAGACACAGATGTATAGAATGGACTTTTGGACTCTGAGAGAGAGGAATAGGGTGGAATGATTTGGGAGGATGGCACTGAAACATGTATACTATCATGTGTGAAACAAATCGCCAGTCTATGTTCGATACAGGATACAGCATGCTTGGGACTGGTGCACAGGGATGATCCAGAGAGAGGGTATGGGGTGGAAGGTGGGAGGGGGGTTCAGTATTGGGAACTCATGTAAACCCATGGCAGATTCATGTCAATGTATGGCAAAACCAATACAATATTATAAAGTAAAATAAAGTAAAAAAATTTTTTTAATGACCCTGATGCTGGGAAAGATTGAGGGCAGGAGGAGGGGATGACAGAGGATGAGATGGTTGGATGCCATCACTGACTTGAGGGACATGAGTTTGAGCAAGCTCTGGGAGTTGGTGATATAGACAGGGAAGCCTGGTGTGCTGCAGTCCATGGGATCACAAGGAGTTGGACATGACTGAATGACTAAACTGAGGTACAATAAAAATTGGAATGTCGATTAATACAATAGAGAGTACCAACATAGACAATTATATATGTGTATGGAAAATGCTGGGGTCGCACAGAGTCGGACATGACTGAAGCGACTTAGCAGTAGCAGCAATATTATTTTATAAACAAAGATCAGTGCAGAAAAAAAGGCATGGTGTAACAAAGATTATGCAGAAGAAGATTGCTAGAAATCAAGGCAAAATTCAAAAAAGCATCCTCAGCTCCAAAATAGATATTTCTCCTTTTTTCTTTCTTTTTTCTCTTTCTCCTGTCCCTCCTTCTCCTCTCCTTCCCCTCTTCCTTCTTCTTCTCTCCCTCCTCATCCTTTTCCTTCTTCTTCCTCTTCTACTGCTCCTCCTCCTTCTTCTCCTTCCTGTCCTTTTTCCCCTTCTACTCCTTCATCTTCCTTTTCTCCTCCTCATTCTTATTCTCTGTTTCTTTGTATCTACGACATAACTAGACAACATCTATAAATTAGTTAAAGAATATTTTTAGAAAAGAAGCAAAAACTAGTTCTTATACAAACACTAAAAACTCAAGCCAATCTCAGGCTGTACCTTTTCACCCCATGATGCTGAGATTCAATGACTGATAGTGTACCTTGTGTTTCTATACTTCTTCACTTGAATGTTACATCTTATATGCATGTGTGCTCAGTTTCTTCAGTCGTGTCTGACTCCCTGTGACTCTATGGACTGTAGCCTGCCAAGTTCTTCTGTCCATGGGATTCTCCAGGCAAGAATACAGGAGTGTCTTGCCCATGCTCTTCTCCAGGGAATCCTCCCCATCCAAGGATCAAACTCATGTCTTCTGTGTCTTCGGCATTTCAGGTTGATTCTTTATCACTGAGCCACCAGGGAAGCCCTACATTTTATGTGATGACATGCAAGTATATATGTTTATGGTTATCCTTTCTTCTTCGTAAAGGAGTAAAACAAGGTAGATTGTCTTGATTTATCAAGTGTAATTGGGATCTACAGAAGGTAAAGTGGATATGTGAAGACTACAATTGCACATATAAAACCTTCTGCTAGAGACTGAGAGCTCGATTTGTTTCAGAAGCAGTCAGATGCTGCTGAATGGAGCTGTGGGCTGTATATATTCCTGCACTGTTCTTGGCATGTTTCTCTGATTTTTCTTGCCTGATGTTATTTGTATACACCTCCTCTACTGAAGGAAAGATGACTAATTCTCAAGAAAAATGCTAATGAGTATCCTTGTTATGTTACTCACAATACATATTCAGGGCAATTGCAAAGTTCCGTTAAATCATATTACAGAGCTAAAATAGCATATATGGTTTAAAATGTAGGTTTGGGACTTAGGCAAACCTGGGCTTGAATCTTATCTCTAGCACTTCTTCAGTATACATCAGTAAAATTAAGACAATAATATGAACTCCTAGAAGTCGTTATACATTTAAATAAATAATATGCATAAAGTGAAAGAAAGAAAGTGAAGTCGCTCAGTCCTGTCCAACTCTTTGTGACCCCATGGACTGTAGCCTACCAGGCTTCTCCCTCCATGGGATTCTCCAGACAAGAATACTGGAGTGGGTTGCCATTTCCTTCTCCAGGGGATCTTCCCAACCCAGGAATTGAACCTGGGTCTCCTGCATTCCAGGTGGATGCTTTAATCTCTGAGCCACCAGGGAAAGTACCTAGCAAAATATACTCCATTGTCTTTTAAAATTATTACTGTCCAATTTTCTACCAGTCCACCTTAAAGGGAATCAGTCCTAAATATTAATTGAAAGGACTAATGATGAAGCTGAAGCTCCAATATTTTGGCCACCTGATGCAAAAAACTGACTCACTGGAAAAGACTCTGATGCTGGGAAAGATTGAAGGCAGTAGGAGAAGGGGATAACAGAGGATGAGATGGTTGGATGGCATCACCAACTCAATGGACATGATTTCAAATAAACTCTGAGAGTTGGCGATGGACAGGGGGTCCTGGCATGTGGCAGTCCATGAGCTCACAGAGTCAGACACGACTGAGCAAATGAACTGAACTGAACTGAATGTTCTACTTTATATGTTCATGGAATGGAAGAATCAATATGGTGAAAATGAGTATACTACCCAAAGCAATCTATAGATTCAGCACAATCCCTATCATGCTATGAAGGGCATTTTTCACAGAACTAGAACAAATATTTTCATAATTTGTATGGAAATACAAAAAAACCTCAAATATCCAAAGCAATCTTGAGAAAGAAGAAACTAGAAGAATCAACCTTCCTGACTTCAGACTGTACTACAAAACTACAGTCATCAAGATTGTCACAAAGACAGAAATATAGATCAATGAAACAAAAGAGAAAGCCCAGAGATAAATCCATGAACCTATGGACACGTTATTTTTGACAAAGGAGGAAAAGAATATACAATGGAGAAAAGACAATCTCTTTAACAATGGTGCTGGGAAAACTGGTCAACCACATGTACAAGAATGAAACTAGAACAATTTCTAACACCATACACACACATGTGCAAACCTCAAAATGGATTAAAGTTCTAAGTATAAGACATGAAAATATAAAACTTTTAGAGGAAAACATAGGCAGAACACTCTCTGACCTAAATCATAGCAGGATCCTCCATGACCCACTTTCCAGAGTAATGGAAATAAAAGCAAAAATAAACAAATGGGGCCTAATTAGACTCAAAAGCTTTTGCACAATGAAAGAAACTTTAAACAAGGTGAAAATATAGCCTTCAGAATGGGAGAAGATAATAGTAAATGAAATAATTGACAAAGAATTAATCTCCAAAATATATAAGCAGTTCATGCAGCTCAATATCAGTGAAATTAACAACCTAATCAAAAAGTGGGCCAGAAGAACTAAACAGACATTTCTCCAAAGAAGACATACAGATGGCTAATAAACACATGAAAAGATCCTCAACATCATTCATTATCAGAGAAATGCAAATCAAAACCACAGTGAGGTATCATCTCACATCAGTCAGAATGGCCACCATTAAAAATTCTACAAACAATAAATGCTGGAGAGGGTGTAGAGGAAAGGCAACCCTCTTACNNNNAGTTGTAAAAATCCGGGTAAGGCAAGTTAGAGAGCCATCAGAGGGGTTTGAGCTGAAACACTCCTTTTATATGCAGGAGACTGTTAACTGGAGCTCTACGTTAACTCTTTCCAGAGAAAGGTGATCGAGGATAGCCCTCTGTTATGTCAGAAGACTGGAAAGCACAGTACAATAAAGCAAGCAGACTCTGGTTTTGGGGGGTAGATGCTCGAGAAAATTCAGCAAGGCTCCCTTAAGGCCTGATTCGCCTTTGCCTGTTGGACCCCTTAACCTCATGACCTTTGCCATGGGCAGGACTCCTCGTGCTGGCTCCTGGCAATTTATAATTGTTATAAAGTTGAACTGCTAAAACTTATTCATGAAACATTTTAGAGGGTTTTCATTTGTTTTTTTAATTAATTTTTATTGGATAGTTGTTCCCAATGTTGTGTTACTTCTGGCCGTANAACCTCATGACCTTTGCCATGGGCAGGACTCCTCGTGCTGGCTCCTGGCAATTTATAATTGTTATAAAGTTGAACTGCTAAAACTTATTCATGAAACATTTTAGAGGGTTTTCATTTGTTTTTTTAATTAATTTTTATTGGATAGTTGTTCCCAATGTTGTGTTACTTCTGGCCGTACAGCAAAGTAAACCAGCTATATATATATATATATATTTTTTTTTTTTGGATTTCCTTCCCATTTAGGTTACCACAGAGCACTGAGTAGAGTTCCCTGACCTATACAGGAGCTTTTCATTAGTTATCTATTTAATAATTCCATGTGCCAGGGTCCAGCCCCAGTGGATCCAGGGTAATTCAAACCACGGACGGAGTCACTAAGGATAGACTTATTTATTTAGCGATATAAAGAGAGATTAGGAAAGAATAGTGTAGTAGGAAAATTAGTGGAGAAAAGAGGCTGAATAACTTGGTTTACACGAGACCAATAAAGCTCTGAGACAAGGGGCTTGCACTGTCTACGCAGGCCACCAGTGCCTGCTTGAATAGTGGAGGGTGCCCGCCTTGGGCTCCCTCTCACATGGGTCTCAGAAGCCAGGGAAAATAAGTAGACATGGAGAGCCTCTGTGCTTCAGATGGGAATTCAGCCTGAAAAGGGAGAAAAGAACGACATGGGAGAGCCAAGCATTGGTGCCAGACCCATAACTTTATTTTCAAAAGCAGCTTATAAACCCCAAGTTGTACATAAAGAAATAATGGAATATGCAGAGTTATGCAAGGGCAGCAGTCCTGACCCTTATTAAGACCAGGCTTTCCTTTTGCATACCTTCCCATATACAAAAGGTCTCAGGTGGTTTTACATCATCTTCTGGCCAAGGGGCCTTTTAACATTTTTATGGCTCTCTTCCTAGATAAATGTCTATCAACCAGAAAACTCAGTTTCCCTTGGAGTGTTTTTTCTTAATCTGCATCACCCTCAAAGTACTAAATAAAGTTACATTCCTGTAGAACAAAGGTGCAGTGGGTTATAACAAAGAAAGTACTTAACTCAAAGATCTAATGTTGCTAATACCAGGGCTACTACCTGTTTTTTCTACATACCAACTATATCAACAAACAAAAGATATGAAAACTTGGCAGCAAGTATTGGCTCAACAATGAAACCCTTAATCAGTCCTATTCTAATGATTTTGACTCCTCAGAAGCCCCTACATTTTTAGGATGTTTTGAGCTTCCTGTGCCTCTCGCGGTTGGGAGGCTGCAAACAATCACATGCGCAGCTGTGAGTCTGGACAAACCTGTCAGGCAGGCTAGAAAGCCATCAGAGGGGTTTTTGGATTGAAACACTTTTATTATGCCTAGGAGACTTATTATCTAAAAGCTCTAAATTAACTTTTTCCAGAAAAAGGTGGTGGGGGGATAGCCCCCTGTTAATGTCAGAAGAGTAGGTGGAAAGCATAACGCAGTAAAGCAGGCAGACTCTGATTTTGGGGGTAGATGCTTAAGAAAATCCAGGGGGACCCCTGAGGCTTGATCCCACCTTTGCATTTGTCAGGCCCCCTTCCTCATGACCTTTGCCACGGGTGGGATTCCCCATGCTGGCTCCTGGCATCCATGGACTGTTTAGTCCACGAGGTCGCAAAGAGTTGGACATGGATGAGCGACTTTTACTCCTTCTTCTTCTGTCAATAGTGTATATATATGTCAGTCCCAATCTCCCAACTCATCCCAATCCCCCATATGTGGATCAGGACCAGCCAGACCCATGTTACAGATCAAAACCTAAGTCAGTCTGCACTTTATGGGAAACTCCAATCAAGGAGATCTAGCATCCCCCAATCACAATCATCCAGCTCAGCTCATCCTAGAAAATAAGACCTGCCAGCCTTGCAAGGCAATCCCAGATCTCCTAGCCACTCATGTCCACTTCTGCATTGTCTCTATGAATGTTCTATAAAATTTGCTCTCACTCAAAATCCCTCCAGAAGCATTCCACTGTTTATGAGGCACTGTATTCCCCACAATCCATGGATTATTTTCCCTTGAATAAAAGACATCAACCTCATTACTAAATTGTGCTGTTTTTGTCATTGGACAGAAGTGAGCTAAACTTTTTGAATGAAATTGAAATAGTGCTATATTTAGCAAAACAATATTGCGCAGATCAGTGCACCAATTCCAATGTTTTTCTACTTTATAGTTAGGAAAGCTCTGATTTGAAAATACTCATTACTTTATTACTAGATGTTTAGTTGAGAACTTGATCCTTCTTATCTCATTTGGTTCCATCAAGCTGTTCTCATGCCTCTCTAGGCATATAATGTGACTCATTGGTTCCAAAATAAAAATTCTAATCCATAGGAAAATTGCATTAGCTTCCCTGTGTTACTTGAATGAATAAGAGCTCCCTATTAAATCTGACATCTTAAAAAAAATATGTTAAACAATGATATCAAAAGTTCATTTTGATGTAAAATTTATATTATAAAAAGTTTACTTCTCTGAATTTACGATGTATTTCTCTTATAGCCTTTGGGCTTTTCTTAGAAAGTTAAGCAGTTTTTAATGAAATGGAAATATTGGTTTTTGAAAGAAATAGTAGAAGGTAACTAACAGTATTTGAGTAGGGAAAATAGATATGAAAGATAATTTAATAGTTGTGCTTTAGAAAAGTATTTCTCTTCATCCTCCTCAAGACAAAGGACAAACAGAAAAAAACTTAAAAGACTTTTCATCTATCTTTTTATGTGATTTTCTATGTTCTGCCCTCAAATCAAGTTTATTCAGTGTTTTGAACTCTGTTGCCAAGCTTACCCTTTGCATCTTGGTAATTTATAGTAAGAACTGGAGCAACAGCCACGCCCTCGCATTAAACTAAAGCAAGCCTTGCAGGGCTTGTTTTCTGTTTGTTTGCACTCAAAGGTAGAACTTTTTTTTAAGTGTTGAAGACAATGAGAATGCTTCTTTTATGAGACTTAGCAGTTTAGAAGCCATGAACCAGGTAGGGTCACAAATTTGTCTTTTATCTGCTTTATATCTAAACGATGATATAAGAAACAATTTTCTTTGGAATCAATTATAAAGTTATTTAGAAGTTCCTGAAATTATTTGCCTCGATAGGTGCTAGTAAACTACAAGGAATCCTCCCTTGACTCCCCCTCTTCAGACTAGGAAGACAGCACAAGAAGCATATGAATGAAAAATGTCATCTCAGCAGCAGAGAAAGAAGCGTGACAGATATTTGACCAAATGGGTCATCATTTCTTTTACCCACTTCAGTGTTTATCACAGTGTACTTTTCTGGTGATTAATTGAACCTCAGCAAGATTATAGCAAATCTCACTCACTTTTCACCTGCATGATGGCTTTATTTGTTGGAGTGCAGACAGTATAATCTCAGTAATGCCCCTCTCTCCATTCTCTGCGCAGAATCCCTTACGGCCCCACCATGATCTTCATCAGCTTATTCACATGATTATTGGCAGAGTTGTTATCTACATATTTGTTGAATGAATGAAAGAAAAAAGAAATTGTTTAAAATGTAAATCAATTTTTTCTATCTGGAGCAGTGGTACATCCTATTTTTACACTCTGGCTTGCATTTATTCCAAATGTAGTTGGGCCCTAACATAAAAATTACTGTTTAAAAATAACTTCAAAGATAACTCATTTAAATATATTATACACGCACAAGGTATAGAATTGAAAAGATACAAATATATGATATAGAATGAGAAGTAAGTTCCCACTACTGCCACCTCTCCCCGTCTTGTCTCTAGCCACAAAGTTTTCCTCTTTCCAGGTCACCACAGTAACCCATTTCAAAAACCTTTATGAATAAAAGAATGGCTAGATTTGCTCCCCAAAATGACATGTCCCTTGCAGCTCTGCAACAAGAAAGAAATGGAGAATATCACAGATGCTTTTCATGCCTCCGTGAGGTGAGAATTCTACAACTCTTCTAAGAATAACATACATTATAATACAGTCGAGTAAAATCCATAGAAGTGAGTCAATGTGATGCTAATGTTAAACTTTCCAGTGTGGAATGGTCAAGGAGTTTATTGAGACAGAATACGGTTTTGATTTCTGAAATAATTCAAAGGTTGGCTTTTGCTCAAATTGGACAGAGTTGGTTCATAGTGAAATTTATCTTATTAGAACTGTGTTTTGACATTTTTCTATCTACCTTGCATTCACTACTACGTGGTAGAGATTTCAAAGAGTGGTTTACCTTTGAATAAAAGAATAGCATTGACAGTTTGAACATTTTCTGAACTGTGATACTTTCTAAGGAGCCACCAAGGCTGGGGGAAGAATTGAAGAGTGTGTTTTCCCCTAGTGAAATGGATATTCATCCTCATTGATAGAAAAAAAAATTAGTCTTTATTCTCTTGTTGACTGTTATGAAAAGTCTTCAGTAATTCAATACTTAGAGTTCCTTCTTTTTTTCAAAAGCTAAACCGAACCTATAAATGGAAACATTTGTATACTGATCTGAGTAACGTAGAACTAGGAGATGAACAGTAGCTAATCTCTTTGTGTACCCTGTTCAAAATGAAAAGGAAAGAAGTTATATATTGACATCAGGGCAAACATGATTCATTTACCCCACCTCGTTCAGTTCAGTTCGGTCCCTCAGTCGTGTCCGACTCTTTGCAACTCCATGAATCGCAGCACACCAGGCCTCCCTGTCCATTACCAACTACCAGAGTTCACTCAGACTCATACCCATCGAGTCAGTGATGCCATGCAGCCATCTCATCTTCGGTCGTCCCTTTCTCCTCCTGCCCCCAATCCCTCCCAGCATCAGAGTCTTTTCCAATGAGTCAACTCTTTGCATAAGNCAGCTCCCAGAGTTCACTCAGACTCACACCCATCGAGTCAGTGATGCCATGCAGCCATCTCATCTTCGGTCGTCCCTTTCTCCTCCTGCCCCCAATCCCTCCCAGCATCAGAGTCTTTTCCAATGAGTCAACTCTTTGCATAAGGTGGCCAAAGTACTGGAGCTTCAGCTTTAGCATCATTCCTTCCAAAGAAATCCCAGGGCCGATCTCCTTCAGAATGGACTGGTTGGATCTCCTTGCAGTTCAAGGGACCCTCAAGAGTCTTCTCCAACACCACAGTTCAAAAGCATCAATTCTTCAGCACTCAGCCTTCTTTACAGTCCAACTCTCACATCCATCCATGACTACCCCACCTCAGGCAACAATACAAATGAAATCAGTCAACCTACATCTAAAATCAACAGACAGATATACTTTTTCAGAACTTCCACTGAAGAAAGCATATTGAACCACCACATAAGTTTATATGTACAGCATTACCAAGAGGCTAAGAAGAGACAGTAGTTTTATTCTTATTTTGCTTTTAAAATACTTAATATTTACCAAAAATAAAGACTACCAAGTTTAGGCAAATCGCTATTTTAGGAAAAATTGTTAGTTCTACATTTCATAATGTACCCTAAATGAATTGCATCTGGATTAAATACTTACATGTCAAAAATGCTTAAGTGTTTATATGTAAAAAACAAGCCATAAAAGTAATATAAATTATAGGTAAAATTTATCTATGAATTACAAGTAAAAGCTTTTTAATGTGTGTTAAATATATAGTCGCCTCTTTCCATAGCTGCAGTTTCTGTATCCATGGAGTTAACTGCAGATAGAAAATATTCAGGAAAAAAAAATCTGAAAATTTATAAAAAGCAAAACTTGAATTTGCCCTTTGCTAGCAACTGTATGCTATGCATTTACATTATATTTATAACTATTTACATGTAGTTTGGGCTTCCCAGGTGGTGCTAGTGGTAAAGAACCCATCTGCCAATGCGAGACATAAGAGATTCAGGTTTAGTCCCTAAGTTGGGAAGATCCCCTAGAGGAGGGCATAGCAGCACACTCCAGTATTCTTGCCTGGAGAATCCTATGGACAGCGGAGGCTGGCGGGCTAAGGTCCATAGGGTCGCAAAGAGTCAGACGTGAATAAAGCGACTTAGCACTCATGCACATGTAATTTACATTTTGTTAGGTATTATAATTAATTTAGAGATGATTTTAAATATATGAGAGGATGTACAAAGGTTATATGCAAATATTATGATATTTTACATTAAAAAGGTGAACTTCCTTAGATTTTGAGATCCCCACCACCATTCTTGAGAAATGGAATTCTAAGTGAATGCCAAGGAAAAACTGTATAAAGATGAAGTTTTGGGACTCTTAATGCAGAAAACTATAAAAGAAATGACTGTTTCTTTTGACTACATAAAACTTCTGAATGGGAACAAAATTCTTCTACTTGAAAACAAAATCCTATCCAATAACCAATGAAAACTGGGAAAAAATATACTTGAAAAAATTTTCTAGGCATGAGGTACCATGCCTGCAAGCTAAAACTTAAATAATTTTTCTGTCCTTGTAAATGTTCTGCCTGAAATGACTAGTCAACCACTTTGGTTGTTATTTATTTAGCTCCTTATTCCTCAGTCCAAACAAGATTGACTGTGTGACTCCTGCCACTAAGTTATTTTCCATTTTTTCTCTTTCTTCTTAAATCTTTATGCTAAAAAGGCTCCTGTCTTCTGCCCTGTCTTGCAGTTCTTTAATTGGAGACCATCCACTTCAGGAAATACTAAATAAAGTTTGTTTGTATCACCTAAATTGTCTTCTCTAATCAATTTTTAAAACAACATGCAACTTTTGTGACAAGTAGTTTAATATATAATAAATTCTTATAAATCAATAAGCAAAAGTTCCTGTTCACTTCAGTTCAGTTCAATCGCTCAGTCATGTCCGACTCTTTGCAACCCCATGAATCACAGCACGTCAGGCCTCCCTGTCCATCACCAACTCCTGGAGTTCACTCAGATTCACGTCCATTGAGTCAGTGATGCTATCCAGCCATCTCATCCTCGGTTGTCCCCTTNTAAGAGGATGCAATAAAAGGACAAAGGACACAAGTATAAAAATTTTCAATGGAACAATTCAGTTGGTTACTAAATCTATGAAAAAACATTCACTATCTGTTATGGACTAAATTGTGTTATCCCCAAATTCATGTATGGATGACCTAAGCCTCAATACTGCAGAATATGACTATTTGGAGATAAGGTCTTTAGAAAGATAATTACATTAAAATGATGTTGTTAGGTACTTCTCTGCTGGTCCAGTGGTTAAGAATCCACCTTGTAATGCAGGGGATATGGATCCCTGGTTGGGGAACTTAGATTCCACATGCCATGGAGCAACTCAGCCCACGCACAGCAGCTACTGAGCTTATGTGCCCCAACTCAATACAGCCAAACAAAAAAAAAATTTTTTAATGATGTTGTTAGAGTAAGTCCTCATACAATGAGACTGATATCCTTATATGACAAAATTTGAACACAGGCACACACGTAAGGAAGACCACGTGAAGACACAGGGAGAAGACAACCATCTATAAGAGGAGGGAGGCCTCAGAAGAAACCAACCACACTAACACTTCTATCTGAGACTTCCAGCCTCCAGAATTGTGCAAAAATACATTTCTGTTGTATAAACCACCTAGTCTGTGGTACTTTGTTGTGGCAGCCCTATTATATTTTTTATTGGAATATAATTGTATTACAAAGTTGTGTTAGTTTCCGCTACACAGCATGGTGGATCAGTCACATATATACATACATCCTCCCCTCTTGAGCCCTCCCCCCACCTCTCTAGGTCATGACGGAGCACCAAGCTGAGCTCCCTGTGCTGCGCAGCAGCTTCCTGCCTGCTGTCCATACGCACGACAGTGTGTGTACGCCGAGGCTGCTCTGTCGGTTTGTCCTACCTCCCCTTCCCCCGTTGCATTCACTAGTCTGTGCTCTCTGTCTGCATCTCTATTCCTGCCCTGCAAATAGTTTTGTCTGTATCATTTTTCTAGAGACCAGAGGGTGTGGACAAAAGGAAATCCCCTTGCATTGCTGGTGGGAATGTAAATTGGTATAGCCACGGCGGAGAACATAATGGAGATTCCTTAAAAAACTAAACATTGAACTACCATATGACCCAGAAATCCCACTATTGGGCATATACCCTAAGAAAACCATAAGTCAAAAAGATACACGTAACCCAGATTTCATTGCAGCACTATTCCCAATAGCCAGGACATGGAAGCCACCTAGATGTCCATTGACAGATGAATGGATAAAGATGTGGTACATACATACAATGGAATATTACCCAGCCACAAAGAGGAATGAAATTGAGTCTGTTTTAGAGATATAGATGAACCTAGAGCCTGCCATACAGAGTGAAGTAAGCCAGAAGGAGGGAAATAACTTCTCATGTAAAAATATTTTGGTAAAATCCCAAACAGAACTAACACCAACTGGGTGTACGACAATTTAGTTCTGACACTAACCACACAGAGTAACATCAGACTCCACAAATTAAAGACTTTGTGGTTCACAAGACAGCCCTCATTTCAGATGCCAGCCCTAAGTAAGGTCCCTAAGCCACCTATACTTCTGATCTACTCTCTGTAGACTTAGGAGTTCCCATGACTCAGTTAGGTTCAATAATTCACTAGATTGATTCATAAAACTCAGGAAAGTGCTATACTTATTTTTTATAGTTTTATTATGAAGGATACACATAGAGTGAGGTCTGGGAGAGAACACAAAGATCCTTGCCCTCTTCTTAGAGAAACAGGCATGTCACCCCATCTGCACATCAACGTGCATCTATTCACCAAATATGAAAATCCAATCACCTTCCATGTTTAGAATTTTTATTGGGATTTCAGTATGGAGGCATGGTTTAGTCATTGCCTACATAAGTGAACTCAATCTGCAGCCATCTATAAGCTTCAGGAAGTTGGGGCAGTAGCAATCAAATCATCTCTTTAGCATAACAAAGATATCTTTTTCAGTGAGAAAATTCCAAGGTTTGTAGAAGCTCTGTGCCAGAAACCTGAGATGAAGACCCCAAAAATTCTTTATTATGGAACACAAAATATAGTTCAGTTCAGTAGCTCAGTCATGTCTGACTCTTTGCGACCCCATGAATAGCAGCACGCCAGGCCTCCCTGTCCGTCACCATCTCCTGGAGTTCACTCAAACTCACGCCCATCGAGTTGGTGATGCCATCCAGCCATCTCATCCTCTGTCATCCCGTTTTCCTCCTGCCCCCAATCCCTCCAAGCATCAAAGTCTTTTCCAATGAGTCAACTCTTCACATGAGGTAACCAAAGCACTGGAGTTTCAGCTTTAGCATCATAAAGAACACCTAGGACCAATCTCCTTTAGAATGGACTGGTTGGATCTCCTTGCAGTCCAAGGGACTCTCAAGAGTCTTCTCCAACACCACAGTTCAAAAGCATCAATTCTTTGGCGCTCAGCTTTCTTCACAGTCCAACTCTCACATCCATACATGACCACTGGAAAAACCATAGCCTTGACTAGATGGACCTTTGCTGGCAAAGTAATGTCTCTGCTTTTGAATATGCTATCTAGGTTGGTCATAACTTTTCTTCCAAGGAGTAAGCATCTTTTAATTTATAGTACATCAGTCCAAAAAATATGTGGGCAATCACAATTAAAATGGTCTATTGAAAATACTGGGCTCCCCAACTGGCACAATGGTAAACATCTGCCAATGCAAGTGATGCAGGAGACTTGGGTTCAATCCCTGGGTTGGGAAAATCCCCTGGAGAAGGAAATGGCAACCCATTCCAGTATTATTACCTGGGAAATCCCATGGACAGAGGAGCCTAGTGAGCTACACTCCATGGGATCATGAACAGCTGGACACAACTGAGTGACTACACACACACACACACACACATATATACACACATTGAAAATACCAGAAATCGAATTTAGAAATGTTTACTATCTAGTTAGTTTAATATTACCAGAAAGGATGATTTGAGACAAATTTGGAACAAGCCAGGGTTCTGGCCCCTCTACATTCTAGTGTCTGTGGCTATTAAGTAAGTCTTCAGTTTCCAGGCTTTCAGTAAAATTCCTTTCATCTGGGATTTCTCTGGTGGTTCAGTGGTTAAGAATCTACCTTGTAATGTAGGGGACATGGGGAACTAAGATCCCACGTGCCACAGAGCAACTAAGCCTGCATACCACAACAAAATATCCAGCATGCCAGGACTAAGCCCTGATACAGTCAAATAAATAAATATATATATTTTTAAAAAACTCCTTACATCTCTCAATTGTTGTGAAAGGCCTCTGAGCTCATGTCTCTGAAAGAATCTGCAGAGTAATATCAAAAGAATGATTATCATCGTGTATGATTCAGAGGTTAAGACTTTACTCTTCCCATGTCGGGGGCATGGGTTCAGTCCATGATTGAGGAAGTTCCACATGCCAGAAATAAATTAACAAATAAAAGAGCTATAATGTCAGGAGATAAGCTGGGCAAGAAGGAGTTTTCTGAGCCATAATCAGGGTCATGTTCTTGACGCATTGGTTTAGAGTTCAGCCTTAAGAAAAGTATGTTTACCAGCTTGGGATGGCATGGCAAGATACTACCGACTAGGTGACTTAACAGAAATTTATATCCTCGCAGTTTGGAGGCTAGGCGTCCAGGATCAAGGTCATGGCAGGGTTGGTTTCTGGTGAGATCTCTTTTTCTGAATTGTAGACAGCTATTTTCTTTGTTCTCATATGATCTTTTCTCTGTGTATATACTTTCCTGGGAAAGCATATTTACTTTAATGAACACAAACTGAGTAGTCTAGAGTTCCAATTAATGGATTTTCAGGAGTTCTTAGAACAAACAGTAATCTTTTTTTGGTGTTTCATCTTTCTGAGTAAGAGTTTCCTGGAATAGGAACATCAAATAAAGTTGTGTATGTGTAGACAGGAAGTTATTTCAATGTTTCAAAAGAAACCTCTTTTAACATCTTTCAAAACGATACTGATGAACCTAATTGTAGGGCAGGAATAGAGACATAGATGCAGAGAACAGACTCGTGGACTCAGAGCGGGAAGGAGAGGGTGGGATGAACTGGGAGAGAGCACTGACATGCATACACTACCTACCATGTGTGAAATAGCTGGCTAGTGGGAAGCTGCCTACAGCACAGGGAAGTCAACTAGGTGCTCTGTGATGACCTAGAGGGGTGGGATTGTGGGGTGGGAGGAAGGCTCAAGAGGGAGGGGATGTATGTATACTTATAGCCGACTCGTGTTGTTGTACATCAGAAAAGAACACAACATTGTAAGGCAATTATACTCCAAATAAAAATAATTTAAAAAACTTCCTTCAATCCAGTGTTTCCCCAACTTGACTTTATCACTTTCCTCTCATAAAACCCATTAAAATTCCAAGAAACAGATCATAATAAACACTTTACTAGGAAATACATTTCTATGAGAGCATGAGGAACCAGAGGTTCTCAAAGGGTGGTCCCCAGACCAGCAGTGTCAGCATAACCTGAGAACTTGTTAGAAATGCCCTTATCTACTAAATCAGAAACTCTGGAGGTGAAGTCAGCAATCTGTGTTTTCATTCACCCTCCTTGGGACTCTGATGCATTGCTAGGGTTTGAAAACCACTCCTGTAAGCCTCCTTATAACCCTTCTTTTTATTTTTCCGCCCAGTGCAGAATGGAGACAGGTGGGTGCCTTAGCAGACTAATACCTTTGAGTCCTTCCAGGAGACAGGCTTTAAATATTTGTCTGCATGTTCTTAGTAGAGATGGGAGCAAACCACTTTTTTGTAAAAGGTGACAGCCTGTTTCTTTATATTGTGACTCATACTCTGATCTTCTCTTGTCTTTTCTGAGATCTTTGAAAACAGTATTCTCTCTGCACTGGGACTAGTGCATTAGTGAGGAAAATAAAACGTACTCAAGATGTTAGAGGAGAGCCCCAGGAGAGGGGCTGAATAGCATAGTCTCAGGGTTTTGCTTTTGAAAAAATTAACTATGAGGACTTCCCTAGTGGTCCAGTAGTTAACAATCCACCTTGCAGTGCTGGGGACCCAGGTTTGTTTGATCCCTGACTGGGGAGCAAAAATCCCACATGCTACAAGGCAACTAAGCCTGTGCACCACAACTAAGACCCAACGCAGCCAAATAAATAAATAAACATTTTTAAAAAGCTAATTCTGCCCACATTCGCCAACCAACCTCCATCTCCTCCCATCCCCTACCTGAGATAGCTCTTCNCCTGACTGGGGAGCAAAGATCCCACATGCTACAAGGCAACTAAGCCTGTGCACCACAACTAAGACCCAACGCAGCCAAATAAATAAATAAACATTTTTAAAAAGCTAATTCTGCCCACATTCGCCAACCAACCTCCATCTCCTCCCATCCCCTACCTGAGATAGCTCTTCTCCCATACCTCTCTTCTTGGCTCGGAAACTTCTGGGTGGTCTTTCTCTTCCAGTTCCTGACTCCATGCATTCTCTTTGACATTTTCTTCTAAGTTCAGTTCAATGCTCATAAAAGTTTCAAAAGTCTTTATCCCACCTCCACCTGCAAGCTAATACTATCTTCAAGGAAACTGGAGGAACTATATTAAGACCAAAAGCTTTGTTTGCCTTGTGAACAAGAGCTTCCTCAGCTCCTAGGCTTCACCAAAGCTGTCCTGAGCAAGGGTGACATCACTTGATGTTTTCCCTACATTGGCAGAGAAAACCTGAATTAAAACCATATCATGTTTCCAGTTTGTTCCAGTCAGACGCCAGAATCTCCTTTCATATGGCTGTTCCAACCTGGGTGAGGCCCCCTTAGTGTGGGTTGCGTCCTGCCCCCCCTGTTCGGCCTCCCTCCTGGTTACAGGGAGCCAAGCCCAGTGGGCAGAATGAAGGTTGTATCCACAGGGTGTCACTGAGGGATTCTGTCTAACAAGCGCACATCTGAAAGAGGCCAGTTTATAGCTTCTGGGGCGCAGTGTTATCTGCTTTCAGACTTAATTGCACGTTAGAATCATCTGGGGAGCATTATAGATACTGACACCCTGGCCATACTCTACATCAGTTAAATCAGAACCTTTGGTACAGANGGTGTCACTGAGGGACTCTGTCTAACAAGTGCACATCTGAAAGAGGCCAGTTTATAGCTTCTGGGGCGCAGTGTTATCTGCTTTCAGACTTAATTGCACGTTAGAATCATCTGGGGAGCATTATAGATACTGACACCCTGGCCATACTCTACATCAGTTAAATCAGAACCTTTGGTACAGACCTAGGCACCAGAAAACTCCCTGAGTAATTACAAAATGCAGCCAGTTTGAGAGCCACTGGACCAGACCGTATACATGGTCATATACTACACTACAAAAGCACTTCACATCGCTAAATTGGTTATACTGTCGTCACTTGCTGTTTCACAGATGGGAAATGTGATACATAAAGGGAAAATCTGACTCATGAGGAAGGCCACAAATGAACTGTTGCAGAGGTTATAGAGGTGTCACTGCTCTCATCAAGGACTGAGACTTGGTAATGCTGTATTACTCTTTGAGGTTTCCAGGGACCAAAGAGTTTGGAGAGTCCATCAATAAATGAAGGAGGCAGGCAATTGGAATGGAATCATCATGCATTAATTTCTGAATTAAGGTTTCCTGTGTGAGAAACCAGAACCCTGAAGAATAAAGTGATCATGAATTTTTAAAATCAACACTATGGTTTTGGTTTTAATATTAAATCTAAGAACTATGGGAAATGCTCACGTGTGGTTAGAATCAACATCAAAATACTTTAACTGTGTTCCATAGCAATTCACACCGTGTGTTTCTGGAGATACTTCTGTTCATCAGCTCTGGCTCAAAACAAATGTCAAAAATATCAGACCAAAGGACTTGTCAGGCCACAGAATCCATGTCCTTGACAGTTACAGAATATTTAAATTACAGTGGAGAAAAAAATGAGAGGAAAGGAAGAATTGATAGGGACAGAGTTTTTATTCTGAAAATTAGAGTTTTAAATTCCATTTCTTTTTTGTTTGTTTGTTTTGTCCTCAGCAGGCAGATCTTAATTCCTCGACCAGGGATTGAACCCATGCCCCACTGCAGTGGAAATGTGGAGTCTTAACTAGTGGACTGCCAGGGCAAGTCCCTAGCTTCATATTTTTAATAATCCTTTTCTCTGCTTGAGAGCTGGCTATATATTACTAATCTCATCATTAGCATCTAGTGTGAAAGTCATTCAGTCTGTGTCCAACTCTCTGCAACCACGTGGACTGTGGCCTGTCAGGCTCCTCTCTCCATGGGATTCTCCAGGCAAGAATATTGGAGTGGATAGCCATTCCCTTCTCTGGGGGATCCTCCTAGCTCAACCTCATCATAACCAGTAGCTGAATCAGTCAAAAGAAGGGCCAGGATTACTTTTAGCAGAACTGTGTTTTGGCTGCTTCTGTCACTTTTCTATTTTGCTTTCCAGAAATGAACGATTTCTGCACTGGGGTGAGCAGAACAGAAAACATCACTGGAAAGGAGAAGCCCTTTGATTTTGGATTATCAGAGTGGAAAACTCCATCAGCCTCCCTGAAGATTTGTCTCCCCTGGAGATTATATAGACTATTCTGCAACTATTAATATGTGAATGGAAGGTCAACACTCTCCTAGAGGACTTGTTACAGTGGAGTTCTCCCACCAGCCTGTAGGTGAGACCTGAAATTCTTCTACCATAAATTCAAACTTTAGAATAAAACGCCATCCCTCTCATGGAAGATCTTGAGAGTTCCACAGTGACCATTATCTTCCCTTTTTCTTGACAGATAAAGCAGAGGATGCCCAGTTAAATCTGAATTTCAAATAAATAATGAATAATGTTTGGTATAAATATTTCCCAAATATTATATCCCTATGCTAAAAAAAATCACACATTTTTTTCTTTGTCAGAAAATCAAATTTAACAAGGCATCCTGTATACTTATTTACTAAACCTGGAACCCTTCTGCTAACCAAATGGAAATTCTCTTTCAGGCAGCAGTATGCCCATCAGCAGACATTAGGTCACAATTGGTCTAGAGTAATCATTTCCTTATTTTCCCAGACTTTCTTGCAGCTGGGGGTATAGTGTCCTGGTCATTGAGACATTAAGGGAAGTCTGTACATATGCACAGGATATGGTTTGAAAAGACTTTTTTTTTTTGCAAAAGTGACTAGTGGTTCCATCTTTGCTCTGTTCCTCCTGCTCGACTAAAATGTGGATATGGTATTGAGAGGGGTTTCCCCAGTGGCTCAGTAGTAAAGAATCCACTTGCCAATGCAGGAGATGTAGGTTCAGTCCCTGGGTTGGGAAGATCCCCTGGAGAAGGAAATGGTGACCCACTTCAGTATTCTTACCTGGGAAATTCCATGGCAAGAGGAGTCTGGCAAGATATACAGCCCATGGGGTCGTAAAAGAGTCAGATATGACTTAGTGACCAAACAACAGTTCCTTTTATCTTCCCTTGCTTGGAACAATAGTGCAACTAACTGAGACATTATGCTATTGACTTGTGAAATTATCATAATTTGCACATTGGACCTGTGTTAAATATTAACAAAGACAGTCTCATATAACTTGCTGCCTCTCCCTGCCTGCACCCCCCTCCCCCAAACAAGACAGTGAGGTCATAATAAAGGAGTGTAGGGACAAAAGAGAAGAGATCTGAAGTCTGTCTTGAGGCTTCGCAGTGTTAAAAGGCCTGGGAGATGAAGGGAGATGAAAAAGAACCAGCAGGCTTAGAAGGAGAGGCAGGAGGAAAACAGAGAGCATTCAGTGCCCAGTTGAAGAAAGCTTTTCAAGGACAAAGTGATGATTTGTCTGAAATGCTGCCAAGATGACGAATAAGATGAGTTCAGATAAATGCCTGCTGGATAATGTGGAGTTGAATTTGACAAGGGTGATGTCCCTGGGGGCACAGGAGGAAACCCTGGATTAGAGAGGGTTTAACAGACACGAACAATCAGGTTCTTCCAGAAACTCCCTTTGCTACGCTCAAGGGGAGGTTTATGTCCTTAGACCCTATGTTCTGTTCTAGAACTCTCATCTAGAATCCTGCACAGGGGAAGGTATAGAATAATGACAGCTTCCTGACTGGTCACTGTGAAGATGAAACGATGGTCTGCTTTCTGTAAGGTGGGGCGGGGGGGGGGGGGAAGGTAAATTAATNTGTCCTTAGACCCTATGTTCTGTTCTAGAACTCTCATCTAGAATCCTGCACAGGGGAAGGTATAGAATAATGACAGCTTCCTGACTGGTCACTGTGAAGATGAAACGATGGTCTGCTTTCTGTAAGGTGGGGCGGGGGGGGGGGGAAGGTAAATTAATGCAAAGGGTGCCACACCCACTCATTTATGTGTTGTCTTGGGTAGAGACAAGAGAGCCCATAGTGCTTAAAATATTTACTAGCTCTCTGTCCTTTTCCAGAAAAGTTTGCCATGCTTTTCTGGAAATAGGGAGAGAGAGAGAATGAATGAAGGCAGTGAGTAAAGGATGAAAGGGTTTAAGAAAAGGTTTTTGTTTCGTTTTGCTTTAAAAAACAATGAAATAGGACTTCCCTCATCGTCTCAGTTCAGTTGCTCAGTCGTGTCTGACTCTTGCAACCCCATGGACTGCAGCACTCCAACTTTCCTGTCCACCACCAACTCCCAGAACTTGCTCAAACCCATGTCCATTGAGTCAATGATGCCATCCAACCATCTCATTCTCTGTTGTCCTGTTCTCCTCCTGCCTTCAATCTTTCCCAGCATCAGGGTCTTTTCCATTGAGTCAGCTCTTCTCATTAGGTGGCCAAAGTATTGGAATTTCAGCTTCAGCATCAGTCCTTCTGATGAATATTCAGCGCTGATTTCCTTTAGGACTGGCTTGTTTGATCTCCTTGCAGTCCAAGGGACTCTCAAGAGTCTTCTCCAATACTACAGTTCAAAAGCATCAATTCTTCAGTGCTCAGCTTTCTTTATAGTCCAACTCTCACATCCATACATAACTACTAGAAAAACCATAACTTTGACTAGATGGACCTCTGTCTTCAAAGTAATGTCTCTGCTTTTTTTTTTTTTTTTTTGGTCTGCGCTTTTTAATATGCAGTCTAGTCATAGCTTTTCTTTCAAGTAGCAAGCATCTTAATTTTATGGCTACAGTCACCAGCTGCAGTGATTTTTGGAGCCCAGAAAAATAAAGTCTGTCACTGCTTCCATTTGCCATGAAGTGATGGGACCAGATGTCATGATATTAGTGTTTTGAATCCTGAGCTTTAAACCAGCTTTTTTATTCCCCTCTTTCACTTTCATCAAGAGTGCTCTTTAGTTCCTCTTCACTTTCTGCCATAAGGGTGATATCATCTGCGTATCTGAGGTTATTGCTATTTCTCCCGGCAATCTTGATTCCAGCTTGTGCTTCATCCAGCCTGGCATTTCACATGATGTACTCAGCATATAAGTTAAATAAGCAGAGTGACAATATGCAGCCTTGATGTACTCCTTTCCTGATTTGGAACCAGTCTGTTGTTCCATGTCCTGTTCTAATTGTTGCTTCTTGACCTGCATACAGATTTCTCAGGAAGCAGGTAAGGTGGTCTAGTATTCCCAGCTCTTGAAGAATTTTCCAGTTTGTTGTGATCCACAGAGTCAAAGGTGGGATAGTAAATAAAGCAGAAGTAGATGTATTTCTGGAATTCTCCTGCTTTTTCTATGATCCAACAGATGTTGGCAATTTGATCTCTGGTTCCTCTGCCTTTTTGAAATCCAGCTTGAACATCTGGCAGTTCATGGTTCACGTACTGTTGAAACCTGGCTTAGAGGATTTTGAGCATTAGTTTGCTAGCACGTGACATGAGTGCAATTGTGCGTTAGTGTGAACATTCTTTGGCATTGCCTTTCTTTGGGATTGGAATGAAAACTGAGATTTTCCGGTCCTGTGGCCACCTCTGAGTTTTCTGAATTTGCTGGCATAAGTGCAGCACTTTCACAGCGTCATCCTTTAGGATTTGAAATAGCTCAACTGGAATTCCATCACCTCCACTAGCTTTGTTCATAGTGATGCTTCCTAAGGACCACTTGACTTCCCTGATGATCTAATGGTTAAGAATCTGCCTGCCAATTCAGGGAAATGGGTTCAGTCCCTGGTTCGGGACGATCCCACATGCCAAGGGGCAACTAGGCCCAAGAACCACAACTACTGAGCCTGCAAGTCCTAGAGCCCGAACTCCGCAACAAGAGAAGCCCCTGCAATGAGAAGCCTGAACACTGCAACCCAAGAGTAGCCCCCACTGGCCACAACTAGAGATAGCCCAAGTGCAGCAAACGAAGACCCAGCAGAGCCAAAATAAATAAATAAAAGAAGAATGAAATAACATTTGTGTATGCTGAAAAGATTCAGGAGAAAGAATAAAAATTGATGTTGCAGAAAAAAAAAATTGCTGGGTGGTGTTCTCAAGTATCACAGAAGGATAGGGATCCAGTGCCCAAGAGCTGGCCTTGGTAGCACTAGAGACTTATACGTCTTTCACTGTTAGTCTATGAAAAGATGTGAAGTCTCACACGCGGGAGGAAACATTCTCCAGGGCAATCACACAGCTCACCTGATTTGTTTCCTCTTTTGAGGGAATCACTGTCCTGTGCTGCCTGATGCCCAATTTCTTAAAACCATTATTTCAAACATAATTTTGATACATTTTGCATGATTTCTTACTTGCTTCAGGTGGGAAGTGTTAGAACACAAAACCCAACTGAGTAAGTTTAAAACTTTTATTGGCTTTATTCAATATTCTAGAAATAGGATTCCAATCTAGCAGATAAGAAAGGAGCTCCAAGGAGCTGTACAAAATGAGAAACTTTCATAGGAGATAGGAACAGGGAGTTATACTAGGCAAAAAAAAAAAAAAAATCAAATTGGTTATTGCTATGTCACTTTCCCTATAGGGGATGGCAGAGACCAATAAGGCAGATTTCCTAACTAACACTGAACAGGTGATTTCTGTTTGATTGGTTGAAATTTCTGTTTCTGGGAGAGCAAAAATTATAGTTAAGCCTTGGCTTGGTGACATGGTGCTTAATATAAGTGATTCCATCTTGAGCCTATTGTCTTATTTTTAACAGCATGTAAATCAGCTTCCTCCTTCCATTTCTAGTTGAATTCTATCAAGCCCTTTATTTTAGATAAAATTAGCTAGCTGTAGTGAATTTTCCAAGTTTATTATATTCAATACACATTCAAACTGGAGTTGCTTTTCCTCATATGTCTCAACTACTTTATGTTTATACATCTGGCTTTGCATACTACCAGTAGAGGGCACTTTAGTCATATTTTAACCACTTACAAGTCAGAATTAAACAATTTTATCTTTGGGATATTCCCGCTAATATAGAAAGAGAATTCTAGTCCTCAGCTTAAAATACTCTGTGAGCCCACCTGGCTCTTCTGTTTCCCTTAGCATGTCAGCCCATTCTTCCTGGTGTCCAGGCTGTGCTTAGTCACTTCACTCAGTTGTGTCCGACTCTTTGAGAATCCATGGATTATACAGCCCATGGAATTCTCCAGGCCAGAATACTGAGGAGTGGGTAGCCTTTCCCTTCTCCAGGGAGTCTTCCCAACCCAGAGATAGAACCTAGTTCTGCATTACAGGCAGATTCTTTACCAGCGGAGCCACCAGGGAGCATATCGTTAATTTGTTTTTCCTCCACTGCCTCCAACTCTTCCCTTTCCTTTGCTATACTGGTGCTAAGTCGCTTCAGTCGTGTCCGACTCTGTGTGACCCCACAGACAGCAGCCCATCAGGCTCCCCCATCCCTGGGATTCTCCAGGCAATAACACTGGAGTGGGTTGCCATTTCCTTCTCCAATGCATGAAACTGAGAAGTGAAAGTGAAGTTGCTCAGTTGTATCTGACTTTTAGCGACCCCATGGACTGCAGCCTACCAAGCTTCTCTGTCCAAGGGAGTTTCCAGGCAAGAGTACTGGAGTAGGGTGCCATTTCCTTCTCCATTTGCTATACTAAGGCTTCCTAAATGTGAAACTGCCTCGAAGCTTCTCTTAAGTACTCTTGTCTCTTCCTAGGTGGCTTCTAGATGGGAAACACCTGAAGTCTAGGTATATTTCTAGGAGCCTAGAGAGCCTCTGTTCTTTGAGATCCATCATCATTGCAAATTCAGTGTGTCCAGATCCTGCTCAACAAATCTCTCTCCTTTCTCCTTATACCTTCTAGTTTTCTTAAACAGATGAAAAAAAATCAGTATTATTGAAGTATAGTTAATATATGAAGAGGAGCTTTCACTTGTCACTCTCATGCATTGGAGAAGGAAATGGCAACCCCCTCCAGTGTTCTTGCCTGGAGAATCCCAGGGACAGAGGAGCCTGGTAGGCTGCCAACTCTGGGGTCACACAGAGTCAGACACAACTGAAGTGATTTAGCAGTAGCAGAATATGCTACCCCCAGATATGCCTCTTTGGCATAAGGATTATCTTGGGTTGGTTATTTTTAAGAAACAAGAGTCACAGGTGAAGTTCTGAGAAGAGAGTAGAAGCTACCCTATTGTATGGGATATTTACATTTATAAGGGTAATCTCCATTTGAAAGGGTGCCTTCCTCACTGTACCAGGAATAGGAGGATGACTAAAACTCTAGAAATTCTAGAAACTGAAGGCACTGGCACCCCACTCCAGTACTCTTGCCTGGAAAATCCCATGGATGGAGGAGCCTGGTAGGCTGCAGTCCATGGGGTTGCTAAGAGTCGGACACGACTGAGCGACTTCACTTCACTTTCACTTTTCCCTTTCATGCATTGGAGAAGGAAATGGCAACCCACTCCAGTGTTCTTGCCTGGAGAATCCCAGGGACGGGGGAGCCTGGTGGGCTGCCGTCTATGGGGTCACACAGAGTCGGACACGACTGAAGCGACTTAGCAGCACTGTTCTTTAAAAATAACCAGTTTACAATAATCAATATGTATAATTTGGGGGCAGTATATTTTGTTTCTCATCAGTACTACTTTCAAAACTTTAAAGAAGTTTCATAATTCAAAAGCTAAATTGACAGATTGCTCCATGTCTTATTGAACCAGTCTGTCTTGATAGTAAGTCCACTCAGTTAAAGAGTTGTGTCTCATTCCAGGAGGTGAATGATACTCCTTTCAGGTCTGTATTACATGAATCAGGGATTTAATAAGAGGCATTTCTATGGAAGGCTTCCCTGGTGGCTCAGCAGTAAAAGAATCCTCATGCCAAGGTAGGAGATGCAGGTTCGATGCCTGGGTCAAGAAGAAGCCCTGGAGAAGGACATGGGAACCCACTCCAGTATTCTTGCCTGGGAAATCCCATGAACAGAGGAGCATGGCAGGCTATAGTTTGTGGGGTCACCAAGAGTCAGACCATGACTGAGCAACTAAGCACACATGAATTCACAAACATGTGCTACTGAAACATAATTTTTCCCTCTAAAATCACCTAAGTTGGGCTTCTCTGCTGGCTCAGTAGTAAAGAATCTGCCTGCCAGTACAGGAGATGTGAGTTCAATCCCTGGGCTGGAAAGATCTCTGGGAGAAGGAAATGGCAACCCACTGCAGTATTCTTACCATAATGAAACCTGAAGTTCTAAAAATGTAGAAATCTTTTGGTTCCCATCTTAGTTGGAAATGCCCTAATCTTTCAGTTCCTCTCTAAATGTAATAGGATCTTCTGAAGGTGGAGACAAAAGGGCTTCATAAATCAGAAGGTCTGCTGCTGGTCAGGAGATGTGAATGCACTGCCGTGGAGGTCCAGGATACATCAGCAAAGGACATTTCATAGGAAGGCCTGAAGAAGAGCCTCATAGAGCCCTGCAGAGTAGGGGGAATTATAAGAGACAGCAAAAGGAGCTCTACTGCCTTTACCAGGTGCTTCTGCTAAATTCAATTCCTAACTTTTGGCATTTTTATGAATAACCTGTATACTCTGGGCCTAGAGATTGCCTGGCATGCTCTCCATAAATCTTATAGGGAAGAAGAATCTAGAGCAGGTAGATGGGTCTGGATTTTGAGAATGGGAATTTACATTGGATGTAGACATTAATTCCATCCTTCCTTCTTGTTAAGGGACATAATTTCTGTCCCTTCTTGTTAAGGGCGTCCTTGTGGCTAGCATTATATTTCCCTGTCTTCTTTTCAATTTGATATTTCCATAGGTATCCATCAGACAATTATTTAGATTGAGGATGTTCTAAAGACTTTTTCTCTGTTGCGTACTAAGTCGCTTCCATCGTGTCTGACTCTTTGCAAGCCTAGCCTGGACCGTAGACGGCTAAGCTGCTCTGCACATGGGAATCTCCAGGCAAGAAAACGGGAACGGGCTGCTGTGCCCTCTACCATCTCCTCTCTTAAACACAGCCAATTCAAGGGATCTATCACTTAGCCACCGACAAGTTGCATCTAATGTTAGCCTCAATACTGACTCAAACAAATGAGCCTTTTTATGGTTTAACCAAGGCTGCAAGAGGTAGTCCACAAGAGAGTACAAAGGACGCAGCTCTCAAAAGATACAGAAGATCCCCTCCCTTAGAAAGATCTAGCTGCAGATGGGGTGCGATCCATATTTCTGTCTGGTTAAATCCGTAAAAAACAGTGTTTCCTGGCATGCTGAGAATTCTCACCCTCTGCACACTTGTCGCAGAGGTCCTGGGATCCCTCAACTGCAGCAGCCCTGCAGTGGGCAGAGTCCCATGTGCATTGCCACCTGTAGAGGTAGAAAAGTTGTTCCTTCCTCCCTTCTAGGTTCTTTGGCTGGTCTAACAATTAAATTAATACGAGACAGGTTAATAGAAAATCAAGCAAAAGTTTAATAACGTGTATACTGACTGAGTGACTGAGCACATACCTCCTTACATACATGGCAGAAACCCAGGAAAACTGAGTAACTCTCTGAAATGGCTAAAGCTGCCATCTGAAATACCATAGGCAGCTAAGACAAAAGATGATAGTGGTGGGGAATCAGTCATGGGAGGTTACCAGGAAAAGCACAGGAAACAAGTATAAGATTGTTATGCAGATTTAAGTCCTCATCTTCTCATTGGCAAGAGTTTTCTAGAAATTTGGATATCCTTCTCTTCCTGGTACAGAGAGGGAGACATCCTTTACAAATGAAGATTTCCCTTATAAATGTAAATATTTCTTACAGAAGGGCAACTGCCACTGAGTTTTCAGAGCTTCACCTGTGTCTGCTTTTATGGAAAAAAATAATCAGCTTAAAATAATCAATATGCCAACAAGGCATACCTTGGGGTGGTATATTTTGTATCCCTTCAGATTCAAGATGAGTGAATATTAATCATGGCTGAGCAACCCAGAGGCAATCATGAACCTCTTTAGCAAGGCAAGACAGGGACTAAGAAACAATTTCTTGAGGTCTCTTATTGGTTTTGTTCCTGCCAAATCAGTTGGACCATGTGTGGAGAGATAGTAGCATAAGTCAGGCTCTAAAAAGAGACACACTTACAATGAAAAAAAGAAATGTTAACGGTCTAAGAGATCTTTAGATTATGCAGGAACTGGTCATTGTTTCTGAAAACTAAAATGTCAGTGCCCTTAGCAGTGTTATCTATGGTCTTCACTGCCTCTCACAGAAGGGCATGTATGACATGAGCATTATTTTGTCGGACTTCCTGGTGGCCCAACCAGGGGTGTGTGTGGGAAGACTCTAGCACATGTATGCATGGACTGTGGTGACGACGAGTCTTTCAGGGATGTATAAAGTTATTGGGTTTCAGTTCCCACTGTTTCCTCAGAGCCTAGAGAAAAAGTCCAGCTATGAGGCAACCCTTAGACAATCCAAAAGGTTGTTATGCAGATTTAAGTCCCCATGCTGTTAAAGTGCTGCACTCAATATGCCAGCAAATTTGAAAAACTCAGCAGTGGTCACAGGACTGGAAAATGTCAGTTTTCATTCCATTCCAAAGAAGGGCAATGCTGAAGAAAGTTCAAACTACGGCACAATTGCACTCATTTCACATGCTAGCAAAGTAACGCTCAAAATTCTCCAAGCCAGGCTTCAACAGTATATAAACCAAGAACTTCCAAATGTTCAAGCTGGATTTTGAAAAGGCAGATGAAACAGAGATCAAATTGCCAACATCTGTTGGATCATAGAAAAAGCAAGAGAATTCCAGAAAAACATCTACTTCTGCTTCATTGACTAGGCTGAAGCTTTTGATTGTGTGGATCACAACAAACTGGAAATTTCTTCAAGAGCGGGGAATACCAGACCACCTTACCTGCCTCCTGAAAAACCTGTATGCAGGTCAAAAAGCAACAGAACCAGACATGGAACAATAGACTGGTTCAAAACTAGGAAAGGAATACAGCAAGGCTGTATATTGTCATCACCCTGCTTATTTAACTTATATGCTGAGTACATGTGAAATGCTGAGCTGGATGAAGCACAAACTGGAATTAAGATTGCCGGGAGAAATATCAATAACCTTAGATATGCAGATGATACCACTCTTACGGCAGAAAGCAACAAGTAACTAGTCTCTTGATGTTGATGAAGGTGAAAGAGGAGAGCGAAAAAGTTGACTTAAAGATCAACATTCAAAAATCTGAGATCATGGCCTCCAGTCCCATCACTTCATGGCAAATAGATGGGGAAACAATGGAAACAGTGACAGACTATTTTCTGGGGCTCCAAAATCACTGCAGATGAGGACTGCAGCCATGAAATTAAAAGACGCTTGCTACTTGGAAGAAAAGTTACGACAAACCTAAAAATCAGAGTTACTATTTTGCCTACAAAGTCTGTCTAGTCAAAGCTGTGGTTTTTCCAGTAGTCATATATGGATGTGAGAGTTGGACTATAAAGAAAGCTGAGCACCAAAGAATTGATGCTTTTGAACTGTGGTGTTGGAGAAGACTCTTGAGAGTCCCTTGCACTGCAAGGAGATCAAACCAGTCAATCCGAAAGGAAATCAGCCCTGAATATTCATTGGAAGGACTGATGGTGAAGCTGAAACTCCAATACTTTGGCCACCTGATGTGAAGAGCCAACTCATTAGAAAAGACCCTGCTGCTGGGAAAGATTGAAGGCAGGAGGAGAAGGGGACAACAAATGATGAGATGGTTGGATGGCATCAGCAACTCAATGGACATGAGTTTGAGCAAGCTCCAGGAGATGGCGAAGGACAGGAAAGCCTGGCATGCTGCAGTTGATGGGGTTGCAAAGAGTTGCACATGACTGAGTGACTGAAAAACAACAACAAAGCAGAGTCCTGATAACAATCTGGGCAGTCAGGTTTTAGTTCTTGGTCAAGAGGGAGGGAGAAAAAAAGGAAACATTAGTCTGGAAGTTGTAACCAGATGTTGCATAAAACTGGAAGAATTGAAAACTTGCAAGGGCTGACAATTTGTACTAGGTGACAGGATCTAGTCCAAGTCACAGGTAAGGAATGAAATTGACTTTTCCATAGCAATAAAGAAACAAATGAAATTCCTACCTGACAAATGAGTTTGCACATCCATCAGCGACCAGCAATTTACAAAGACATGCAAAATAGTTCAAAAGCAATGAATAGAACCAGAATTTGATCACTCTAGAGGATGTGCTATTATTTTCTATGAAACATGAAATTTCTATGTTCATTCCTCTTTTGATGAAAAATAGCCTTAAAGAAAGATTATTCTTTATCACAAAATAAGACTGGCCTCATTAAGATTGACCTGATAATTTACAGGGGTGCAGCAAGAATGCTAATTTAACATATAAACCTTTTAAAGTTTGTTTTACTGGAATTTTTTCATAGGGAATTTCAGGTTGGACTTGTACAGACATCTGAAGGTTAGGAACCCAACTCATGAACTTGCCATCACATTTCACCTGCAGTATCTATGGATTTGGGTAAATTCCTCTCCTCTCTACGTCCCCAAATTTTTCTAAGATTCTTGGACCTCTCAAAGTTAGTTTTCTTGCCCGCCTGTAGGGCTGGAAACCTGTAAGCCAGGTACCAGGCTAGTTTTTCTAAAGGGGCTTAGTACGACTTGGCTCTAGAATAAAGTCAACACTAGCTTCTTGAAAGTGAATAAAAATAAGTGAGCATAATTCTCAAATTTGACATTCCAGCCAAAGCCTTGGTTGTTATATGCTATTAACAAAGAGGAGAGAGTCTTACTGAATCTATGCAAATAATTATGCTGCTAAGTTGCTTCAGTCGTGTCCGACTCTGTGCAACCCCATAGACAGCAGCCCACCAGGCTCCCCCGTCCCTGGGATTCTCCAGGCAAGAACACTGGAGTGGGTTGCCATTTCCTTCTCCAATGCATGAAAGTGAAAAGTGAAAGTGAAGTTGCTCAGTCGTGTCCGACCCTCAGCGACCCTATGGACTACAGCCTACCAGGCTCCTCCATCCATGGGATTTTCCAGGCAAGAGTACTGGAGTACGGTGCCATTGCCTTCTCTGATGCAAATAATTATATTGTCATGAAAATAAGAATGTTCAATAAGAGAGTCTTAATTCTGAGGGAGAAAGCAGAGAAAAGAGAGATAAATTTCTTTCTTTTTTCTAAATTTTATTTTTATATATTTACTTAGTACTTTGGCCATGCTGCATGGCATGTGGGATCTTAGTTTCCTGACCAGGGATCAAACCCCTGTCCCCTACATTGGCAGTGTGTAGACTTAACCACTAGATCACCAGAAAAGTCCCTAAATTTAATTTCTGTTTATAAAAATGTAGTCTACTAAATTGTTATGAGTTAGAGACAGCTTAAGGGAAAAGAGAAAGAGGTTCTGTATATCCAGAAAAAAATAGAATATTAGGGAATCAGTAATATTTCAAATAAAACTCAGAATAATCTTTTATCAAATCTTCATTCAGTCTTAAGTAATTAATGTTCTGATTGATCTTGGTTTGCAATCTCACGAATGCATCTGCTTCTCTAGAGTTCTGGAAATCTCTACTCATTCCACTAGTATATCCTCAAAGGTACTTAAGTGATACCATTGGAGGTCTTTGCCCAGGAGTGCTCAGTTGGCAGAGTTCTTTTCCCTGGGGCTCTGGGATAGTCCTGCTTTGTAGAAGACAAAACACTCTGACCTGTAGCTGCTTTGTAGGCACGTTTAAAGAAGCATCAGAGTAAAACAAGAACTGTCTGTAGATGGTGAAATCCTTAGAACGACCCGGGTTAACTTATAACTGATAATTTTCAAAAGCGGAAGATCTGATGAGAGTTCATGACAAAAATCATGCAAGAAGCAAGAAAATGTGTTTATGTGGCATGCAAGAATGAAGTCAATCCAAAAACCAAAGGGGTTATACCTGAAAATAGGGTTTGCCTCTTGGTGGATGTGGAGCCAAAAGACACAATCAAGCACAAGAGCAGAAGGAAGGATTTATTACTTTATTAATAAATCTTGTTTTATTATTTATTAAAAGTAAGGAGAAAACCCGAGGACATTTCCCAAAGCAGTGTCTCCCTGAACAGAAGTGGGAGGGCTTCCCTGGCTCAGTGGTGAAGAATCCACCTGCCAGTGCTGGAGATATGGGTTCTATCGCTGATCTGGGACGATCCCACATGCCGTGCAGTAACTAAGTCCATGTACCACAACTATTGAGCCTGTGCTCTGGAGCCCGGAAGCCTCAACTACTGAGCCCATGTGCTCCAACTACTGAGCTCCACATGCCCTAGAGCCTGTGCTCCCCAACGAGAGGAGCCACCACAATGAGAAACCCTCACACAGCAGCTAGAGGGGAGGCCCCATTCACTACAACTAGAGAAATGCCTGCCCATCAACAAAGACCTAGTGCAACCAAAAATAAATTTCAAAAAAATCGGGAAAGTTTTAAGTTAAGGGTGCATGCATATTCATGCAGGGTCTTGAACATAGGAAAATTCAGCATAGAGTGGGGTAAAGGTTGACAGAGTCCAGGCTCCAGTTGATTGAGATCTAGGAGAGTCAGTGAAGTCAAAGGTAACATTTCTTTAGTTCCAGTTAGCCCCTAGTGTTCCAGGGCGTTGGGTTCCACAGAACTCCTCAAGACTGTCTTTCAGACTAATCTTTATCTTCAAAAAAGAACTGAGAGTCTTTACAACTGATACATTATCTTCAGTATGTCAAGAGAGCTATGTCTGGTTCTCTTCTTCCAAGAGATCTCTCTGCTATCTGCCTGCAGTAGCAATAGAAGATTTTAAAAGTAAATATAGGAGGTAACGTGGCTCTAAAGAACCATGGCTCTTTCAAAGTGAATAAACTTTGTTTTTCTTTTACATAATCAATAACATAATAAAATCAACCCAAGACACAGGAAGTTACTATGATAAGATCTGAAATGTTTGTCTTCTAAGCAAAAATACTTTCCCTTTCTTAAAAAAAATATATCCTGTAGACCTTACATAAAAAGTTGTCTCTTTCTGGTAGTATTTCTCCAAGTAGAGTCTCACTCACTGTTATGGGCTGAATTCAGTTCAGTTCAGTTACTCAGTCATGTCCAGCTCTCTACGATCCCAAGAATTGCAGCATGCCAGGCCTCCCTGTCCATCACCAACTTCCAGAGTCCACCCAAACTCACATCCACTGAGTAAGTGATGCCATCTAACCATCTCATACTCTGTTGTCCCCTTCTCCTTCTGCCTTCAATCTTTCCCAACGTCAGGGTCTTNTCAGTCATGTCCAGCTCTCTACGATCCCAAGAATTGCAGCATGCCAGGCCTCCCTGTCCATCACCAACTTCCAGAGTCCACCCAAACTCACATCCACTGAGTAAGTGATGCCATCTAACCATCTCATACTCTGTTGTCCCCTTCTCCTTCTGCCTTCAATCTTTCCCAACGTCAGGGTCTTTTCAAATGAGTCAGCTCTTCACATCAGGTGACCAAAATATTGGAGATTCAGTTTCTTTTTTTTTTTTTTCCATCTCAGTGGAGATTCAATTTCAAACATGAATCCTTCCAGTGAACACCCAGGACTGATTTCCTTTAGGATGGACTGGTTGAATCTCCTTGCAGTCCAAGGGACTCACAAGTTCAAAAGCATCAGTTCTTCAGTGCTCAGCTTTCTTTATAGTCTAACTCTCCCATCCATATATGACTACTGGAAAAACCATAGCCTTGACTAGACGGACCTTTATTGACAAAGTACTATCTCTGCTTTTGAATATGCTATCTAGGTTGGTCATAACGTTCCTTCCAAGGAAGAAATGTCTTTTAATTTCATGGCTGCAATCACCATCTGCAGTGATTTTGCTGCTGCTGCTGCTAAGTCGTGTCAGCCGTGTCCGACTCTTAGCGACCCCATGGACTGCAGCCTACCAAGCTCCTCCATCCATGGGAGTTTCCAGGCAAAAGTACTAGAGTGGGGCCCCCCAAAATAAAGTCTGCCCCTGTTTCCACTGTTTCCCCATCTATTTTCCATGAAGTGATGGGACCAGATGCCATGAATTATGGGCTGAATTATGTTCTTTTAAAATTCATATATTTTAGACCTAACATCTGCTGCTGCTGCTAAGTCACTTCAGTTATGTCTGACTCTGTGTGACCCCAAAGACAGCAGCCCACCAGGCTCCCCCATCCCTGGGATCTCCATATATATTTGGAGATAGGGTCTTCAAATAGTAAGTTAAATGAGGTCATTAGAGTAGGTCCTAATCTGATACAAACAGGGTCCCTATAGGAAGACATAGGGAAAAGACAATCATCTCCAAGCTAAGGACAGAGGTCTCAGAAGATATCAACTTTGCTAACACTTTGACTTGGTTCAAGCCTAGGGGCCTCCAGAACTGTAAGAAAATAAAGTGCTGTTGGTTAAGCCAGCTAGTCTCTTATACCTGGTTAGTGTAGCCTTAGAAAACCATTTAAGAATACACTTACGGAGAGAATTATTATGTAAATAACTGTAAACTCTTATATATTGCCATATTGTAGCTGACCAGCCAAGCTAAAGAGTATACATTTTAAAACTTTCTTCTATGCCTTATGTTTCCTTTGATCCCTGGATCAGGAATATCCTCTGGAGGAGGGCATGGCAACCCACTCCAGTATTCTTGCCTGGAGAGGCGGAGCCTGGCACACTATAGTCCATAGGGTCTCAAAGAATCGAACAGGACTTAGTGACTACACCACTACCGCAAACATGTCGTAGACGTTGTTGTTTTTCAGTTGCCCAGTCATGTCCAACTCTTTGTAACCCCATGGACTACAGTAAGCCAAGCCTCCCTGTCCCTCACCATCTCCTGAAGTTTGCCCAAGTTCACATCCATTGTGATGCCATCCAGCCATCTTATTCTCTGATGCCCTCTTATTCTTCTGTTCTCAACCTTTCCCAGCATCAGGAACTTTCCCAATAATGCTGGCTTATTAGTTAGCAAATCTAGATAATTTCAGGAAGAATGTGTCCAAATAGAATAAAAAATGTGTGCTTTTTTTATGTTTGATGATGATAACTCAGAAGACAAGTTTTTATTAAAAAACTTTTATTAAACTGACAATATCAGGCTAGTATCATTTTCCAAATATTTACCTAAATTAGGTGAACCTGAATTCTTTAAATATTTGGGATAGTTTCTGCAGAAGTACTTTGAAAGTACTCTTACTGAGTATTAAAATTTCATTTTAGAAGTATTAGGGATAAATATATTAGAAGTTCAATTTATTTAATTTCTGAGAATTTTAGGAATATTTAATTTCCCTAAGCTCTAACTTATTTCTACATCAGTCAGAACTGAGGACATTTTAAGGGATTTTATCATCTAATTTGGTAATACCATCTGTATTTAGGAAAGTAGTGTATGTATAAACATATATGGAGTTTCCAGGTGGCACTATTGTTAAAGAATCCACCTACACAGCAGGAGACACAAGAGATGCGGGTTTGATTTCTGGGTCAGGAAGAACCCCTGGAGGATGGCAGGGTAACCCACTCCAAGATTCTTGTCTAGAGAAAGCCATAGACAAGCTATGGGCTTGTAGTCCATAATGAGCTACAGTCCATAGCATTGCAAATAACTGGACATGACTAAAGCAACGGCGTGCTGCGATTCATGGGGTCGCGAAGAGTCAGACACGACTGAGCGACTGAACTGAACTGAACTGAAAGCAACTAAGCACATAGCTAACACACATAATACATATATTCTTATATGTATATACACACATACACGCAAATAGAGACAGGCACAAATAGAAAGTTTACAGCTTCAATGTCAAAGTTGCAACTCATTGGTTCGTATAGATAGATGTGCAGCTCTCATCTTTTTCCCACCTCTACATTTTTACCACAGTTGTGTTTCTAGCCAAGCATTACTTGTTCAATATGAGGCTTAGGCATCACCATGCATATTGGTAAAGCAGACCTTTTAAGATTTCCTTTCCCCAGTGTGTAATCTTATGGAGTCTGTGGACTAAATTTGGGGAAAGGGACTAAGGAAAGATCAATCAAGTGGTCATCTGTGTGCCTCCAAAGCCTACATGAGTAGCTAAAATATCCAGTCTGTTTCCAATGACTTTTTTCAGGCAAGTGTTACCGCTGGGCTCCCTGAGGCCCTCAAGAGCCCCTGATGGGAAGAGGGTGTACTTTAAGGCCTGAAGTTTCCTGTGCTGCCTTGATACTCAAGGGTCTCACCCTGAGTTCCCCTGCTCTTGTCTCCACTCAGCTAGCACCCCTATCAGCCAGACCAGATGCTCTCCTGACTCCTCAGGGAGGAGTCTTACCTCCCTGCCAACCCACACAATTAAGTAAGACATCACTTACTCCCACGGAAACCAAGGCTCACCATCACTTGTGTCTCTGCCACATAGCCCGCCTCCCACAGGCCCTGCTGAATCACTCTGATGTTGAGTGTGACTCCCAGGTGGTCCTGAGTGACATGCGGTATCCTCCTCCCCAAGCTGAGCCTATTAATAAACTTCTATCGGTCTCACCTGTCTAATATCAGGTGTTGTGCCTTTGACCATCTGGTTCTCTTTAGGGCAGGAGATCCTTCACCAGTGGAGTGAAGAGGAGGTGAGCAAAACAGAAGGGGCCCAACTCTTAAGAGGTAAGGATTTGAGGGGCTGTGATGGGTAGCAAGGGGTCCCACAGGGTGGATGGGGTTGGGGGAGACACAGGCATTGAAGGGGGACAGATCGAAGGATTCAAGGCAGCTGAAGAGAAGGTTCCGATGATAAAAGGGAATGGGGGAATGATGGGGAGAGTTTGGCGAGATCCCCTGTTTGCCAAAGAAGCCTCTGAAGTTCTCAATTGCTTTTGGTAAAGGTTGCCATTTTTGAAGATATTAAACTGAACTGTGACAAGCAAAGACTCTCTTTTTGTTGGAAAGAATAAAAGTAACTGTTTACTGTGATTCAACCCACAGTTGATTCATGTCAATGTATGGCAAAAACCACTACAATATTGTAAAGTAATTAGCCTCCAATTAAAATAAAGAAATTAATTAAAAACAAACAAACAGGAGGGGCTTCCTTGTGGTGCTAGTGGTAAAGAACCCACCTACCAGTGCAGCAGACAAAAGAGGCATGGATTCAATTCCTGGGTCAGGAAGCTCCCCTGAAGAAAAGGGCAGCCCACTCCAGCATTCTTGCATGGAGAACCCCATGGACAGAGGAGCCTGGTGGGCTACAGTACATGGGGTTGCAAAGAATTGGACACAACTGAAGTGACTTAGCATGCACAACAAAGAAATCCAGAGCACTGGTTCAAGACCTGAATTTACCTGAACTCACCAAAGTTTCCTCGAATCTCTGAACTGTTACCTTTGTAGATAGAGTTCTATAGTTTTTGAGCCAAGTCATAGCATCAGAAAACTGTCAAACAGAAGCTAATCCCAGGTTTGGTAAGGGGAGACTTTATTCAAAAGGATTATTGCAATTCAGAGAAGGGGTTTACTGCACTAGGGGGAGGGGAGATTATAATGGAGAGTACTCCATTTGTAAGCTCTACAAGCTTTTGAAAGGTCAGGCAGCAAAGAGCCTTTCTTTCATGGAGAGTCAACAAGGCTAGAATGAAAGAGAGGGGAACAGCTGGCTTGACCAGGCAACTGACCAGGAAGTTTTCCTTGAGGTCAGGAAAGGAAGGGGTTCTCCCTCCATCCCCTCACGTCCATCAGGTGGCATGCAGGCTCTTCACGCCCCAGCCAGGGATGTAACCCTTGCCCTTCCAGTGGAAGCATGGAGTCCTAACATCTGGACCTCCAGGGAATTCCCAGGAAGAGGCTTCATGGTAGGGGCAGTTAGGGTTCTTTCCTGCCCCTCAATGTTAGCTTAGGCAGAGGGTGAATGAAAGATAGAGAAACTGGGGAAAGAAGAATGCTTAAATAAAGTCAAGTGGGCAGGCATTTTGTCCAGATAGGTAAGCAGGAAAAACAGTTCAGCTACCGATTTTATGAGACAAGGCAATTTGGAGGATTCTGTGTCTGTTCTTATCACAGGGAGTTCTGGGTGGGTTTTATCTAAGTTACTTGAGGAAAGGTGGTGGTTCTTTGCAGTAAGCTGTTTCCTGGAACACAAAAGGGTGTGGGGACGATGGTTTGTTTTCTCCACTGTCTTTCGAAAGCACAGGGTTTGAGTTAAGTTTAATACTGTCTCTTTATTTGTGCTTTTAATCAGTTTAATTATATTTTTTAAAAATGCATCAGAAGTGTCATCACTGTACCAGCTCTGTTTATAAGCACTTCCCTGCATCTATAATATTAGAATAGTTAAAACTTGTAATTATGAGTTTACTCCTCATGCTGGTTATTAAGATGTGGTTCAGTCAGGAGACTTGTGTTCGATCTCTGGGTCAGGAAGATCCCCTGGAGAAGGAAATGGCAATTCACTCCAGTATTCTTGCCTGGGAAATCCAAGGGACAGAGGAGCCCTGTGGGCTACAGTCCATGGGGTCCAAGAGTTGGACATGACTGAGCGACTAAACCTACCAACCTACCTACCTACCCTGCATCTATAACATTAGAATAGTTGAAACTTGTAATTATGAGTTTACTCCTCATGCTGGTTATTAAGGTGTTACCTTGTGACTCAAGCCCACTCTTCCCTACTCTTCTGTGATGTGGGTGTGGCAAAGCCAACGACTGTTCCTGTAAGGTTTTGCCAATAGGGGGCGCTCGAGCAGAGCGGTGAGCTGGTGGAGGGAGAAGGGATTTGCTCCTTGCTATTTGGTCAGTGGGGAAAAACAATTCAGGTAATCATTCCCACCAGTGTCACCAAGCAGTGGTTCTTTTACCTGGCTGCGGCAGTTGGTTCCAATTTTCCAATTTTTAACCTACCCTCTCTTCTAGCCTCAACACTTGCCTTCAGAAGTATCATGCCCAGCTGGGTACTCCCCTCCCCAACCTTAGAGGTCTGAGTGCTGCTCCTCAGGGGCTTTCTCCCAGCTCTTAGTTTCTTCTTGTTTCACGTTTTATTTTGTATTGGAGTCTAGCTGATTAACAGTGTTGTGATAGTTTCAGGTGCACAGCAAAGGGACTCAGCCATACATACACATGTATCCATTCTTCCCCAGACTCCCCTCCCATCCGGGCTGCCACATAACGTTCCAGCTCTCAGTTTCTGATAACCCCACACTTCTCTCTCCAGCTCCACCAATGGCAGCTGCTCCCCTCAGTTGTGGGCATCTTTGTTATTGCCCATGTTTCCCTTTCTGCTTTTTCAATCCTCCATTATATGTTTAATTCCTTAAATTCTTAAATTCTCTATAAAAATAACTGCTATAACCTCTAAGAGATCCAGAAATACTTTCTGACCTTGTATAGATTCATGATGGATTATAAATTATTGTGATAATTAAGAAGAAGTAGATTCTATCCATAGGATATATGCCACATCCAACTGATAAAAAAGATATATTCTAAAAGGTAATTTATAAATTCACTGTCTGGATCTTGAAATGAATTTTCCTAACAAGAATACTACACATCAAGTCAGATGATCAATTCATCAATGATTACAATATAACTGAACAAACTATACAAATTGCGTTAGGCAACAGAACTAGCGTTGCTTGGCAATATATATTCAGAGTTGCAACTGTAATGCTAGTGAAACCAAGCCCCCTAAAAATGAGTTCCCTTGTTTATGACTAACCTCTATTCAAAACTTTATTCTCTTTCTTGTCATGCCCCTGCTTCCCTCAAGTTCAAAGAGTATCAAGCAAAGAGGGGATTGAAGCAGATCACCACCCTGCAGGACCTTCCCAGGTACAGAACCCCTCCAAGTTGCTTGTTTCTCGTTTGTAGAAAAAGGCTTTAGTCTTGTATGCCAAAGGGCAGACTCAAGCAGTTATCAGTTAGGAAAGTGAGGGAATGCAGAAACAGAGGGAAAGCAGGAAAAAAACAACAGTGGAACACTAAAACGTGCAACAATAAAACAAAGTCCTAGTTCCTCCTCCAGGGATACAAAGAACGACCTAATACATATCTTTGAGTTGTTGTCAAGAACCTAAGACCCCCACCCACCCAGGTGCAGGTTGCTGCCAGAATGTTGACGATAAAGATTCTGGAAACAGCACCACTGACCAATCAGAAAAAAATTCATGAGCTGCAACCCTCACCCAAAATGGTTTCTTTAAAAGCCCCACCCTGAAGGCCGTCAGGGAATCTGAGGCTTTGGATCATGGGCTGCCAGTTTTCCTTGTTTGCTGCTGCTGCTGCTGCTAAGTCACTTCAGTCGGGTCTGACTCTGTGCGACCGCATGGACGTCAGCCCATGAGGCTCCTCCATCCCTGGGATTCTCCAGGCAAGAACACTGGAGTGGGTTGCCATTTCTTTCTCCAATGCATGAAAGTGAGAAGTGAAAGTGAAGTCGCTCAGTCGTGTCCAACTCGTAGCGACCCCCTGGACTGCAGCCCACCAGGCTCCTCTGTCCATGGGATTTTCCAGGTAAGAGTGTTGGAGTTGGGGGCCACTGCCTTCTCCAGGGTTGGCACCCTGCAAATAAATGCTGTGCATTCCTTCACCAAAACTGGTGTCAGTAAATTGATTTTGCTGCAAAATAGGTGAGTAGACCCAAATTTGGTTCAGTAACACTAGCAACAAATTGTATTCACTCTTTCATTCAGAAATGTTTAAATACTTTTATAAACAATATATCCAAAATACTGTCATTTCAACCTATAATTAATATTTTTAAATACATTTAAATGAGATACTAAAATATTTTTTTTCATATTAAGACTTCAAAATTGGGTGTGTATCTTACACTTTACTGGGAAAGGCCTGTTAAAACTGAGTAATTTTCCCAATTGGTTCAAGCCCTCACCTTAAATACCAGCTTCAGCTAAAGATGAAAGAGGATGTGGGTGGGGTAGGGAATAGTCACTTTAGATAGTCATCAAAAATAAAAAAGCACAGTGAACAAAAGGAGTGTTGTGATGCTTTGATAAGAATTTTTAGAGGTTTGTCATTCTCCTTCTTCCTAGTAGGGCTTCCTTGGTGGCTCAGAGGGTAAAGAATCCTCCTGCAATACAGGAGACCTAGGTTCGATCCCTGGGTTAGGAAGTTCTCCTGGAGATGGGAATGGCAACCCACTCCAGTATTCTGGCCTGGAGAAGCCCATGGACAGAGGAACCTGCTGGGCTACAGTCCATGGGGTTGTAAAGAGTTGGACATGACTGAGCAACTAACACTTCCACACTACCTCTTCCTAATACAGGGAGAGAGACACCCTTACAAAGTTGTCATATATGATTTCTCTAATATATAAAAATATCTTCACACAAGAGTAACTTTAACTTGGTTTCAGAGCTTTTCTTGTGTTTAAAATTTCTTAAAAATAACGAGTTTAAAATGACTTTTATGACAAAGGGACATGTTTTGGGGTGGCATATTCTGCTCCCCTAAACAGGAATACTAAGTATTGATAATTTAAAAAACCCCCAAAACCAAAATATTCTTGCTGAAAGCACAGTAAGAAAAAAACTGGTCAAGTGAGGATGGAGGAAACATGTTTAATCTAGTGGAAGTGACAGGCTTAGTTTCAAACACTGAATTAATAAAATTTATGAATTTAATTTCATAATGCAGTATTAGAGTTTTAGTATAATTGATTTCACAATGGCTTGACTTAAGGAATTTAAAATTATCACTTTGTCTTTTAGTAAAAAAGGTCATCTGGGTTAGCAATAGATTGAAAAAAAGTTGCAATTACTTTTTCCCTAATTCTGACCAATATGTACATGCCGTGTATATCTGCAGAAGATATTTTGGGTTCAGACTTTTGTTTCCATGTTAAAAATATAAACCATGGCTTAGAGGTTCATGAACAAGGAGCTCCCTTTCCTTGTTCTAGGTCTTGCACATAATGCATTTTAAGGAGATTCCTAAATAAAATTAAAGCAAGATGTTCCAAGATTATTGGAGGAGGAGGAATATCCTCAGGCAAGATCTACCTCCCCCCAGGAATATCTCACTAGTGATTCCCCCATTGTCAGGATGGCTGGCCTGCTTGTTGCTGCTTCTCCCAGCAATGCTCTGGCACAGGGGTGGGGAGGAGGAGAGTCCAGAGCAGTCCTCTCAGAATGTTCCAATGTCTAGAAGAGAAAAGGCCAGGTCTCCATAAAAGACACAGGTGGGTTGGCTTGAATCCTATGTGCGCTGCTGAGCGGCTAATTTATGTTCCACTTACCTGGCACTGTCATCTCCTGCTCTGTGTGGACATATCTATACAAACACCCCTGTCCCGAGGGCATCTAACCCCATCAAGTCCAAAGCCCAAGAAGGTGAGCCTCAGAAAGTCAGTGGGTACCAGCCCTTCTCTTTGTGTTCACGCGTCTCCCCTGAGCAATGACCCCCTTTGATTAGATTGATGAACACTAGGCAAACTTCCTGTCATAGGGAAACCCACCCACTCACAGCACCTCAGCTTTACCCCACAGCCCCCACAGGAACCAGTGGGTAGGGAAATGACTGCATTCAGCTAGTTCCTTCATTTATTTCAATGCATATGTGTTGGATGAATTAAGTGATATGAAGATAAATAACCTGCACTCCAGGAGTTAAAAAACCAATGGAATAAAAAATAGACACAATATTCCTTTTGCTACAAAGGAGATTGTGCCGACTTTTATAATTGACACAATGCTACCTGAAGTGAGGGCAGGAGGGGGGTTTTCTACTTTGCATAGCACTGAGGATTGTTCCACAGCCTAGTTTTAGTTTTTGGTAAAGAACCCAACGCAGGAGACATAAGACAAGTGGGTTCGATCCCTGGGTCGGGAAGATCCCCTGGAGGATGGCATGGCACCCCAACCCAGTATTCTTGCCTAGAAAATCCCATGGATAGAGGAGCCTGGTGGTCTACAATCCATGGGGTCACAAAGAGTCAGACATGACTTAGCATGTGTGCACACACACTCACACACGAATGTAATGAGTTTTTAAAAATACTAAATTTTTTAGTAAGTAAATCTCATGATGCCATAAGTTCAGCTTCTCTGTACACTGTTGCCTAATTGAATCTTGGAGACAGAGTTCTGGGTGAAGTAGAAAAGGATCGTTTTATTACTTTTCCAGGCAAAATGGGACACAGTGGACTAACTGCCCTCAAAACTGTATGTCCCAACTTAGGGAGGATAGTGAGAAGTTTTGCATTAACTGTTCAAAGACGGTGTGATCAGCTCGCAGGCATTTTTCTGATGGGTTGGTGGTGAAATAAGTCAGCATCATCGACCTTCAAGTCTAACGGCTCTGGGGTCTAAATACTCCTGGGCAGTATACCATGTTTCAATATTTGTGGAACAGTTCAAAGATATTGTGTGTGTATTTTGTTGATGAGGAAAAGGGGCCTTGCCCCAGGGCTGCTATTGATGGTTTCTCCCTGGTCTTAATAACTGCTTGAATCTGCTCAGTGGAACTCAGGGGAGGTCATGGAGGCTGTTTCCTATAATCAAAAAAATGGGGGACACAGAAGGGCCTTGTGTTCAGGAGACCCACAGGACCCTGTAGACATCTCTCATCACGGAAAACAAACAAACCCAATGGTCACATCTAATTTTAACACAATATAAAGACCTCTGGAATTTTTTTTTTCCTTTGGTTATAAACCCTATTTTTAAAATCAGAAAAGACAGCGCTTCCCGCGGTTCCTGCCTCCCAGGAAGGGGGTATAAAATTCTGAAGACCCCACTCAAGTGCTCAGTCCCTAAGCGGTTCTCCCAACTAAGAACCCAAGTCAATCTAAGGAAGGAGAAAGTGGAAGGACGCAGAGTCAAGCACTTCCACCAGACAACGAAATGCCCAGAGGGCGCGCTGACTTGAGCCAGAAGGCCCGCTGCAGCAGAGGTCTGCGAAGCAGGGATGCGCTGGGCGGGGCCTAGAAGGGCGGGCCCAGGGGCGTGGCGCACGGGCGCGAGGGTGGGCGGCCCGAGACCCGGCCGCGCGGTCCTCCGGCGCCAAGAGCTCAGTCAGCCTAGCGCGGAGCAGCGCCGGGCGAGACCGTCTCCGTGCTGCCCAGCACCCTCCAGCGTCTTCCGGGCCAGGCGCTCGCTGCAGGTAACCAGCGCCTCACCAGGTCTCCTACTCCGCTGCCTGGCTGGAGGGGAGGAAATGGGAAAGGGTAGGCGGGAAGGAGGAAGCCGCCACTTGGCCAGGGCCCGGCGGCATCGAATGGGGTCAGCTCCTCCGGGAAAGAGGACGCGCGGTGGGAATCCGCTTCTAGCTTGTGCGTCCGGGACCGGGGGTGGTGCAGAGCGCCCTGCCTCGACCCAACTCTTCCGTCCGGTTCGGGGAGCCTGGGGCTAGGACTTTGGTCCCCAGTATCACCTGGAAGCCACTTGCTTCTTCTCTTTCCCCCTGGTTCACGTAGCGAGTAGTAGCTTAAGAATCGGGAGTTGGCGGCTGCGGGCTTGGAGAGGCCGGGCGCGAACAGTTACTCACTGTTGTGCTTTGGGGGCCGGAGGCTTTAACTTCGCATAATCCTAACCGTCGCCCTGCGGAGAGGTATTTATTACCCCCATTTTACTGATAAAGAAGCCTGCGCCGGGATGTTAAATGACTCACCTCAGGGGCTAACCACTGGAAAAAAGACACTGCTCTAGGGGCTCCGAAGCCCTCACGCGTTTCCTCACCTTCGTTTGCTTCACGCCACGTCTAGGAAACGCGCGTTGCTGCTGCTGGCTCTGTGGTGAAACAGGTGATTGTTCTTGAATGCATTATATTCCCTTCCTAGGTTCTTTTTGGTTTTGTGTTGTTAGCGCCCAATTTCTGGTTCAAATGCCTCCAATTTTTGTTGATTAGCTTTTTGAGGTGGAAGCAGCTCTCCCTTACAGCTCTTTCTCGCCCCGCTTTGCAGCTCTGTTCCTGGATGCCGAGCAAAAACACAGGCACCCCAACCTGCTACACACTTCTCATCTTTCTCGGTGGATGATAGGTCGCCCGTGCATCCAGGCTGGGCCTTGCGGGCTGCCCCGGTTGGAGGTGAGTCTTGTAGTCACCTGGCATCCTGCACACTCTTTGGCTTTGTTATTTCGTTCTAGGGGAAAGAGAGTCTTCATTTTACAAGTAGGAGGACAGGAGGCAAATTGAGGAGATATACAGTGTTCAGAGAAAGCATGGTGCCTGGAGATGAGAACAAGGCCACAGCTTTTTGTGATCTGCGTTTGGTGAGGGCTAGGTGAGCATCCGGCCAGACACTTACTTGTAAGCTGCTCTGGGCATCCTGCCTCCCTTTTAGAGCTGTTCTGAAGGGCAGATTTGTTTTACAGAGGGGAGGAAGAGGGCTGAATGGTTTTTAAAGATCAGGAACCCAGACAGTTCCAACCTCACTGCCCCGGATTAAGGAAAATGGCTTTCTACTGTGGCTTAATCATTAAGCCTTCACGGGTTTTTAACAGGCCTTCAGGATGGTCCTTCAGGGAAACTTTGGAGTTCTTAGACACTGTTCCATGGTTAAAAATAACGTAACACACAATGAAGTTACTTTTACAGAGTTTTACTGGTAGATACGATAAGTTGATTTTTTACCCCCTTCCATCTCATGGTGAGGGTTGGAAGGTTCCAGTCAGTGCCTCTGCCTTTCCTTCAGCCTGACTTTGGAAAGGAACTTCTCAGCCTTGCCCCTAAACACGTACTGGATTTCATTCTTCATTAAATATAGTTCATCCTCGATTAATTATAGGACAGCTTCCAGTCACTAGTTGCTGCTACTAAGTCACTTCAGTGTCCGACTCTGTGTGACCCCATAGATGGCAGCCCACCAGGCTTCCCTGTCCCTGGGATTCTCCAGGCAAGAACACTGGAGTAGGTTGCCATTTCCTTCTCCAATGCATGAAAGTGAAAAGTGAAAGGAAAGTCGCTCAGTCGTGTCTGACTCTTTACAACCCCATGGACTGCAGCCTACCAGGCTCCTCCATCCATGGGATTTTCCAGGCAAGAGTACTGGAGTGGGGTGCCATTGCCTTCTAGTTACTTCTTATTTATTACTACTTGGTCATGTTGGGTCTTTGTTGCGGCAGGGACCTCCTCTAGTTGGCACCAGCAGGGGGTTCTCATTGGTTGCAGTGTGTGGGCTTCTCATTTTGGGAGCTTCTCATTTTGGGGGCTTCTCTTGCTGAGGAGCATTTGCTTCAGTGCTTGCAGCATGTTGACTCAGTAGTTGTGGCTGCAACGGGCTTAGTTGCTCTGAGGCATGTGGGATCTTCTGGACCAGGAGGCCGACCCGTGTCCCGTGCATTGGCAGGCAGATTCTTAACCACTGGACCACTAAAGAAGTCCTCTAGTTCTTTTCCATTTGCAATTTTGTTGCTTAACACTAAAGAACTGTTTCTCTTGATAACTATGACCTATCTCCTGGTGAGCTACAGTCCAAATTGTCGAATCAGAGGTGAGTTAGTGACTGAGCACAAGCAGGATCAACTATGTACAAAATAAAATTTAGGGACTTCCCTGGTGGTCCAGTGGTTATGACTCTGTGAGCTTCCATTGCAGGGGCCACTGGTTCAATCCCTGATATGGAACCAAACAAAGATCCCCACATGTTGCTTGGTTTGGCCAGGAAAAAAAAAATCACTATAGATCTACAGGAACTAAATAGGTAATTCATGGGGAGAGCCAAATGGACTGTAATTGGTTCCAGGTGACCTGCTAACACCTGGGCGGGTATCAGCCATTCTCTCCCTCTAATCATACAGGAATTCTAGCTGTGTGACCAGAGCCCTACCCAATAATTGAACAAAGTTTATTTTTAAAAAAATGTAAAAAGTGATTTTAAATATTGGCTTTTTTCTTTCTTGAAACACAATAAATCAAATCAAATTTGGTTTATTCATCGTGTTTTCAAATCTCTTATAAACTGCTACACATGGTGATCACATTCTCAAGTGAATGAAAAATTCTGACCTATGCTATATATGTTGTACATTTTTCTGAAATGAGGTGGCAGGAAACTAATACTATTGAAAGTGATCTCGGTCTCAAATTCTGTTTTCTGTGACGTGTAGATTAGGTCACCTGTACTGACAAAAGTAGCCCTTCTATGGGCCAACCAAGGAATTGTGTTACTGTTTGTTTATAGTTCTAGTTCAAGCTGTCAGCTGCCTTACTCCCTGTCTTTAAAAGGGAGTTCCCAAATGAATGTTCTTATAAATCTGGTGTTTCTCCTGGGGTCTGTCTGTATTTTTAAACACACTGGCTTTGACACAGGAGACATGGCTTAAGGTTGTCGTATGTCTTTATTGCCTATATGTGGCAAATACATGTGTGCTTAGACCAGAGTTCCTTCACTATGGCACTTCTGACATTTTGGCCCAGATAATTTCCTGTTGGGATTGTCCTGTGCATGGTAAGCTGTATAGCAGTGTTCCTGGCTCAACCCACTGGATGCCACTTGTCCCCTCTGTCTAGTTATAACAACCAAAAATGTCTCCAGACATTGTTAGATGTCCCCTGGGAGCATAGTTACCTAGTTGACAAAAAAAAAAAAAAAAGAAGAGCGAATATTTAAAATGCTTTAGACATTTATTAACTAAACTGTATACTGAACATAATTAACTTTAAACTTCTAATGACTAGAGAAGCTATCTAACACTTTAAATATTTTTATAATAAAGATAACTGAATCATTGTTCTTTCTGAATGGCCATGTATAGCTTGCAAGACGTTGCCTCCAAAGAAATTTTAAGTGTTTGATGTGGCTGTCAAATTTCTAAAGTTTAAAATGTGGAAGCTAAAAAGGAATCCTACAGCAGTTTTCATTTTTCTCATTTTAATTGCTTGATGTCTTTCAGTTGTTTTTTAAGGTGATGGAGTATCAATGGATGATAGTTGTTGATTTGAAAAAATCAACACAGTCTCTCATATAAGAACGTCAAACAAAATTCTAAGCAAAAATTTAATAATGAGACTTGGTGTAAATTATGTTTAAAGTAGAATTTAGTTTTAAAAGAAATTAAATTTTTTTTGCCTAACATCAATAACTAGGAAAACTATGTGTTTCTGTAGCCTGAGAAATACTAATTTTATGGAAGAGAATTATAAGTAATATATGATTTTGCTTACCAGAAGAAAAAAATGTCCTGCAAATATAATCCTTGTATATAATCCTGCAAGTATAACCTAGACCTTATGCAGGTTGAAAACATTGCCTTGGTTGTAAAAGATGCATCCTTAGCTAGGGACTGGCTATTCACTGGGCTCCTTGCAGAAATCGGACTAATTTATAAGGCTCTGGGCTGGGACACCGGAGAAGGCGGTGGCACCCCACTCCGGTACTCTTGCCTAGAAAATCCCATGGACGGAGGAGCCTGGTAGGCTGCAGTCCATGTGGTCGCTAAGGGTTGGACACGACTGAGCGACTTCACTTTCACTTTGCACTTACATGCATTGGAGAAGGAAATGGCAGCCCACTCCAGTGTTCTTGCTTGGAGAATCCCAGGGATGGGGGAGCCTGGTGGGCTGCCATCTATGGGTTCTCACAGAGTCGGACACGACTGAAGCGACTTAGCAGCAGCAGCAGGCTGGGATACGACTGAGCGACTACTTTCACTTTTCACTTTCCTGCATTGGAGAAGGAAATGGCAACCCATTCCAATGTTATTGCCTGGAGAATCCCGGGGACGGGGAGCCTGGTGGGCTACTGTCTATGGGGTCGCACAGAGTTGGGCACAACTGAAGTGACTTAGCAGCAGCAGCAGCAGCAACAGGCTGGCTACAGAGTTTGTGGGGCCCCTTCTTTAAATATTATGAATTTTTAGATGGCAGCAGACAACTGAGCATTAACCAGAGCATAGGGTCCTGGTAGCTTCAAAGAGGATTATAATCACAAATACAAATCCAGAGAACTGCTCCTGCTACCATTAAGCACCCAGAATTTCTGATTTGTTGATTGTACTAATATTTCCAATCACAGTCTATGTGTATTTGATAATCAGTGCAGTAAATTTACTAAGAACTTTCTCCCATGATGAATTTTTCTTTTGCTAAAGAGGGAGCCAGATTGTTTGGGAGGGTCCTGTGAACTTGAATGACCTGTTTACTCATTGAACCACTATTTACTGAGCACCTGTTTGAATCTAGGCATTGTCAGCTCTGGCCTACAACTGTGAATGGGATAGAAGTTCTCTACGAACCATTTAGTCTAGTGTCTCAAGGACAGGGGGACAGACAAGCACATAGTCACATAGGCAATTACAGTTATAAGTAAAGCACAAGTACCTGGAGACCTAACCCAGATTAGGGGAGGGGATTTCTCAGGATAGGTCTTTCTGAAAAGAGGTACTTAAAATGAGGCCTTAAAAATGAGTAGCAGTCAGGTGAATTAGGGTTTAGTGTTCCAGGCTGAAATGGTTGAGACCAAAGAAGGAATGTAGCTTGGGGTGAGGCCTCTTGGGTCATCTTTTGGACTTTGCACTTTAATGAAAAGGTAGAGGGGACTTACTGAAAACTTTTAAATAAGAGATAATATGATTAGATTTGGGTTTTAAAAATGATGATCCTCACTGCTGTGTTTGGAGGGGTAGGCCCTATTGGCATATATGGTGTCTGTGCAAACCAGGAAAAGACTGTCTTCTGGGTGGACCAATCAGAAAAGATGTGCTGCTTGTCCCACTTGTCAGAGGCAGTCCCCTGAGCCAGTCACTTTGTGTGGGCACAGCCTATCCACACACTGGGGAGGGGGAGAATGGGGTATGGCCCGATAGTGCAAAGGCTTTTGCAGTCACCCAGGGGTAGAGAGGGGAGTAGATGGGGGACGGATGGAGAGTATGAGAGAGATAATGAGTTTGTAGTTAGAAATCAGTAAGAACGTAGTTACTGTTTGGGTATAGTTGTTGGAGAGAAGCTATCAAAAATGATTTAAAAGTTGAGCATAAATACCTGAGTAGGATAGGATGGTGAAACCATTTTCGGTTGAAGGGGACTAGGGGAGGAGTGGGTTTGGCACAGGTTGGGGAGGGAAAGTAATTCCACTTGAGTCTGTTTGCTTTTGATGGATTCCAAGTGGAGTCAGGGAGTAGGCAGAGGGAACTCCTGAAAGAGATCTGGGATGGAAATACATATTGTGGGGCTGTTGCAAATAAATAGTCCTTGCATATCCCTGGTGGCTCAGGCAGTAAAGAATTTGCCTGCAGTGTGGGAGACCAGGGTTTGATCCCTCGATTGAGAAGATCCTCTGGTGGAGGGCATGGCAACCCACTCCAGGATTCTTGCCTGGAGAATCCCGTGGACAGAGGGACCTGCTGGGCTACAGTCCATGGGGTCACAAAGAGTCGGACACGACTGAGTGACCAAGCACAGCACACACCATATGAAAAAGATCTCCAGAACACTGCTAGCTCAGTTCCTAAGAGGAAGAGATGCTTTAAAAAGATCACCCAAAGAGGGGTGTAGAATGAGAAGGGGAGGGGGCTGGCCTTGGAGAGTTTGATCATTGTGCTCGGAGGAAGAAGAGAAGCTGGTTAAAAGTTAGTTCAGTCACAGTTGTGTCCAACTCTTTGTGACCCCATGGGCTGCAGCATGCCAGGCTTCCCTGTCCATCACCAGTTTCCGGAGCTTTAGTGGGTGATGCCATCCAACCATCTCATCCTCTATCGTCCCCTTCTCCTCCTGCCTTCAGTCTTTCCCAGCATCAGGGTCTTTTCCACTGAGTCCGTTCTTCACATCAGGTGGCCAAAGTATTGGAGTTTCAGCTTCAGCATTAGTCCTTCCAGTGAATATTCAGGGCTGATTTCCTTTAGGATGGACTGGTTGGATCTCCTTGCTATCCAAGGGACTCTCAAGAGTCTTCTCCAACATCACAGTTCAAAAGCATCAATTCTTTGGTGCTCAGTTTTCTTTATAGTCCAACTCTCACATCCATACATGACTACTGGAAAAACCGTAACTTTGACTAGATGGACCTTTGTTGGCAAAGTAATGTCTCTTTAATATGCTGTCTAGGTTGGTCATAGTTTTTCTTCCAAGGACCAAGTGTCTTAATTTCGTGGCTGCAGTCACCATCTTCAGTGATTTTGGAGCCCCCCAAAATAAAGTCAATCACTGTTTTCACTGTTTCCCCATCTGTTTGCCATGAGATGATGGGACTGGATGCCATGATCTTAGTTTTTTGAATGTTGAATTTTAAGCCAGCTTTTTTACTCTCCTCTTTCATTTTCATCAAGAGGCTCTTTAGTTCTCTTCACTTTCTGCCATAATTGTGGTATTATCTGCATATCTGAGGTTATTGATAAATTTCTCCTGGCAATCTTGATTCCAGCTTGTGCTTCATCCAGCCTGGCATTTCTCATGATGCATATAAGTTAAATAAGCAGGATGACAATATACAGCCTTGACGTACTCCTTTTCCTATTTGGAACCAGTTTGTTCCATGTCTGGTTCTAACTGTTGCTTCTTAACCTGCATACAGCTATTGCAGGAGGCAGGTTAGGTGATCTGGTATTCCCATCTTTTTAAGAATTTTCCACAGTTTGTTGTGTTCCACACAGTCAAAGGCTTTAGCATAATCAATAAAGCAGAAGTAGATGTTTTTCTGGAATTCTCTTGCTTTTTCTGTGATCCAATAGATGTTGGCAATTTGATATCTGTTTCTTCTGCCTTTTCTAAAACCAGCTGGAACATCTGGAAGTTCACGGTTTATGTATTGTTGAAACCTGGCCTGGAGAATTTTGAGCACTACTTTGCTAGCATGTGTCATGAGTGCAATTTTGTGGTAGTTTGAACATTCTTTGGCACTGCCCTTCTTTGGGACGGGAATGAAAACTGACCTTTTCCAGCAGTCCTGTGGCCACTGCTGAGTTTTCCTAATTTGCTGGCATAATAAGTGCAGCACTTTCACAGCATCATCTTTTAGGATTTGAAGTAGCTCAATTGGAATTCCATCACCTCCACTATCTTTGTTCCTAGTGATGCTTTCTAAGGTCCACTGGACTTCGCATTCCAGGATGTCTGGCTCTGGGTGAGTGATCACACCATTGTGGTATTCTGGGTCATGAAGATCTTTTTTGTATAGTTCTGTGTATTCTTGCCACTTCTTAATATCTTCTGCTTCGGTTAGGTCCCTACCATTTCTGTCCTTTATTGAGCCCATCTTTGCATGAAATGTTCCCTTGGTATCATTAATTTTCTTGAAGTGATCTCTAGTCTTTCCCATTCTGTTGTTTTCCTCTGTTTCTTCCTTTGATCACTGAGGAAGGATTAGTGATATCTCTCCTTGCTGTTCTTTGAAACTCTGCAGTCAAATGGGTAGATCTTTCCTTTTCTCCTTTGCCTTTCACTTCTTTTCTCAGCTATTTGTAAGGCCTCCTCAGACAACCATTTTGCCTTTTTGCATTTCTTTTTTTTGGGGATGGCCTTGATCACTGCCTCCTGTACAATGTTGTGAACCTCCGACCATAGTTTTCAGGCACTCTATCAGATCTAGTCCCTTGATCTATTTGTCACTTCCACTGTATAGTCAAGGGTCAGCAGAAAGACCAAGTAATTAGAAGGGTGGGACTTTTCAGCCCCAGAGGCTGACCTCTTGGAAGGGAAAGAGGTGCTAGGGATTGAGTCACACAGACACTTGAAGCTGTTCGGAGACCTTCTGGGTTGATGGGCACATCAAGGTGCTAGTAGAGGCAGCCTGTCCAGAGAAGAAGCCGGGAAGCTTGGCACCCCTCCCCCATACCTTACCCTCTGTATCTCTTCCATTTGACTGTTCATCAGTTGTATTCTTTCTAATAAACTGTAGTAGTAAGTAGAATGTTTTCTGGAATCTTAAGCTATGCAAGCAAATTTTCACACCTTGGGATTCATGAGAAGCCCTGAATTCACAGAACCCCCAAATTTATAATTTGGGCACCCCATTTGCAGCTAATGCCTACAGAAGGAATTCTTGTGGGACTAAGCCCTTAATATGTGGGATCTGGGCTAACTCCAGCTAGTTTATGACAGAATTGAACTGAATATTTGGGTACCCATTTGGGGCCAGAATTGGCTGGTGTCTGGAGGAAGAAAAACCCCAAGTTTGGTGTCGGAAGTGTTTTAAAAACAACTCAGCCCTATACACCTGAAATAGCCTCTCACTATCTTTTCTTGAAATCACCTTTGACCTTATACTTGATGACTGAAGGCATCACCTGAGAGCTTACTTTTGATGAACATCAAGGCCCCTGAGTGGGTGCCAGGAAGGCTTCTGGAAGGGAAGGGTATTCCCTATTCCTTTGTCAGTTTGCAGGTTTGTGTCTAGGTTCTCAGTGTTGACTGTACAATAGGAACACCTGGCAGCTTTAAAAATTCCTGGCACTCAAGTCAAACTCCTGACTAATTCCATGGAATCTCTCAGGTAAGGGAATTGGTATTCTTTGAAAGCTCCCAGTGGTCCTAACGTGTGTATAGCCAAGACTGAGAGCCGCTCACTGGGATACCAGACCAGTTAAAGCCATTTGCCCCGTTGAGCTCCAGCCCATTGCCTGGAATTTGCCTGTTGTGTATGAACAGTTAGGTCCAGACCCGTATGAATGAAATAGGTTAGCGTGCAAAGAAGGAGGCGAATGACAATCCTATGGGATGTTGAAGGAACATACGAAACCTTCTATTTATAATTTTGCAAACATTTAAGAAAGAAGTCAAGCTATGTTATCTCCAGTCTCTGTAGTGTCATGCCTTCTCTATTTGGTGTCTTGTATGGGGGGTGTGCTTTTTTTTCTCAGGAGGAAGAGGTGAGCAATCCTTACCTGACCCCTAAGTGTATTGGGAAGTGCTGCAATTTGCCAGTGACAGTATCATGGAGTTATGAGGTTTTATGAACACAAAGGCTTTAAATCATGGCACTTCTCAAACGGTGAATGGAGACTTACCTGTGAGTGGGTTACAGGTATCCTGAGACTCATTCTCTGTCACCTCTCTCCCTTCAGCCAGGGGGGTGAAGTTGAGCAGTCACCTTCTTGCATATGTGTCCTAAAAGCATCGCAGCTTCAGATGGCAGATGCTTTATCATCCATTGTAATGCTCTGGGCAGGGGGTGTGACCATCTTTCCTGGTTCTCTTGCAGGCACACATCTAAGAGTAACTGAGTTTACTGGTATCTGCATTTTTCTTTAGCAAAAGATAAGGTTTCCAAATTGCCCCTTCCCAGTTTTGCTGTGCCTGTCGGTAGCTGCGATTGTCTTCCCAGGTGACTCAGTGGTAAAGAATCTGCCTGCCAGTGCAGGAGCCACAGGAGACTCTATCCCTGGGTTGGAAAGATCCCTTGGACAAGGAAATAGCAACCCACTCCAGTATTCCTGTCTGGAGAATCACATAGACAGAGGAGCCTGGTGGGCTACAGTCCATAGAGTCACAAAAGAATGGGATGTGACTAAGCATGTGTGGGCACACACCCACACCCACACACCCCGTGCATCAGTAGTTGACGTGACTGAGTGCACACACACACACCCTCATGCATCAGTAGTTGTTGTTGCTTTCTTTGTAGAGCAGGAACAATCCAAGATAAATGTGAAGTTCACTCAAGGAGAGGGAGAGTGACCACATTTCAAAAGTAACTTATGCTACAGAGGCATTTGTAAATAACCATTTGGAAATGTTTGCATTGAATGTGAACATATTGCCAAGAAATATGGTAGACTTATGAGTCACTGAAACTTTGGAGTTTGGAGGAAAATGGCACATGTGTATGTATGACTGAGTCCCTTTGCTGTCCACCTGAAACTATCACAGAGTTGTTAATTGGCTATAATATAAAATAAAAAGTTTAAAAAAAAAAAACCAAAACGCTCCCCGGCCACGAAGAAAAAGCTTGGAAGCAAAATTGTCTACCTGTTAAAGTGATTCAGGTGAAGAGTGTCAGTAAGTTTTGAATCTATTTGTTGAATTTATAAAAATGTGACACCTGACTAATTTGCAAGAACAATTGATTGAAACTTACCAGCTGAATCTCATCAAGGAGCTTTGTGTAACTGGTGGATAGAGAAGTATCAAGATTTAAGGAGAGCTAAGAGTGTTCTTCTGTTTTCCCAGTGTATCCTTGTCACCCTAGATGGCCATAGAGTGAAATGTTACAGGACACTGAGCTTGGAAGCAGTCATTCAGGCGCTTGATGGCAAAGTAATTAACTGGGGTTTTCAAAGATAATGAACCATACTTAATTTATTGCTTCCGTTACAAATATTAGTTACAAATTTATAGTGAGCAAGAAGTTTTTTGCTTTAAGCTGAACTGAACTGAATTAACTCTGTTTCATCTCTTTATTTTGTAATGCACATCATTTAAAGATACATATGTACAGTAGTACTTGTAATTTTGAAAGAAATATGCATAGATTGAATGTACTTACTGAAAGCTTTTACGGTTAGTTGTTCGTAGTAAAAATTTTGCAAGCTTATTAAAAACTTTGAGCCAAACTGCTGTCTCCACCACCCTTTGCTCCACGGTAGTCTGGAAACTTGCTTCCTTGTAAACTTTAATCTAAAACTTCCTCTTCCCCATGCTCCTGTAGTTCATTCAGTGGAAAATGAAATTGTTATAAGCATAAAAATAAATATTCACACTCTGGAAAGTACTGAATACTGTCTTCTCTTGAAATGTGTACATAAACTTCTTTCAACAAGCCAGTTTGAATACTTTAAGGTACAAACACAAAAAACCATGGAATTGCAGAAATCTTGTCATCAGTTCTTTGCGTTGGGACAGGTAAATGCTTTCAGTCATGTGGCTGTCCATCCTTTTATTCACTAACCATGTCAGTGCTGTTGTCCATGAACCCACACAAGCCAGTTTGGGTAGTTTTGGCAAGCAGAGATTGGTGGAGGGCTGCAGATCTTCAGGCAGGTAAAGGTTAAAAAGCCAGTCTCAGGTCAGCCATGTCCTATGTTGGGGCTCCGATTACCCCTCCCAGGAAACTTTGACTTGAGGCACAGGGAATCAAAACATTCCAGGTGTCAGCTGACTGTTAGATTCAGCTGACAAACGTGTTGGAGTCAAGGAATCACGAATTTTGTGGAATCAGCAGCTGGACTCAGGAATGCGCCCTAGGCACAGTCCCAGGCTACTTGACTTGTCAGGCTTATGTGTCCTTTTGGTGTAAGCATAGGACATGCCTCTAGACTATCCCAAGCCATCCACATAGACGGAGCACCCTGATCTGAAGTGGGTAAGATTGTTAAGATTCCAGTTTCTAATTGCAGAGGGCACAGGTTCTAGCCCCAGTAGGGGAACTAAGATGGGGCACACTGCATAGCCTGGCCGAACAAAAAACAAAAAGCCAAGATTTTAAACACATGCGCAAATCAAAATGAGTGCCTTTGAGTATCCATGAAATGAAGCAGGGCCCTGTGGGGCGCTCCCAAGGACAGAGCCTTTGAGTGCCCCTTGCAGAAACCAGTACTCGAGAAACCAAGCACCCCACTTGGAGAGTTGGAGAACTCAGGTTTATTATGCCAGCGGGCCCAGAAGAATTAACACTCCAAGCTCTCATCCCCGAACAGAGTTTTTATACATAGACAGGCATGATTAAGCAGGTTTGCGGGTTTGCAGGGGCAGGACGATTGCAAAGAGTGGGACAAGGGTGAGTGAGGTAAGCTCCAGTACCTAGTATTGAGAGTCCCCACTTTCTGAGACCTACATAATCCAAACTTTGCAAGGAGCAAGATGAGTTACAGAGGCAAAAGGAACAGGAGGTTATTCAAAATTTTAACTTTTCCTCTTCATTCCCCTTTCCTGATGCTCCTGTCACTCATTGTAGAAAGCATCATCTCATGTTTTGGTAGGATATTCAGAGCTCCCCATCATTTGAGGGGCTATATTGAGCTATTAGCATTTGTAACTTTATGGATTTAATCTGAGAGGTTATGAACTGGGTAATTGCATTGAGAATACAAGGGCCAAACAAGAGCACTACAAAGAGCATGAGGAGACGACCTGTTAAAGGGAGAAGCCACGATGCCCGGCTCCAGATATTGCTCCAATTACCCCAGGAATTAGCTAGTTTCTCTCTCCTCTTTATGACTTGTTCGCTTAGCTGTTGGGCCATGTCCCTGACTATTTCTGAATGGTTTCCATAAAAGCAGCATTTTTCATTCAAGGAGAGGCAGAGTCCTCTCTTTTCAGCTGTCAGTAGGTCTAGCCCTCTCCTATTCTGTAAAACCACCTCAGCCAGGGAGTCGAGTTGGTCCTGTAACGAAGAGCAGCAATAATACTGATTAGGGATAGAGGGCAGGGTTGACAATGAAAATCCGTCAATATTTCAATCGCTGGATCCTCAAGCTTCCGCCATGTGTTGACCAGTCAGCTGCCAGTGTGGCTGGAGCAAGGCTGAAGAATCCTCAAGCTTCTGCTGTGCGTTGACTAGTCAACTGCCAGTGACTAGAGCAGGGCTCAACGTTCTTCGTAGGTAAGTGTTGTTGTCTTGGGAACCAGACCTTGAGGTTTTTGGGGTCCCGAACTGCTTTCCAGGTTTTATCACAGGAAGCCGCTGCCTTCTTTACTCTGGTGTGGTGGATCCAAAGGATGACACCTGTAACTTTAACAGCAGTAGAGGCTGCCAGGATGACCGTGTGAGGGCCTGTCGGGCCTGTCCAAACTGGCTGAAGGGTTTGCTTTGTTTTTAATCTAACCCATACCTCTTCTCCTGGCTGATAGGGATGAACCCAGTTGCCCAAAGGAATGGGTGTCCTTTCTAAGGTTTCTTGGATGATATGGCAGAAGACTTTTCCAGGGCCTGGAGGTGTCAGGACATCCCCAGGTCAGCTAGTTGTTGGTGGTCTCCCTTGAGCTTTTTTTTTTTTAATCACTGGGGTGGTCTTCCATATAAGATCTCAAAGGGAGAGTAGCCTGAGGACCTCGGGATGCGTTTACGGAGGGCGATGAGTCCACAGAATGATAAGGCAGCTTGTTCCAGCATTGTCTGGGTGTTGGCTGGGGGATATTTTTGTTGTACTACTACTGCTTGGAGAAACAAGCTTAAGAAAGTTAAAGATATATGGCCCAAAGATTAATAGAAGTAGGAAAGCTGTGATGGGGCTATCCAGGAGAACCAGGTCCAGACATTGGTTCATGACATTAGTGTTTCTCTAGGTATGAGAAGATGCAAGAATTTGGACTCATAAAAAATGTCTCCCTGAAAACATTTGAGTATCTGAAGGCCTGTTTTTCCAGATTTTTCCCAGAGCACAGAGTGCCTTATTTTTTTGTCGCCACCCTGAACTCCTTTCAAGGGGGTGTTGAAGGTCAGCATCTTGTAATGGTCATGATTTAATCTTTGTAGGGGCAGCTGGCAAGGGCCCACTTCCAGTCAGCAGGACCCCTTCATAGCCACACATTTGACCATGTTTTGGGGACATTTAATGGTCATTGTGCCCCACAGTGCAGGGAAGGCTCATTCCCAGGTCTAACAAAGATTCCACTGACAGGCCACTCCATGTGTTGTCACTAGACCAGGCCTTGTAAGTAGCCAACGTCTCTGGACCATATCTGTCTTACTAGCCTTTTGGTCCAGGAAAATATTTCCTCTTGTTGCTTCTTCCCATATCTAGAGTTACATTATTACAACTACTGCTCTCATATGGAACTGTGTATCAGCATTTTATCGCAGGCTCAGTCACACATTTGGTATCATAAGAAATAATCTTCTGAAAGAAGCTACATAGGCAATAATATAGCTAGTAATTAGTAAGGTCACAAGCAAGAATTTAAGTCAAGAACTTTCATTGGGTGTAGCCTGGTATACCCCAGGTCATCTGACTCAGTTAAATGATTATAGCCAAGTGTTCATCTTCTGGTTGTACATCATGGAGCGTCTGACCTTTATCCAAAGATTGGTTACTGAGATAAGCTTTAAAAACAATCTTAGAGTGTCCTTTTCAATAACTTAATTAAACCTTTTAGCAATATAACATAACATAAGTCTTAGTAAACACAGACCTTAATTAACAAAACTAGAACTTAATATTCAGTGAAATATATATATATATATTTTGAGAACTCATTTTGAGGGCCTTAACATCATAGCCAGGGAAGGCTTTAACCCATCAAATAAAAATGAGGTCTGTCACAGAGCTGGGAAAAGCCAAGCGGCTGTCTTGGATTTCCCGTAGTCCTGGCTCTTTGATTTTTAGCTCTTGTTTATCCATTTTTAATTTCTTGATTTAGGAGCAGACTGTAGCCATGTTTTAAGGACATCAGGATAGCAAAATTCTTAACTGTGAGGGGTTATTTTTTTGTAGAAGCAGAATGAACTTTGTCTACATGTACCATAATGTTACATAATTTTATTTACCAAAGTAACAAAAAGATTTTAAAAACAAATATAAATCACTTAAAGGCAAAGAAATTGATAATCTTTTATCAAAATCTGCATTCTAAGTAAACTTTGTTCTCTTAACAGAGGACCAAATTCCAGTCTGGTACCAGCTTACTGTTAATAAAAAAATTTGTTTATCTGTTTAATCTTAGGAAGTCTTTTCCATATATCTTGAAGATCTTAGCAGTATTCTTTTAAAGGCATGAGAGTAAAACCGTAGAAGGCATATTTAAAATCTTATTCTATTGTAATTGGCAAAGAAATCTGGTCATTGTTGTGATATGTAATGCTTTAATATAACTAGAATTATAATTGACCATATTTTATCAGGGCATATCAGATCTATATGAGTTTCACACAATTTTAGGATAGTTATATTAGTAACATCAGCCATGCAGTATAACCTAAAAAGATTTTTCACCCCTTTAACAGTACTTCCCATGTAATTTAACATGTCCAATGAACCCAGGCAGCTTAATAGCTCTTTGGGATGTCTCAGGGGCCCTCTGAAACATCTCAAAGTTAGCTGGAAGTCATGTTATTTAGGAAGTTTTGTCAATAAATATCAGAAGGGTTTATAACAGTCAGACAGAATCATATAAGTCACTGTGAAATAAAAGTTATTTACTTAGCGGAAGTTAACAGATTTCAAAGGTAAATATAGAACAGATCAATTAAGAGGTAAAGAAAGTTAAATCTGTAATTAAAAGCAGTTCAACATCTGAAGAAGTATGTCCTCTTAACAGAGAGAAAGGCTGAATTTAAGTTTTTACACCAGCTTGCTTTAAACTCATTTAGGTAAATTTAATTAAATTTATTTTAAACTTAGTTCTAACCATGCGCAATTTTCCACAAACTTTTTAATCACTTTCTGTAACAGCCACCTATAAGTCAGACTTACTTTCTTTTCCCTTTATAAAATGTAATTTTGTTTTTTATATCTTCTTTATTAAAAACATACATCTACTTCCTTATTAAATTAGCAAACAAACATTAATACTAGATATTTAATATTGAATATTTCCCAGTTTACATGAACCTGAACTTTATTTAGGTTAATTTTTCTTGTATTTAGAATTGTTTGATTTCTAAGCACTTTTCTTTAGGCCAATTAAATTAGAACTCATTTACAACTTCAACAATATTATTAGAGAAAAACAAAAGGCATACACTGAGACGTAAATAAATATAGACAGATCTTATAGTTTTGTGTTTGAGATTTAAAATACCTCTTTGACTTCCCCTTTTTTCTTCTTTCCTTGAATTTCTAATTTGCCCAAGACTGAAGTGTCAGGAAAAATTGGCTGTGTGTTTCAAGGACATGGAAAAGATTAACTTCAAGCTTTTCCCTAGGCAGGCCTTTCAACAAGCTAGTTGTTTTTAATTGCATATACAAGAATTGGTTTTGCAGTTTCCAAAAAGAAAAAAAGTTTCTCTCACTCCATTCAATCAGCAGTCACGCACTCACGATCATTCAGAGTCTATCACAGCGCCTCCCTTCTCCCAAGTCCTCAGGTTTCTTTAACTGTTGCTCCCTTCCTGGGAGCTCCCAGGAGGTGATCAGCCTCCTCTTCCACCCACTGGGGTAGGCCTGACTGGGGCCCGGCCTGGGGGGCCTTAGCTGATCCTGTGGCCATAAGTTGGTCCGTCCCTCCAACGAGCCTGATTGGGGCTCGATTGTCCAGAGAGTCAGAACACCAGTCTGAAAGAGAGCTCAGAATACTGTCTGGTGGTGTCCTGCTCGTTCACCTCAGGGTTCCTTCGCTCCAGCCTGGCCGAGCCACCAGTCCAACGGCTCAAGGGGCGGGCNCAGGTCTAACAAAGATTCCATTGACAGGCCACTCAATGTGTTGTCACTAGGCCAGGCCTTGTAAGTAGCCAAAGTCTCTGGACCATACCTGTCTTACTAGCCTTTTGGTCCAGGAAAATATTTCTTCTTGTTGCTTCTTCCCATATCTAGAGTTATTATAATTATTGATTTCAAATGGAACTGCATATCAGCATTTTATCATAGGCTCAGTCACACATATGGTAACTTAAGAAATAATCTTCTGAAGCAAGCTTCATTGAAAATAATATAGCTAGCAGTTATTAGTAAGGTCACAAGCAAGAATTTAAGTCGAGAACTTTCATTGTGTGTAGCCCGGTATACCCCAGGTCTTCTGACTCAGTTAAATGATTATAGCCAAGTGTTAATCTCCTGGTTGTACATCATGAAGCATCTGACCTTTATCCAAAGATTGGTTATTGAAATAAGCTTTAGAAACAATCTTAGAGTGTCCATTTTAANAAGCAAGAATTTAAGTCGAGAACTTTCATTGTGTGTAGCCCGGTATACCCCAGGTCTTCTGACTCAGTTAAATGATTATAGCCAAGTGTTAATCTCCTGGTTGTACATCATGAAGCATCTGACCTTTATCCAAAGATTGGTTATTGAAATAAGCTTTAGAAACAATCTTAGAGTGTCCATTTTAATAACTTAATTAAACCTTTTAGCAATATAACATAACAAAGAACTATTTCAGAAGTGAGTCTTAGTAAGCACAGACCTTAATTAACAAAACTAGTACTTAATATTCAGTGAAACATAATTTTTTTTTTTCTTGAGAACTCATTGTGAGGGCATTAACACTCTAGCCAGGGAAGGCTTTAACCCATCAAATAAAAAGGAGATCTTTCAGGGAGCCAGGAAAAGCCAAGTGGCCAACTTGGATTTCCCATAGCCCTGACTCTTTGATTTTTAGCTGTTGTCTACCCATTTTTAATTTCCTGATTTAGGGGTATACTATTGCCATGTTTTAAGGACATCAAGATAGCAAAAGTCTAACTGTGAGGGGTTATATTTTGTAGAAGCAGAATGAGCTTTGTCTACATGTACCATAATCTTAAATAATATATTTAACAAATTACCAAAAATATTTTTTAAACAAATATAAATCATTTAAAGGCAAAAAAATTCATAATCTGTTATCAAAAGCTTCATTCTAAGAAAACTTTGTTCTCTAAACAGAAAGAAGACCAAATTCCTGTCTGGTACCAGCTTACTGTTAATAACAAAATTTGTTTATCTGCTTAATCTCAGAGCATCTTTTCCATAAATTTTGAAGAACTAGCAGTGTTCTTATAAAGGCATGAGAGTCAAACCATAGAAGGCATGTTTAAAATCTGATTCTATTCCAATTGACAAAGAAACCTGGTCATAGTGCTTTAATATGATAACTAAAATTATAATTGATATATTTTATCAGGGCGTATCAGGTCTGTATGAATTTCACATAATTCTAGGATATCTATATTAGTAACACCAGCCATACAGTATAACCTGAAAAGATTTATCACCTCTTAAGCAGTATTTCTCATGTAATTTAACATGTCCAATGAACCCGTAGCTTAATAGCTCTTTGGGATGTCTCAGGGACCCTAAGAAGCATCCCAAAGTTAGCTAGAAGTCGTTATTTAGGAAGCTTTGTCAATAAATATCAAAAGGGTTTGTAACACTCAGTCAGGTAGGATTATATAAGTTACTGTGAAATAGTTATTTACTTAGCCAAAGTTAACAGAATATTTCAAAGGTAAATATAAAACAGATCAATTAAGAGGTAAAGAAACTTAAATCTATTATTAAAAGCAGTTCAACATCTGAAGAAAGTATGTCCTCTTATCAGAGAGAAAGGCTAAATTCAAGTTTTGTACCAGCTTACTTTAAATTCAGTTAGGTAAACTTAATTAAATTTATTTTAAACTTAGTCCTAACCATGCACAAAACTTTTCTAGGGTCCACTTTCCACAAACCTTTTAATCACTTTCTGTAATAGCCACTTGTAAGTCAGACCTACTTCCTTTTCCTTTTATAAAATGTAATTTTATTTTTTATGTCTTTTTTATTAAAAACATACTTCCTTATTAGATTAGAAAACAAACATTAATACTAGATATTTAATATTGAATATTTCTCAGTTGATGTGAATCTGAAATTTATTTAGGTTAATTTTTCTCGTGTTTAGAATTGTTTGATTTGCGCTTCCTTTTCTTTAAATTAAATTAGAACTCATTCACCACTTCAACAATATTATTAGAAAGAAAAGACTGGCATTGAAACATGTATACTATCATGTAAGAACAAAAAGCTAGTCTAGATTCGATACAGGATACAGGATGCTTGGGGCTGGTGCACTGGGATGATCCAGAGAGATGATATGGGGAGGGTGGTGGGAGGGGGGCTCAGGGTTGGGAATTCATGTACACCTGTGGCAGATTCATGTCAATGTAGGGCAAAACCAGTACAGTATTGTAAAGTATAAAAGTAAAATAAAAAGTTAAAAAAAAAGACATACACTGAGACATACATAAATACAGACAGACAGACTGACAGAGATCTTATAGTTTTCTGTTTGAGATTTAAAATATCTCTTTCACCCTTCTTTTTCCCTTTGCTTGAAGTTCTAATTTGCCCATGGCTGAGGTCTCAGACAAAGTTGGCTCTGTATTTCAAGGACATGGAAAGGGTTAACTTCAAGCTTTTTCCTAGGCAGGTCTTTTAACAAGCTAGCTGTTTTTAATTGCATATGCAAAAAGAATTGGTTTTGCAGTTTCCAAAAAGAAAAAGGTTCTCTCACTCTGCTCAGTCAGCAATCATGCACTCACAATCATTCACAGGCTATCACAATGCCTCCCTTCTCCTGAGTCCCCAGTTCTCCCTATCTGATGCTCCCCTCCTGGGAGCTCCAAGGAGATAATCAATCTCCTCTTCTACCCATTAGGGTAGGACCTGACTGGGGACTGGCCCCAGGGCCTTACCTGACCCTGTGGCCATTCCTGGTGAGTTAGTCCATCCCTCCATTGAGTACAGTTGGGGCTGGGCTGTCCGGAGAGTCAGAACACTCACTGGTCTGAAAGAGAACCCAGCATACTGTTAGTGGTATGCATCGTCATTCGCCTTGGGGTTCCTTTGCTCTAGCCCAGCCAAGCCACCAGTCCCATGGCTCAAGGGGCTGGCATGGTTGGAATCTCACTAGGGCCTTGCTGAAACCAGTAATCAAGAAACCAAGCACCACACTCGGAGAGTTGGAGAACTCAGTTTATTACACTTGTGGCCCCAGAGGAGTTAACACCCCATGCTCTGAACCCCAAACAAAGGGGTTAGAGTTTTTAAAGACAGACTATAGTGGGCAACACTGACTGTTAATAGGCTGGTTTAACTTAAGGGATTTCACTAAGGGATTTCACACACACAGGAACAGCAGTCAAGATGGGGAGAGGGATGCCTGACCTTTACATGGACAGGCATGATTAAGCAGGTTTGCGGGGCAAACCTTTGGGCAGTTGCAAAGAACAAGATAAGGGTGAATGAGATAAGCTCCAGTTCCTAGTATTGTAAGTCCCCACTTTCTGAGACTGTGACCTATGTAATCCAGATTTTGCAAGGACCAAGTCGAGTTATAGAGGAAGAAGGAGCAGGAGGTTATGTAAAATTTTAACTTCTTCTCTTCAACACAATTATGCATTAATACAATAGGGTTGGGGAGAATAAGACAGGGCCAGATGACTCAAAAGCTCTGAAGTATTGTACCAAGTGCCCTATTCCAAACAACAGTGATACTAGTTTACCTAGTTTACCTAGTAAACCTCGTTACCTTTCAGGTAACTGAGGCATGTACCTTAGCTCACCTTTCCTTTGCATATTTACTTTTTGGGCTTCTATTTTCTCCTTCAAGATGTCAGCCTTTGGCAATGCTCTACTCTATCAAAGACTAACTTCACTCAAACCCCAAATATAATTCAACTGTAATGGTCTTTATCAATCTATTTTTTTAGAGGGGGATGTGTAAGGGTGTTAATACAGATAGAATTATTTTCACAGCTTTTTCATCTGTGTTTGCAATTTTTCCTGAGAGCTTAATTTTGAGAAAGTATAGTGGTTCTATACTATAAAACCAGACATTTTTTCACTAAAGGAAAGAGCATCTATGTATCAAGTTCTTTTTCCCCTTAAATTCTTAACACATTCCTATAGATTTTACTTTTATTGAGAAAAAGCTTGCTCTTTGCTTCAAAATATTAACATACTAGGGAATATCCCATATAAGCCAACTAGACTTTTGAGTTTTTCTGAAATCAGGGACGTATCTATGTTTTATGGAACTTGAAGCTTCTAGACTTTTGAAATCCTTCTTTAAGAAAAAGAATACAAAATTATAAATGTAAAATTTGGTCAAAAATGGCCATTTATAATACCAGGCAAATAAATCACAAGAATTTATAAGTTTTTAATTCCTGATAATTGCCAGTAACTTCACGATCTAGAAAAATTATATAATTTTACTAATTAACAGTCTGGACCACTTCTATAATATTGTGCTACTTATATTTTTTTTTGTGTCCACTTTCTCTTTGCATGCCAAAAAATATAATCATTTCTTTAGAGAAAATAAAGTTCAGTCCCTCTTCAAGCAAGATTGGCCAAAATTTGATTTTCATTGGAAGTTTAGAAATATTTTTTTCAGTCTCATAATTTGTTATTGTAATGTCTTACATATGTTTAGGATTCTTGCCAACTTTGGGGGAATATCAAATGTTTTTATCTATGTAGGATGAAGGGCTCTTCAGGTTTAAGGTACAATGATGACTCAAATGGTTTCAGTGTTTCTCCTCTCTGATGCCCTCTTGCAATACCTACCATCTTACTTGGGTTTCTCTTACCTTGGGCATGGGGTATCTCTTCACAGCTGCTCCAGCAAAGTGCAGCCGCTGCTCCTTACCTTGGATGAGGGGTATCTCCACACCACTGTCATGGTGGAGAGGTCTGACAGAATGTGGTCCNTATCCCCCAATTTTGCCTATAGAAACTTCTCTCCAAAGCATTCAGGAGTTCAGGGGTTTCTGAGCAGTGGCAGCCCCAGACTTAGAATAAAGGATGCATTTTCCTTCACCATAGCCCAGTGTCAGTAGATTGGCACAGATGCGCGGACCAGAGTTTGGTTCTATAACATCCTTAGATGTTTCTGGTCACTTTGAGGATTGTCCTCTGGGCTAAATTGGACCCATTAGCAAAGGGCCCAGTGTTTGATGGTAGATGTGATTTTGGAACATGGTGAAAGTCAGCCTTACAAGGAAGCTTGACCATGCTCCTTGTTAATATTAATACTATCGAGGGTGAGGTAGGAAGTGGGGGTTAAAAATACAGTGTAATGTTAGAAACGTACACTAGATTTCTTGTTGGATTCATACAAAGATTCCCCCCTACCCGCCCCCTCCCCGTTTTTGGTTGTGAAATTTGACCTGTATTGAAAGCAGATGGGAAAAAAAAAAAAGAAAGACGTTCAATGGCCATTGACCACATAGGAATCAGATTTCCCCTCTGGACCTCTGTGGATGGCCCCCTCCTATTCCCCAACTCCCCTCTCCCACCAAACTGGGTTGAGGGAAAGCCGTAGAGTGTGAAAAGGCACATTCTGACATGGTGAAGTTAAGAGCAAACACTCAGCCTTCCTCNTAGATGGGAAAAAAAAAAAAGAAAGACGTTCAATGGCCATTGACCACATAGGAATCAGATTTCCCCTCTGGACCTCTGTGGATGGCCCCCTCCTATTCCCCAACTCCCCTCTCCCACCAAACTGGGTTGAGGGAAAGCCGTAGAGTGTGAAAAGGCACATTCTGACATGGTGAAGTTAAGAGCAAACACTCAGCCTTCCTCTCATTGTTGACCCTTAGAAAAGTCACTTCTTTCCCTGTGGCCCGGCTTGTTTAGTTAAAGAGGAGGGTGGGACTTGGGACTAGCTGAATTTTTTCCTTATGGGCTGGTAATCTGTGGCTCTAAAGTTTGTTCTTGGTCAAACAAGTTTCGGAAATGCTGAATACTCTTGTCCCTTGTCCCTGTCTTTAAATATTCATGGTAAGTATTGCCGTCTTAAGAGCTATAAGGAGGAAGAAGCCCAGGAATGCAGCATTTTGTCTAACTTTGTTTCTGACCACATTTCGCACAATTTTTTGGACCACAGACTCTATCTACCCCACCTTTACAGCATAGTAACTGCCCCCNACTTGGGACTAGCTGAATTTTTTCCTTATGGGCTGGTAATCTGTGGCTCTAAAGTTTGTTCTTGGTCAAGCAAGTTTCGGAAATGCTGAATACTCTTGTCCTTTGTCCCTGTCTTTAAATATTCATGGTAAGCATTGCCGTCTTAAGAGCTATAAGGAGGAAGAAGCTCAGGAATGCAGCATTTTGTCTAACTTTGTTTCTGGCCACATTTCGCACAATTTTTTGGACCACAGACTCTATCTACCCCACCTTTACAGCATAGTAACTGCCCCCAGAGCTGGTGTTTCTAGCAGGAATAGATGCAGTCTCAAGTTTCTCTCAGCTTTACAATGGATGCATTGTTTCCAAAATAGTTTTTTACTATATTTTTTTGCCAAGCCTATAATTTCCCCCAGAAGGCTCAGAAATAACCTTTGTGTGAATTCTTTGAGATTAGGGAGATGCATTTTCCTCAGAACCTGTATAATAGGTTTTGTGTTATAGCTTTTTGTGTAAATAGTGTTTTGTATAATAGCTCCTATGGAGTTAAATTAAGTGTATTTAGGTATTTGTTAATAAACTTCAAATACAGTTTCTTATTTGGGAGCCTCTGAAAAAAGTTACAAGTTTCCCTGATGGCCCAGCGGATAGAGTCCACTTACAATGCAGGAGACACAGGCAGTGCAGATTCAGTCCCTGGGTTAGATATGAGTTACAGATTTGAACAGTATTCAGGTGAGGAAGTATAAACAATAATAATAATAAACTGCTAATGTTCATTGAAGGTGCATTATATATCAAGTATCAGTTCAGTTCAGTTGCTCAGTTGTGTCCGACTCTTTGCAACCCCATGGACTGTAGCACGCCAGGCCTCCCTGTCCATCCCCAACTCCCAGAGTTTACTCAAATTCATGTCCATTGAGTCGATGATTCCATAGCCATCTCATCCTCTGCTGTCCCCTTCTCCTCCTGCCTTCAATCTTTCCTAGCATCAGAGTCTTTTCAAATGAATCAGTTCTTTGCATCAGGTGGCCAAAGTATTGGAATTTCAGCTTCAATATCAGTCCTTCCAATGAATATTCAGGACTGATTTCCTTTAAGATGGACTAGTTGGATCTCCTTGCAGTCCAAGGGACTCTCAAGAGTCTTCTCCAACACCACAGTTCAAAAGCATCAATTCTTTGGTGCTCAGCTTTCTTTATAGTCCAACTCTCACATCCATACATGACTACTGGAAAAACCATAGCCTTGACTAGATGGACCTTTGTAGACAAAATAATGTTTGCTTTTTAATATGCTGTCTGGGTTTGTCATAACTTCCACGGATTAAGTGTCTTTTAATTTCATGGCTGCAGTCACCACCTGCAGTGATTTTGGAGCTCCCCAAAATAAAGTCTGTCATTGTTTCCACTGTTTCCCCATCTATCTGCCATGAAGTGATGGGACCAGATGCCATGATCTTAGTTTTCTGAATGTTCAGCTTTAAGCCAACCTTTTCACGCTCCTCTTTCCCTTTCATCAAAAGGCTTTTTAGTTCTTCACTTTCTGTCATAAGGGTGGTGTCATCTACATATCAGAGGTTATCGATATTTCTCCTGGCAATCTTGATTCCAGCTTATGCTTCATCCAGCCCAGCCTTTCTTGTGATGTATTCTGCATATAAGTTAAATAATCAGGGTGATAATATACAGCCTTGACATACTCCTTTTCCTATTTGGAACCAGTCTGTTATTCCATGTCCAGTTCTAACTTGCTTCCTGACCTGCATACAGGTTTCTCAAGAGGCAGGTCAAGTGGTCTGGTATTTCCAGCTCTTGAAGAATTTTCCAGTTTGTGGTGATCCACACAATCAAAGGCTTTGGCATAGTCAATAAAGCAGATGTAGATGTTTTTCTGGAACTCTCTTGCTTTTTTGATGATCCAGTGGATGTTGGCAATTTGATCTTTGGTTCCTCTGCCTTTTCTAAATCCAGCTTGAACATCTGGAAATTCATGGTTCACGTATTGCTGAAGCTTGGCTTGGAGAATTTTGAGCATTACTTGTATCAAATATAGTCTAAGCATATTACCGGTTGGCTCACTTACTCTCTTTAAAAACTAATGTATGTAGGATCCTTAACCCAATTAAGTTGCTTAAAATTATTATTATTTTAACCAGTGAAGGAGCTGAAACTTGGAGCAGTTAAGGGCTTAAGAAAGTCTGAGTTGGTAGATGATTGTGTCCAGTTTTTGAACTGGATAGTCTGGCTCTAGAGTAGAAGTCATTGCTACCAGACTCTCCCTTCTCTCACACGTAGACATACTGATATCGAGCCACTAGCAACGAAAGAAATACAAAATGAAGCTTCTCTGCTGTATCCTTTTACAGTTGGAATAGGTCAAAAATAATTACACAGTATATGAATATGTACTACATAATTAAGCTAATTATAGAGTTAATATAGAGAAAATGATACTCAGATATTAGGGTACTCAGTTTAAGTAAATACTATAGTCTATTTGAAAGAGCATCAAGAGCCATAGAAATTGATAAATTTTGATCTAAGGGTCCTCCTGGAATTCCAAGGAAAAGCTAAGAGAAAACAAAGATATAAGTATATTCGTACATGTCCAGAGCTCATCTCTGAATGCCAGTTCATCTCAAACACCATTCTTTCTGTCATTACATAGAGAATTCCTTCACTCTTGGGCAATAATTTCAAATTCAATAACTGGACCTAAATGTCATTTAGAGAAAATGATAGATAGATTGGCCCTCAAGTTTATGCAGCTTCTTAAAGGGAACATTGGCTCAGCTCACGTGTGTCTGAAGACGTGGTTCTGCTGTACCTTTGGCCTGAAGTCTGTAGGAGGAGATTGTGTCACAGTTACTGCTGAGGGACGACTTGGAAGGTTCTGGGGCTCCTTGTAAGGTGAGGAGGTAGGGCAAGGTATAATTCAAAGCTGTTAATAACTGGATCCAGCATGGTTCTTGGCTAGAAAGTCAGACTGTTCTGCTCCCTCTCTTCTCTCCCCAGAATCAGTTGTGGGTTGAGCCCCACCTCACCTCTTTGCTGCTGGTTAGCTGGAGCAGATCACCAGCAGATGGTCATCAGAGCAGTGAATGTCTCAGTTTCCTTAACTGTTAAAGAGAAAATGTATATAAAAAGAACTTGCCTAACATCTCCTTAAAATTTTTAAAATGTCCTGAATTCTGCAATAACTCCATTTGTATGAGCACCATCAACTTAATATCAGTCTTTAAGGAAATTACTGCAGTCCATGGGGTTGCAAAGAGTCAGACATGACTTGGTGACTGAGCAACAACAACAAAGGAAATTGCAAACAAGAAACCACCATAGTAATGAACACATAGTATGTAAATGCATCAAATGCCTGTCATTTTCAAAGCTGTCAATGTGGGAAGAAACTAAGATCTCAGACTTGTGGAAATACATTCTAATTAAGATTTCGTCTTGCAGTGGGGCTTCCCTACCATTCTGTGCTCTCTCGACCCTCAACTCAGTCAAAACTCAGCCTTCCATCATCCGTCTGCTGAAGAACAGCAGAATGCTTTATCACTTGGGTGTAGGTTCCCCTCATTGAACTCACCTGCTCTTGTGCACAGGTGAGGAGACTAAAGTGCAGAAAGGTAGAAAGGTGGGTCAATCCTGAAGACAGGATGGGAGCCACCAGCATGAGGCCAGTCCTTTGGGGTTTGTGCATGCTCATTTTGTGAGATCCAACACAGAGTGCTTTGACTTCATGTTATACTCACTGCCAGACTGTAGTTTGGAGCATTTAAGTCCTGTACTTTAGTCTTATCTGGAAAAGACTGAGGTAGAAGGCCCAGTTAACAAGAAGTATCCAGGATACCACCCTACCTTTTTTGGACTGGAAGGGAGTGGATTTTGCAATATTTAGACTTGTTTGTTTTGTTCATTCTTTGAGTCCTTACTGGTTGCATAAGCCTATGCAAGGCCCACAGGGCAGTGTGAGTAGGGTGGGGGAGGGATGGTGGTGTGGTGGTGGAGGGGTGGGAATGAAGGGTAAGGCTAGATTACTGATTACTAGGAGCTGACCAAGCAGGTGCCTGGATCAGTTCAGAGACGGGGATCTGTGGAATTAAGTGACCAGTGATGGTGCTAACCCTTGTTTATTGACAAACTGATGCATACTAATTACCATGTTAGTTGCCTTATAGGTTGTTTTTGTTTTTTGAATCACCACCAACCAAATAGGGGATTATAAGCTTCATTTTTCAGATGAGGAAACTAAGGCTCAGAGAAGTTAGGTAGCTTACTGAAGCCACTCCTTAGGACTTGGCATAGTTAGCATTTATTCTCAATTGTGTTTGACTTCACACCGCTGTTTTCCTCTCTGGCTTCCTATAGTGAATGATATTGGATTTCAAAGAAGGGGGCAATCACTGTGGTTCAGAAAAGGGACTGTGTACAAGAGGTGGAGTTGGATTTTAACATGTTGAAGGAAACTGCTGATGGTTAGTTGTTTATTTTTCTGTATGGACTGAGAATATTTGCTCTGACGATTTTGCTTAGCAAGCTGAAAATCCAGACAGGTGGTATGATCTGGAAATTTGGGAATTCTTCTAAAAGCAAGACAGAATCTAGTATTTTAGAATTAGAATTTTTGGAACCCAGGAAGCGTTTAAACCCGAGAGTATTTAAAATTGAGATTTCAAAAAATTTGGGACCTGTGGGCTTCATGATGATTGGGTGGGACAGAAACCAGAGCCACTGGTAAGATGTTTCTGCTTAAGAATTGTTCTTGCTGGGCAACCTTGCCAGCCATGTGCATTCTGTGTGCTGATTTTTTCATCTTTAAAATTATTTAGTAAGAGTGGGGAAACTGAACATTACGATACCTTTGAAATCTAAAATTTTGTTACTATGAAACTATGCTTTACTCAGTGCTCTCTTCAGTATTATAAACCACCTGCTACCCGTTTTTTTTTAAAAAGGAAAGAAAAAAAAGTTTATTACTCTTCAGTCTGGAATTTTGAAGTGAACAATGAGACCTTTTATACTTATTTTGGCATGTAGTGGTAAGGAGGTTGAAGATTCCTTCAAAAAACAAACTCTATGTGTGTGTATGTCTGTGAATAAATAGATATATCTCTGTTCAACTCTGATGAGGTCCACCTCTACGAATGAACTTAGTACTTTAGAGGATAGGTTTTTTGCATTTCACGTTTAGCTGTTACTTGTACTTGAAGGAAATTGGGATAATACTCTAGCCTCGTATGCAATAAGAAACACACTGGTCTTTGAGAGACAGCCAGACAGATGATCTTTGTTCTTTATCTCCAAATTTCCATGGCATGAGACTTGAAAAGGTCTGTCTTTGTGTGTTCAAACCACCTGGGATCACTCCTACCTATACTCCTAACAAATTTCTCTTAATTTAAAAAGCCTCTTCTAAGTCACATTTTTGCCTAAATGTACACACCTACTGTAAAAGATGTCAAGGTACAAGCCAGTGGCATCTTCTTAAAAATCATAACAGGACTTAAAAAAAATAACCCTCAAGTATAAAACTGTGTCATGAATGGAGTCAGGGAAAATTCAGTGATGTTAAGTATATTCATAGTGTTGTACACCCATCTGCATTGTCCGTTTCTAGAACTTATCATCATCCCGAACAGAAACTCTGTACTTACTAAACAATAACTTCTCCTTTCCTCCTCCCACTGCTGTAGTAACCTCTATTTTACTTTTCACCTCTATGAATTTAATTACTCTAGGTACCCCTTATAAGTGGAAGTATACAGTATTGTGTTTTTGTGACTGGCTTATTCACTTAACAAAGACGAATGTAACGTGTCAGATTTTGATTCCTTCTGAAGGCTGAAGAATATTCCACTCTGTGTGTGTGTGTGTGTGTATATGTATACACACACACCTTGTTTTATCATTTGCTTTTCCTAATTGCTAATATAATGCACTAATTTTGATATTTTAGTACAGTCATGGACATTCTTTTGGCCTTTAAGGGAATGGATACAACTTGTATGGGTTAACCTATATATATTTCTAAATTCTAAATTCTATATTCACTAAATTCTCTCTTCAAAGAGAAGTTGAGTGAAGGATATTGAGAAGCTATTGGTACCAACTGTGGTGGGATTAATGGGACTTTTTCTGCTGTGGAAAACACATAGTAGGCCTCAAGGGACACTTAATTGTAGAATCCTGTCTGAGTTGACCAGCTGTATTTCCCTGCACTCATTTCCTCATGAGCTGGAGCCAGTGTCTTCAAGGTCTGTTTCTTTAGCCACAGGTCCCGCTCTGGTGGCCAAAGGACACAGACAACAGAGTGGGAAGGGGAGGCCCTCAGTTCATTCATTTTGATTCAGTGTGTTTGGTGCTGCTGGTGCCCTTTCCCCTCCCCACCCTTCTTTTTTGACTCCATGAATGTATAAGTCTAGGTTCTTAGAGAAAAGAACAAACCCAGGGCATTTATTAAGTTTTATTTCACTCTTTCAAGCTATCATTGAGTATGTAAAGAGAGATCCAGATGAAGATTATTCAGAGGGTGTGTGTGTGTATAATAAAGGGTGTATGAGGAAAAGAAAGCATTCAGAGAACATACAGATCAAGCCTACTCTGTGATCTCTCTGTACTTGTTTGCCGTATATTCACAAAGGATATTTTCAGAACAGTATCTTGGTTCTTCCCAGGTTTCCTTCCTTTCTGGGGTTGAGCATTTTCATTATTACTGAGCAAAGCTCATTTGATGGATGGGATGGGAAGCCAGTCCAGGGAGGACAGAGCTGTGGCCCTGGAGCCAGGCTACCACCACTGTTCCTTCTGTGCTGGGCTTCTCGACAGCCTTCTGGGCTGCTTCTCAGAAGGACTTTTTATTATGAGTGAGAGTTTTAATCATTTGGGCTGTGTATGTGTCCGCTGTTTATCATCGCTCTTCTGATTTCTTCACTGAAACCTGGCCTTTAGTTTCCACGAGTGTGCTTAAACATCTATTCATTGTTGTGGTTCACTATAACTGAGAAACAGACTTCGTGTCATAATAGAATGTAAAAGAAGGTCCCTAGGGTTAAGGACGGAGNTTCACTTAACAAAGACGAATGTAACGTGTCAGATTTTGATTCCTTCTGAAGGCTGAAGAATATTCCACTCTGTATGTGTGTGTGTGTGTGTATATATATATGTATACACACACACCTTGTTTTATCATTTGCTTTTCCTAATTGCTAATATAATCACTAATTTTGATATTTTAGTACAGTCATGGACATTCTTTTGGCCTTTAAGGGAATGGATACAACTTGTATGGGTTAACCTATATATATTTCTAAATTCTAAATTCTATATTCACTAAATTCTCTCTTCAAAGAGAAGTTGAGTGAAGGATATTGAGAAGCTATTGGTACCAACTGTGGTGGGATTAATGGGACTTTTTCTGCTGTGGAAAACACATAGTAGGCCTCAAGGGACACTTAATTGTAGAATCCTGTCTGAGTTGACCAGCTGTATTTCCCTGCACTCATTTCCTCATGAGCTGGAGCCAGTGTCTTCAAGGTCTGTTTCTTTAGCCACAGGCCCCGCTCTGGTGGCCAAAGGACACAGACAACAGAGTGGGAAGGGGAGGCCCTCAGTTCATTCATTTTGATTCAGTGTGTTTGGTGCTGCTGGTGCCCTTTCCCCTCCCCACCCTTCTTTTTTGACTCCATGAATGTATAAGTCTAGGTTCTTAGAGAAAAGAACAAACCCAGGGCATTTATTAAGTTTTATTTCACTCTTTCAAGCTATCATTGAGTATGTAAAGAGAGATCCAGATGAAGATTATTCAGAGGGTGTGTGTGTGTATAATAAAGGGTGTATGAAGAAAAGAAAGCATTCAGAGAACATACAGATCAAGCCTACTCTGTGATCTCTCTGTACTTGTTTGCCGTATATTCACAAAGGATATTTTCAGAACAGTATCTTGGTTCTTCCCAGGTTTCCTTCCTTTCTGGGGTTGAGCATTTTCATTATTACTGAGCAAAGCTCATTTGATGGATGGGATGGGAAGCCAGTCCAGGGAGGACAGAGCTGTGGCCCTGGAGCCAGGCTACCACCACTGTTCCTTCTGTGCTGGGCTTCTCGACAGCCTTCTGGGCTGCTTCTCAGAAGGACTTTTTATTATGAGTGAGAGTTTTAATCATTTGGGCTGTGTATGTGTCCCCTGTTTATCATCGCTCTTCTGATTTCTTCACTGAAACCTGGCCTTTAGTTTCCACGAGTGTGCTTAAACATCTATTCATTGTTGTGGTTCACTATAACTGAGAAACAGACTTCGTGTCATAATAGAATGTAAAAGAAGGTCCCTAGGGTTAAGGACGGAGAAGGCAATGGCACCCCACTCCAGTACTCTTGCTTGGAAAATCCCGTGGATGGAGGAGCCTGTTGGGCTGCAGTCCATGGAGTCGCTAAGAGTCGGACACGACTGAGTGACTTCACTTTCACTTTTCACTTTCATGCATTGGAGAAGGAAATGGCAACCTACTCCAGTGTTCTTGCCTGGAGAATCCTAGGGACGGGGGACCCTGGTGGGCTTCCGTCTATGGGGTCGCACAGAGTCAGACACGACTGAAGCGACTTAGCAGCAGCAGCAGCAGGGTTAAGGAACCTGAGTGGTAAAAAGCTATTATTTCTTACCTTCCTCTTCTTGTTAAAGCTGCTTCTGTAACACATCACTATCTTGTCTTCCTTTCCGGCTTCCTTTGCTTCAGGCTTTCACTCTGTCAGCAAAATTTTCTCTCCTATTTCCTAGTATCTAAGTTCAGTTCAGTCNGTTAAGGAACCTGAGTGGTAAAAAGCTATTATTTCTTACCTTCCTCTTCTTGTTAAAGCTGCTTCTGTAACACATCACTATCTTGTCTTCCTTTCCGGCTTCCTTTGCTTCAGGCTTTCACTCTGTCAGCAAAATTTTCTCTCCTATTTCCTAGTATCTAAGTTCAGTTCAGTCGCTCAGTCGTGTCCGACTCTTTGCGACCCCATGAATTGTAGCACTCCAGGCCTCCCTGTTCATCACCAACTCCCGGAGGTCACTCAGACTCACGCCCATCGAGTCAGTGATGCCATCCAGCCATCTCATCCTCGGTCGTCC